>BSBN01000679.1:8275000-8740000 GCA_027924645.1 Cunninghamia lanceolata | reverse complement strand
TAAATATGTTGCAAGACTAAATCCTATAACCACAAAGTACTATATCAACAATAAGATCCTACTCAACTACTAGCTCCTCTTCCCTAGTTTTAGACCAACCTAACTTGCTTGATTTTAACAAAATCATTTTAAGAAAATGAGTAGAGGAGAGGAGCGAGTACTTGAGTGGGGTCCTATTATCGATATAGTACTTGTTGTTATAGGATTTATTCTTGCAACATATTTATACTATATATTGTCATAATTATTCCACATATAAATAAATAAATGACCAAATGTTAACAAATGTAGACCATTACATGAATACATGAGAACTTATGAATGCCATAAAATATCATAAATACATTCATTAACAAGTGTAATAAATATTTTTTTGCTTTATATAAAATATCATAACTATCCATTATAAATGTGTCATTTATAAAATAGTGCTCATATAAACAATTATTGTTTTTATGTGGATAAATACTATTCTTATGTGTACACATATTGGGGTGGAAATGTATATGCATTGGAATACTTCATATTTTATGTTTGTCAAGTATGAAAAATGTACAAGGTGAGTACAATACATACCTTGTAAATTTTTTCATGAAAAGTAAAAGGTTGTCAAAAAAATTATGATCATTTAAATTTGAATATAAGTTGTATTTTAAATAAGAATAAATGTTTTTATAACAATAAATTTAGCATTTTGTGTTCAACTATTGAGTCATTTGAGTTGGATACAAAGGTTAATGATAACAAAATTCATGGTTATCAAAAGGTATTTAGATCATTAAGGTTGCATATAAGTTATATTTTAAATAATAATATGATGTTGTTTTAATAAGAAGTCATTTTTCTATTCAACTACTACAGATTTCATGGTAAAGTTTTAGCCAAACCTTTAAAATTTTATTTAAGGATACTTCTCACTAGGCATGTTGATGTGGTGAGTTGCATGATGAGTCACACCTCCAAACCTTAGTTGTAGATAGATGAGATTCCATACTACATTTTAAATAAAAGCCCATACATTTTTCCATGTAAATGCTACATGGTTTTAATTACACATGTTAGCATTTCAAATAGATGTTTTAGGAATTTAAAATAGACATTTTAGGTTTTCAAATTTAGACATTTTAGGGTTTCAAATAGACATTTTAGGATTTCAAATAGACATTTTGGGAATCAAATAGATGTTTGAGGGTTTGGGGTTTCAAAGTAGATATTTTAGGGTTTCAAATTTAGACATTATAGGGTTTCAAATAGATCTATTAGGGTTTCAAATAGATGTTTTAGGGTTTCAAATAGATATTTCAGGGTTTCAATTTTAGACATTTTAGGGTTTCAAGTAGGGTTTTATGGTTTTAAAATAGACTTTTTAGGGTTTAATTTTTAGAAATTAGGGTATAAAACATTGAGTAAATAGCATTTACAATATTACAATTTATCAAATACTATAAATGAAGTTAAAATATTTGAGTAAATAGCCATCTAGTTTTGAGAAACACCTAGTTAAAACAAACAAATTGTTGATGTATACCTAGCCTACTACCTCTCCACATCAACAATAGGATCCTGATGACATCCACTCAAAGCCCGTGTGGTGTAATAGGGTAGAATTGATTTTTGTTGACTGGGAAGAGCTATCCTAAGGTCATGTGGGTTGATGATGAAGGTTTAGGTTCATTTTCTATAAGATATGGAAAGAGAAATGACAAGAGAAAAAGCCATTTCACTTAGAAAATAATGTTTTAAAGTTATTAATATATTGTTTCAAAATCAATAAAATAATACCTTTGAATAAAGGTGACATTCATTTGAA
The DNA here is from genome assembly GCA_027924645.1 of Cunninghamia lanceolata. NCBI lineage: Eukaryota > Viridiplantae > Streptophyta > Pinopsida > Cupressales > Cupressaceae > Cunninghamia > Cunninghamia lanceolata. Next base: position 8,738,190 of record BSBN01000679.1, on the reverse strand, counting down.
GGTCACTTTCACTTTACCTTCACTTTACCTTCGAATGAAGGCACCTTCATTTGAAGAAATATTTTCAAACAAAAGTGTTTTCTATTTTTCTTCCCAATCCAATTTTAAAAATATAATGTCACATGTTTGGGACACTATTGTGAATTTAACCCATGACAACATAGGCCACTACTATAGGTTCCCAAAGAGCATGCTTAAGAAACTAAACTACACATCCTTAAGTCCCTTTATTGTAAGTACCTGCCATGATGCTACAATCAACCATAATGATGATACAAGTGACCCTCATGATACTACAAGAAACCACCATGATGATGTATGCACAAGAAATATCCATCTTCCAATCTCTCTACTACTAAACATATCAATGTGCCATGATGTCTTGGAGGCTTGGAACAACCCAAAATCTACAAATCCATCACCACTGTAAAGACATATGGGAATAGATAACCCACATTTCAATTATCTATGCAACTTGTAGGTATAGACAACTCAAAAAAATCACATAACTTGTAAATCTCAAAGCACAACATGGACCCACTAAGAAATGTAGACCCAAAAGTAACTAGGACTAATTGTGCATTAACAATAAGAAAACTAAAGATAACATGTAGATTCTTCCTTGACACCAACATTAGATCAAAAAAAATCTAAAATGACCCAAATCCACAACATAGAACAACCACAACTTGCAAACACAAGGACCACAACAATTTTGAACTAAGACAGTTACAATCAACCTACTCAAACCATGCATGAAGTATGCATGTAAATATGCAACTATCACTATTGATATAATCCTAAACAATAATCTCTTCGTATTTCTATAAACCCATAGAGTTTGAGTAAATGTGAAACTTACAAAACCATGCATACAAATCTAAATCTATTAACCCATTTAGAATACCCACAAATTTATAATTACCAAGTCTATATTTCAAATGTCAAACTATTACAAATTTGCAACCTATAAATCTAGAAAACCATGACTCTGCAGCATGCATTTGATAAAACCATACATTTAACCACTGTTGGGAATTAAGTTGTCTCAACCTTTGCAAGTTTCTAGCATTTATTATTTAATTGTATTTATTTTTTGCCTATTATTCTAATTTGGATGCAAATCCTATTTCGTCACTTTGTGGGAGTTGGCACGGTGATGTGTCATCCTACATGGAAGGTGACCACATGTATTTTTGTCCCCATATGAGGAGATAGGTGTTCCACCTTGTGGCAGAAGAGTTTTGCCATGTGTCGGCATCTTTTGAGTGTTGTAAGAGGTTTATGACACCTAAGAGTTATGACAGATTCCTATGACAGAATCTATGACATGTAAGGGCCAGAAATGAAAGATTATATGACAGGTGAAGACAAGTGTCCAAAAGCATCTTGCATGGGGAAGTATGCACCCAAGTTTGACTATGACAAGGTTGTAAGAGAATCTGCTATTAATAGACAGTTATGACAGATTCTCTTACAACTGTAAGAGTTGTCATATATGACAGATTTTATGACATTGTAAGAGCATCTGTCATACCTTAATTGGGTAAATTTGGGGTGCCCAAGTTGGGGAGTTGTAAGGGATGAAAGAGAATCACTTACAAGTGTCATACGCATGTTTTATGGCCTTGGAAATTGGGCCACATGGATTTGGACGAGTTCCTTGTGTGACTTGCTCTAGAAGGTACCTCCATTGTACTACTTCTCTATATATACAGGTGTTTGGAGATGGAGTTTGTATCACAGGTTTACAGGTACTGTTATGCTTCTGGATTGACTCTAGACATGAGTGTCGAAGACCATTGAAGCTTGCATTGCAAGTGTATTGTAAACATTCTTTCAGATTTGTTAATACATTGTGCAGGTTTCTGAGTGTGGGGTTTTTCACCCGATAAGGGTTTTCCCCACTGTAAATCTTTGTCTCTCTTCTTCTGTCTTCTTTCTAGCTCTTGTGTTTTGCTGCAATATCTCATGTTAATGGTTTAACATTGCTGTAATAGTTAGGATAAATTTGAATTTGTATAGCTCTCTCCTCATTAGATTAGTGCAGGAAGCATTTTTCGCACACCTTGCTTCCTTTCAGTTGGTATCAAAGATTGATCACCTTTGGTCCTAGTTGTTGGGTAGGGGTTCTTTGAGCTAATCTTAGGTTGAGTGGGAGTCTGTGTAGAGCATTCTGTATCTTATTGCAGCAAGGAGATGCCAGGCACATCAGGAAGGTTTGAAGTAGAAAAGTTCAATGGCAGTAATTTTGAGCTGTGGAAGCTCAAAATGGAAGACTTGTTAGTTGACCGAGACCTTTGGGATAGTGTGAATGGAACTAAACCAGCTGCAATGTCACAAGCTGATTGGGATCAAAAGGATCGAAAGGCTAAGGGTCTCATAAGACTTAGTCTTGCCGATTCTGTGTTGTTAAGTGTCCATGAGGAGACTACTACAAAACTCCTTTGGAAGAAGTTGGGGGATGTGTATCAAGCCAAATCCCTTGTCAATAAACTTTTCCTGAGAAAGAAGTTGTATTCTTTTCGAATGGAGGATGGAGGATCCGTAGTTGAGAATATGAATGCCTTTAACATGCTGGTTGTACAATTAACATCTATCGGTGTAAAGATGGAGGAGGAGGATCAGTGTATGACCCTGCTTTGTTCTCTACTGGACTCATGGGATGATCTTGTCATGGCAATCAGAAGCAGCACATCCACATTCAAAATGGAAGAGGTGGTTTCTTCACTGTTATCTGAAGAGATGTGGAGAAAGTCTTCTAAGACAGCCAAAGAAGCCCTTGTAGTTCATGGAAGATCCAAGGAGAAAGGGAAGAAGAAGGACAAGAAAGTTGAGAAGGGTAGATCCAAATCCTGTGGGAGATCTAAATCTCCTGGAAAGTCCAAGGCTCTTTGTTGGAACTATGGCAAGACCGGGCATTTCCCAAAGGAATGCAAAGAGGAGAAGAAGAAAAAGAAGAAAGCTCCTGATTCAAATTTTGACAAATCTCAAGATGACGGTGATGCCTTCATCGCAGCCCTGGCAACCCATGCATCTGATGATGTGTGGCTAATTGACTCTGGTGCATCATACCACATGACCTCACATCGAGACTGGTTCACTAAGTATGAGGAGTTCGATGGTGGAAAGGTGTATCTGGGTGACGACTCTCATCTGAAGATCATTGATCGTGGAAGAGTTTATCCGATTCCCTGATGGTCGAGTGAAGGGGATCTCTAGGGTTATGCACATCCTAGGCATAGCATGGAACTTGCTTTCTGTAAGAAGTTTGAATGATGCAGGTGTGCAGGTTGTCTTTTTGAAAGAAGAATGCAAGATGACTAGAGGATCTATGGTGCTTGCTAAGGGTACTCGGAGAGGTCCTTTGTTTCAGCTAGAGGGATGTATTTCACAATGCAATAGTTCTTCTGACTCAAGGAAGAGGGCAGCAGTCACTTCATCCCCACCATCTAAACGAGCAGTGAAGAAATTTGTTGTTTCTAGTCTTGATGGTTGTAATCATGCATTGGAAGTTAAACTTCTTGTTGAAAAGACAATGTTATGGCATAAGAGATTTGGCCACATTGGTGAGAAGGGTCTACATACCCTGAAAAATAAGAACCTCGTTGAGGGGTTAGATGATTTTAATCTTGAGTTTGACTTTTGTGAACATTGCATTTATGGAAAACAAAACCATGTTCAGTTTTACTTGAGTTCTCATAAGTCTTCTGGTGTGTTGGACCTTATTCATTCTGATGTGTTTGGTCCTGTTAATGTTCCTTCCTTATCAAAATCTGTATACTTTGTATCTTTTATAGATGATTACAATAGAAGGACATGGATTTATTTTCTCAGAAGCAAATCTAAAGTCTATAGCAAGTTTAAGGAGTGTAGAGCCTTTGCTGAAAATCAGACTGGTAAAAAGATTAAATGTTTGAGAACTGATAACGGTGGTGAGTTCTGTTCTACAGAATTTGATAAGTATTGCAAGGAACTTGGGATTGAAAGGCACAAGACAACTCCATACACCCCGTAGCAAAATGGAGTTATAGAGAGGATGAACATGACACTAATGGAGAAGGCTGGGAGTATGCTTAGCGGAGCTGGTCTAGAACAAAAGTTTTGGGTTGAAGCTGTTGACACTGCTTGCTATCTGGTAAACAGATCTCCTACATCAGCTCTTGTTGGAAAGACACCCATGGATGTGTGGTCTGGTAGAAAGCCTTCAATAAGGCATCTTCTTGTTTTTAGTTGTGAGGCATATGCACATCTGCCTAGGGAGAAGCGGTCAAAGTTGGAGAACAAAACTGTTAAGTGTATCTTCATTAGCTATGGTGTTGGTGTGAAAGTATACAAGTTTTGGGATCCCGTGGCTGAAAAAGTGTTGTATAGAAGAAGTGTCATCTTCAGAGAGCTTACACCTTCATCCACTGTTTTGCAACCAGAAGAAAAAGAAAAGAAAGAGGATGTTGTTCAGTTTCCTCTCACCCCTGAGAAGATTGAACAGAAAGACAATGTTGGACCTGATGATGAGGAGAGCTCTAGCAGCTCTGAAAGCTCAGAGGAAGAAGTTGAACCTCAACCTCAGCTTTTGAGGAGCTCACATGGATAAGAAAGCAACCTGAAAGGTTTGGTTTTACATTGCTTGATTCTAGTTGTGCTTTTGCTTTAATCACTAATAGTGATTAACTTAGAACTATATCAGAGGCTTTGGATATGAAAGATGCAGGTTCTTGGTCAAACTTGGGACTTGGTTCCTTTGCCTCCTGGATGGAAACCTATTGGATGCAAATGGGTGTTCAAGAAGAAGATTGGTGCATATGGCAGTGTTGAGAAGTATAAGGCCAGACTGGCTGTGAAGGGGTATTCACAAGTAGAGGGTATAGATTATGGTGAGATCTTCTCTCCCGTTGCAAAGTTGACATCCATTCAATTCCTGTTGTCACTCGCAACAGCTTATGACTTGGAGGTAAAACGAATGGATGTGAAGACAACTTTCCTTCATGGTGACTTGGAGGAAGAAATCTACATGTCACAGCCAGAGCATTACATGGTAAAAGGTAAAGAAAATTTGGTTTGCAAACTTAAGAAGTCTTTTTATGGCTTGAAACAATCCCCTAGGAGATGGTACTTGAAGTTTGATGCCTTTGTTTTGTCAATTAGATTTGTGAGATCAAAATCAGACCACTGTGTGTACTTTAAATTTGATGGTGATCATATTCTCATTGTTGCATTGTATGTTGATGATATGTTGCTCATTGGGAAGGGTAAGAATATGATTTCTGATTTTAAATCTCAGTTGTCAGCATAGTTTGAAATGAAAGATTTAGGGGCAGCCAGGTACATTCTAGGAATGGAAATCAGAAGAGATAGAACCAATAGAAAACTTTGGTTAAGCTAGAGTAAGTATGTGAAGACCGTGTTGGACAGATTCAGCATGGAAGATTGTAGACCATTGTGTGTTCCTGTTTCTTTGGGGACAAAGTTGTCTATTGAGGATTGTCCAAAATCTCCTAATGAGGTGGAGGACATGAGCAGAGTACCTTATGCTAGTGCTGTTGGTAGTTTGATGTATGTTATGATCTGTAAAAGACCTGACATTGCCCAAGCAGTGGGAGTCCTTAGTCGATTTATGGCTAATCTTGGACGGGTTCATTGGGATGCAGTTAAGAGAGTGTTCAAATATTTGAGGGGTACTTCCGAGTATTCCATTTTCTATCATGGTAATGTTTCAAGACCTCTGTATTCTATTGATATTCATGGATTTGTGGATTCATATTAGGCAGGTGACATTGACAGTAGGAGATCCACCAGTGCTTATGTGTTTACACTGTTTAGTGGTGCTATTAGTTGGATGAGTAAGCGACAACCAGTTGTTGCTTTGTCCACGACAGAAGCTAAGTACATGGCAGCAACTCATACTTGTAAGGAAGCCATTTGGCTTAAGAGATTATGTTCATATATTGGTGTTGATGCAAGTTAGATCACGATCAGTTGTGACAGTCAGAGTGTAATTTGCCTTGCAAAGAATCCAACTTTTCCACACTAGAACCAAGCACATTGATGTTTAGTTTCACTTCATGAGGGACATGGTTGAGGATGGAAAGGTAAATTTGGAGAAGGTAGATACTTTGAAGAATGTTGCAGATGCATTGACGAAACCAGTGAGCACAGAGATGTTCAGATGGTGTTCGGAGTCTATCGGCCTCTCGGCCTATAGCAGCTAAACCCTGTTATTTCCATTGGCTCTTGAAAGGTGTTCGACAAGTGGGAGAATGTTGGGAATTAAGGTGTCTCAACCTTTGCAAGTTTCTAGCATTTATTATTTAATTATATTTATTTTTTGCCTATTATTGTAATTTGGATGCAAATCCTATTTCGTCACTTTGTGGGAGTTGGCACGGTGATGTGTCATCCTATATGGAAGGTGACCACATGTATTTTTGTCCTCATATGAGGAGATAGGCATTCCACCTTGTGGTAGAAGAGTTTTTCCATGTGTCGGCATCTTTCAGGTGTTGTAAGAGGTTTATGACGCGTAAGAGTTATGACAGATTCCTATGACAGAATCTATGACATGTAAGGGCCAGAAATGGAAGATTATATGATAGGTGAAGACAAGTGTCTGAAAGCATCTTGCATGGGGAAGTATGCACCCAAGTTTGACTATGACAAGGTTGTAAGAGAATCTTCTATTAATAGACAGTTATGATAAATTCTCTTACAACTGTAAGAGTTGTCATATATGACGGATTTTATGACATTGTAAGAGCATCTGTCATACCTTAATTGGGTAAATTTGGGGTACCCAAGTTGGGGGGTTGTAAGGGATGAAAGAGAATCACTTACAAGTGTCATACACATGTTTTATGGCCTTGGAAATTGGGCCACATGGATTTGGACGAGTTCCTTGTGTGACTTGCTCTAGAAGCTACCTCCATTGTACTACTTCTCTATATATATAGGTGTTTGGAGATGGAGTTTGTATCATAGGTTTACAGGTACTATTATGCTATCGGATTGACTCCAGACATGAGTGTTGAAGACCATTGAAGCTTCCATTGCAAGTGTATTGTAAACATTCTTTCAGATTTGTTAATACATTGTGCAGGTTTCTGAGTGTGGGGTTTTTCACCCGATAAGGGTTTTCCCCACTATAAATATATGTCTCTCTTCTTCTGTCTTCTTTCTGGCTCTTGTATTTTGCTGAAATATCTAATGTTAATGGTTTAACATTGCTGTAATAGTTAGGATAAATTTGAATTTGTATAGCCCTCTCCTCATTAGATTAGTGTAGGAAGCATTTTTTGCACACCTTGATTCCTTTCAACCACATGCAACAGCATTCAACACACGTATCCATTCATGCAACTCTAGCACAACATAGATCCACAACATGCATTAACATTAAAGTATGTGCAACCACATGCAAGACACATTGAAGCATATGCAACCATGGGGGCAAAGAAACTAGTGTTTTCTCACATAACCAAAGACTAAAACCAAGCACCCATTGTAAGAACTCAAAACCCCACATGAGAATGAAGGGAAATCCCATATTGGAAAATAGGACTTCTAGGTCAAAAACATATAATATAAAACTAGATGACCAACTCCAAGATCCTCCATCATCTCCATTATACAAGTGCTTTGTATGACTATTTTCCTAAAAAAACACGATCAACTACAAATTTTTCGCTCAAACAAGGATTAGGATCAAAAGGAAGACAAACCTTCCTATAGAGAAACCTTGGCTTTGATACCAAATGAAAGGAAAATAATACACATGCATTTCCATTACCATAATATTTAAAACCTAAAATAAACTTGATACTAGTACATATGAACCTATACCCATAAAATGGAAATAGGACATAGACATTTTCTACATTAACCCTATTAGGAAATACTTGTAGATATTAGGTCTAATTTTTTTAAACAACATATAAACCAACACTTATAAATAAGAATGAAAGAACACAGAAGAAGAGTGACAAATATATACCTTAGGAAAACCCTTTTGGGAAAAACCCAACCTCAAAAGCACCAAACCAATGGTGGGTTTAATAGGGAAAAACTATCAGAGCCCTGGGGCTAAATCTGCTTAATGATCATGAAGTTCTTCACATTGGAAGGAAGGTTTAAGGTATTTCACCATTATCACTATGCCCTTCTCAATCACTTTAAGAACAAAATGGAAATTAACTTTCCTTTTTTTCTTTAGTCCTTTGTAGAAAATTCCATTAAGTCAGCTAGAGAGATTAGAGCTAAAAACCCTAGTCACCCTCTTGTCCCCATCCATCAGGGCCTCATTCTTAGACTGTACCATTTCTATCTTGTCCTATGTTCCTCGAAGCAGATTAAGGTCAAAATGATTGAGGACCCCCAGATGTTTGTTTCTTCTAGTTCTAAAGGCAAGGTGAAAACATGTGTCGGGACCCCTAAGATCTCTAAAACTACCAAGGGGAGCCCCTGTATTGTGGATTCTAAGTCCCCGGATGGAACACCCACACCAGAGTATAAAATGAAATACCAAAGAAAAGCCAATCTTGAGCTTGGGAAAGAGAAAATTGGCCCAACCAAAAGGGAGAGAGCAACGGATGTGGAGGAAGGGGTTGTGCAGGATAAGAAAGCCAAGACTAGTACTAAGAAAGAAAAGATGGTGACTAGTCCAGAGAAAATTATTGTTTTGGAACTAGGGCCCATACTAACTAGAGGTGGTGAAGGGGAGGACAATGTTAAGCAAACTAGCTCAAGGGTGCACCAGTCCATTCACATTGCTGGGAAACCTTTTGGTAATCCTTAGGGTGTTGAGATTTCTGATGACTTGAAATTTGTGGAGGAAACTATGGAGGAAGGGGAGGACGAAGCTCCTATAGAGTCTATGCACGATGAAGAAGGGGCAAGCCATTTTGCTTCCATGAAAAAGTCAATCTCAGAGGACTTGGGTGTTACTATTGAGGAAGCTGGTGGTGTGGATAATAAGGGTAGTTGTTCGCTGTGTCATGACTGCTGAGGACATGGGGAGACTCAAGTTGTAGATGAAGAAAATGTAGAAGAAATGGAAGACCATGACTAAATTTTCTACCAAGGCCTTACAGCGGGAGGCATCAGTTTTTGTTGCTATCAAGAATCTGGATGACAAAGTCAAGCAGGTGGGGATCGATAGCCTTAGAGACTACAAAGACATTGTCAAGTTTTTGGCCAAGTTCAGGACTGCTGATAGTCCTTAGTTCTTTCTTTTGTTTTCTATTATTTTTGGCTAGTCATTTTTGTTTGTTGTTAGTGTGTTGTTAATGTACCATTACTAGCATGTTTAAGGCATGTTTCCCTAAGGGCTATTTTGTATAGGGTTCTAGACCCTTTTTTCCAGCTAAACTATTAAAAAATAACAATAGTCACAATATGATATCAAACTCAAAGCTTTAAAATGGAGATCAATACCCTACTCATCTAGATAAAATTTAGCAACATAACTTTGCAATAATGTATTCCTTTTATCTCCATCTCAAGCCCTCAATATATAGACTCATGAAGGCCTAAAAAACCACCAAAATGTATTACCATGGGCTCAAATACAATGGTGAGATTTCTCATTACTCGAACCATATTTTAGACTCATCATCTCTATTAAAATATGATCAATGATATTTTATAATATGCATCATAACCAGGTAAAGATTCATAGTCCACTTTGTAACTCTTGATAATAATGCTCTTGCATGTCTCATAGAATCTAGGATAAGTTACTTGCACATGTTATAATTTCACAAGATGCTTTTACACATTATGAATACATTAGATTCTCTTGTATTTTTTTACACACATTACAAAGTACTTAACACATGGTCAAAAGTGCCACCTTAAAGTGGGACATGCTATTTCCCATGTGAGGAAAAACTAATTAATAAATAAAAATAAAAAAATAATCCAATGTTAGGACTTACAAGGTGTATAACACACCTAATCCCAATCATATTTGAAGACATTAACTGCATGCAATTTTTTTCATCTACACATATGGAATAATAAAAATAACATCTATAGAATTGTTCAATTTTCTAAAGAATGAATATTTGCATATAGGTCTTCTTCTTGTTAGTGGATGTTATATTTGATACTCCTCACCATAATTTTAAGTAGGTTTGCTAATGGGGTTTGACCTAGGAGAACTTGATTATCTATTGAGTTAGAAATCTCCCAAATAGTGTTACTAGACACCACCTTGACACATTTTAAGATATTGGGACAACAAAAGATAGAATTATTTTTGACAAATTTTCTAGCCAATCACTCTTGCATGTCACACATGTTACATTATGTTTGATTTGCTTGGGATTGACTCCACAATTATTGATATTGAACCATAAGAAATGCTAAGACTACAAAGTGTAATGCCCACTAGATAACATGTTTGCCTTGTGTGCACATTTGATTTATATGTTAGATGTGGTATCAAGTATTTTAATAGTGTATTGTGAGATACATGTTTTATGATCCATTGCACTAAACTTTCTAATGAGGCACTAAAATTTCTAATGAGGCCTGTTGCACCATCAACATATTCTGATTGTATGGTCTAGATGCTTTTGTTGTGATGTTGTATATGACCAATTTAGTGTATTCCTGATGAGGTTTTATATTGGAATTTGGGGTTTTGACTATGTATTATGAGATGCGTATGTTGTTTCTTTATATGTTTGGATTATGATAGTTTTTCAACATTATTATTTTCACTATATCTACTATAGTTGTGATTATTATATGTGATTCATCTTTATGAATTATTGTTGATTATGCATCTTGTTTCCTAGATCATAGGAGTCATATATGACTAATAGTTAAATGTGATTATTTAATATCATGTTATGAGTTATATCATATTAGGTGGTTTGTGTTGACTCAACTATTGTCTTGTTGAATAGGTGTGCTTAGTGTTTGATGTGAGTGTGTAGGTGTAGGCTTATCACCGATTTCATAGTTTTATTGGAGGTGTTTATATTCGCATAAAACATGTGTGTCAACCTCTATCTCACTCAATTTAAGTGTGATATGGGTCTTGGGAATCCCCATATAAATTTGGATCTAGATCCATGTTGATTCTAGAACCTACATGTCATGCAAATCCATAAAGAGGATGTGAGTCTTTGCATATGGTTATTTTATCTTGTTTAGTTAAATTTAAATTAATTTCAAAATGCATTTTTGTTGCATTCGTGAAATGTTTAATGGTTCAGTAAAAAAAAATGATATTTATACCATAGTGGTAAAATATGTAGTGTATTATTTTATTTTTGGTAGAAGAAAATTAAGCAGATTTAATTATTCTTTCGAAATGGAATATTTAGCTTAAGTGAAATAAAATTGCTAGTCTAAAAAATTAATTTAATTTAAGCTCTTTTGTCTATTGGAAAATATCAATTTGAATTAAGTTATCTAGTATAGTTTTATTTAATAAATTTTATTGATTAATTGTCTTTGAAAATGTATTTTGCAAAAAACAAATTTTTGAAATAGAAAAATAGAGAAAATAGAGAAAATGAAAAAAAAAGTAAATTTATAGAAGGAAAATAGGAGAATTACTTCATCGCTTGTTATTTTTTCTTTTGACAAAATCTCTCTCTCCTCCTTTGAAATAATTTTCTTTTAGAGATAAAATGGATTTGAAATTCTTGAGGTTGGATTTAAATTGCTCAAGGTTGGATTTGAATTGCTTGAGCTTGGAATTGGAGTTCTTGCAAGTGGATAAATATTTTCTTATGTATGTGTTCTTTCTCCAAAGGGAGATTTCCTTCATTGTACAAGCTTGAGGTGAGGTAATTTATTTACCTTTATTGCATTTGAAATGAAATTTGTTTCATTTTACATGGCCACATTTGGTCGATGTATATGGCCTCTATATTGTAGGAATAATTTAGCTAAATTGCACTTCTAAATTATTCAAAATATGATGCAGGAGCATCCAATGGTGTAAGGGCAATCTTGCATCACCCAAAAAAATGATGATTTTGTTTTCTATTCTTTTCAATTTTGGTATTTATAGGTACCCATTTGCTAGAATAATGATTTCTAACCCTCAAAATTTCCAACCGGTTAAAAATAACAACCTAGTATTTTTAGAAAGTTTGCATTTGAACACATATGGAAAGAAATATTTACTCAAAGTTTCATAATTGAAAAATATAACCTTTGGTGAAGGAATTGGCCAAAATCATTTTTGGGTTGAAAGATATTAAAGTTTCCATTTCTTTAAAAACCCTTGAATATTTTCAAAGTCAAATATGAGGTACTTAGAGGCCCTGTACAACCCCAAAAATGGGTGTGATCGATAGAGTTGATTATAAGGGCATAAATCTCTTCACAAGATTTCCAATGCATCAAATGCTTTCTCAATCAAACACCTAGATCAAAATTTGTGGCTTTTAGAATTTGGCCTATTTTTGGAGGGAGTTATAAATTTTGAAATTTTGGCTAGAAGGCAGCAAAAAAGGCTATTTATGACCTTTTTGGGGGAATATTTTGGGTATTAGAGAAGGGAGAAACATTGTGAGTCATGAAAAAGGAGTGAAAATAGAAAACCTATCATATTTGAAGCTACAGAACGTAGAAGGTTCCAGAATCCAAAGAAAAGAAGTTGTAATGTGTTACAACCTATTGAGGCTTTTATCCTCCCAGTTTCTGTAATATAATTTGTTTTCAATTCAATAAAAGAATATTCCTATTTTCTATGAGAAAATTGTGTTGTGTGTTTTGGGATTTATCACCCTTATCAAGTGGTATCAAAGTTAAAGCTCTTGAGTGTGTAGGTGTATCACTGAATGTGAGGCAATTTACACTAGGACTTGTGGTTGTGGGTCAATATGCCCCTGCAAAGAAACCATGGTGGTGGGAGAAATACTTTGACAGAGGAGGGTTTTAGATCCCTGAAAAGGAAAATCTATGCATTACAAGAGGAGTTGTGAAGAGGGTTTGAGCCAAGAAGAAGAGCAATTTGAAGAAAAATAAGTAGATGCAAAAGATGGGATGCAAGTTCAACTATTGAGGGTATTTCAAAGATTGGAAAGTGGCCTAGGATTGAAGTTTCTACCTATTCTGGGGATCTAAATCTAGAAGATCTTATTAATTAGATAAACAATATGGAGGAATATTTTGAGTATGAAGAGGTGGAGGATCCAGAATGGTTCATGTTTCCAAAAATGAAGTTGAAGGGCCATACCAATATATGGTGGAAAGAGGTCCATTTAGAGAGAAATAGAAGTGAAAAAGGAAAGATTACCCAATGGGATCGGATGGTGGACAATCTAAAGTAGTTCATTCCTATGGGCTATGAGTTGGAGTTGTTGATGAAGTTGCAAGGATTGAAACAAGGTAACAAGTCCATTAAGGAGTATACAAAAGAATTTTATAAGAATATTATCAAAATAGGCCATGCATAGGTCAATAAGGAGAATGTAGCCCATTACATTAATGGGTTGAGGTGAAGTCTTCAAAAGGAGCTGGGTCTAGTTAGAATGACCACCATAGAAGATGCATACCATTTTTCTTTGAAAGGTAGAAGAGAAGCCGAATAAAAGATTTGAAAGAAAGCAAAGAGGAAGAGGTCATGGCAGAAGGGATGGTGGAATATCCTATGGAGGCCAAAATGAAGATCAAAATAAAATTGAAGAAGAAAGTATTTCCCATGATTACCATTAAACCAAAGGTCAAAGCGTCAATTTCTGATACAAGCACCAGAGTTAATGAATCTATGGGAGGCAATTAATCCATGTCACAAATCCCATGGGGAGCACTGACTATTTGCCAAAAAACTCCCCCCAGCATTACCCAAGAGGATTTGAACTGGTGACCTTTTGCTCTGATACCAATTGTTGGCCCACAATTGTTGTTAAACCAAAATGTTGACCTATCAATTTCTGATACAAGCACCAGAGTTAATGAATCTATGGGAGGTGGTTAGTCCATGTCACGAATCCCATGGGGAGCATTGACCATTTACCAACATCAAGCACTAATCAAAATTAGAGAGGAGATAATTCCTACCACCCTCGTGACAAAAATAATGGTGAGAAAAGAGGAAGAGGAAGAGGAAGACCTAGACAAGGGCCTAGAAGAGGAGGCTTCAGAGGAAACCCATGTCCAATGTGGAGAAGGACATCGAGCCTACGAGTGTCCACAACATCAAGGAAGGACAAATAGAAGACTTGAGGGTAATGCATGAGTTGTACATCTAGATGAAGATACTTAGTTTGATCATTCTGAATATGTTGAAAGGGGAGAAACCCTAGTTGTTAGAAGAACCTTTTTTTAAATGAGGAGAAAGAACTAGATCAGAGGAAGAGTTTATTCCACATAAGGTGCAAGTGTGAAGGTAAATGTTGTGATATTATTATTGACAGTGGAAGCAATGATAATCTTCTCTTAGAAGAGATGGTTAATAGGTTGAAACTTTGAAAAGGAGAAGACATTCGCATCCATATCAGATTGCATGGTTGCAAAAGGACCATAGAGATTTGGTTAATGAGCAATGTTTAGTCAAGTTCAAGGTTGGAGACTACCATGATAAGGTGTTGTGTGACATCATACCAATGGATGCATGTCATATGCTATTGGGAAGGTCATGGCAGTATGATATGTGTGATGTCCATGATGTGCATACAAACACTTATTCCTTGACAAAGGATGAAATTTTTCATAATTTGAAGCCCTTAAAGGAGGTGGAATAAAAGGTATGTAGTACTGCTAGAATTTTCTTGGTAGATGGAAAGAAATGTTTGGAGGGTATGAAGCATGAATGCCAGTGCTTTGTATTGATTCTTAAGTTCAACTAGGAGAAATGTGAAGATGTACCAATAAAAGTGTCATATGTATTGGAAGAATTTCAAGACACTGTCTCTGATAATGTGACAGAAGGTTTACCATTGGTGAGGAAGATAAGTCACCAAATTGATTTGATACCAGGAGCTAGTTTGCCAAATAAGGCAACTCATAGAATGATTCCTATAGAGAATGAAGAGTTGAATTGACAAGTTCATGAGCTATTACAAAAACAATTGATGAGGAAGAGCCTGAGTCCATGTGCAATACCTACAATGCTAGCAACAAAGAAAGATGGAGAGGGGAGAATGTGTACATATTCCTGGTCCATCAACAAAATTACAATCAAGTATAGATTTCCATTGTTGAGGATGGATGATATTATGGGTTGATTGAGTGGAGCCAAGTACTTTATGAAGATTGATTTGAAGAGTGGATATCACTAGATCTGTATCAGAGAAGGAGATGAATGGAACATAGCCTTTAAGACTAACGAAGGCCTGTATGAATGGTTAGTCATACAACTTGGGCCAACCAATGCACCGAGAATATTCATGAGCCTCATGAATGAGGTATTAAAAGTGTTTTTTAGTAAATTTTTCATTATTTCTTTAGATGATATTTTGATTTTTAATAAGACTTTGGAGGAGCACCTAATGCATGTTTGAAGAAGTTTTTAGAAGCTAAGGGAAGAGAAGTTGCTAATTAGTTTGAAGAAATGTAGTTTTTTGAAGGAGTTGGTGTAGCTAGGAGTTGTCATCTCAAGTGAGGGTCTTAGAATGGATCTAGAGAAGGTGAGAGCTATCATTGAATTACCTACCACAAGGAGTGTTACAAAGGTATGATCTTTTCATGGTTTGGAAAGTTTTTATAGAAAATATATGAAGAATTTTAGTAGCATTTGTGCACCCCTAACCAAGACAATGAGAGAGCATAGAAAAGAGTTTAAATAAACTATAGGAGAAGCAAAGACTTTTGATACATTAAAATAGAAATTCACAGAGCAACCTATTTTGGCACTTCTAGATTTTGATAAGGTATTTCAGGTAGATTGTGATGCTAGTGGTAGTGCTATAGGAGTTGTTTTGAGTCAAGAAGGTAAGCCCATTGCCTATTTCAATGAGAGTCTTAATGATGTGAGGAAAAAGTATTATGTTTATGATCAAGAATTTTATGCTATAGTTTAGGCTTTGAAGAAATGGAGGCATTATTTGTATCTAAAAGAGTTTGTTTTATATACTGATCATCAGGGTTTGTAGTATCTTGATAGTCAAGGAAATTTAAATTCGATGCACTTAAATGGGTTCATTTTTTGCAATTTTTTTTTTTTCAATCACAAGAGTGGGAAGTCCAACAAAGTTGCAGATGCCTTAAGGATAAGGAAAACTTTGTTGACAAAGATGAAGATAGAGGTCATTGGGTTCAATGAACTCAAGAATTTATACCCTAAAGATCCAAAATTTACAGAGGCCTCAAAATCTACTTTGGAGCCTATTACCTTGGATATGATGAGATGGATGGATTAGATAATCTAAGATGGTATATTGTTTAGAGGAAGCTAGTTGTACATTCCAAGGAGTTCTATGTGAGAGAACTTAATCAAGGAAAAGCATAGTGGAGGGTAAGTAGGGCATTTTGATCGAGATAAGGCCATTGTTCTTGATACTGAGAACTATTACTAGCCACCACTGCACAATGATGTGAAGAAGTTTGTACAAAGTCATAGAGTATGCCAAATGACAAAAGGAGTTAGTTAGAATACTAGTTTGTTATCAGCCACTACCTGTACTAGAGAAACCATGGGAGGATATCAGCATGGACTTTGTTTTTGGATTGCCAAGAACATAAAGAGGGCATGATTTAATATTTGTGGTGGTTGATAGATTTTCAAGGATGGAACATTTCATTGCATGCCAAAAGACTACTAATGTTGTTCATGTTGTAGAATTATTTTTCAAGGAGGTAGGTAGACTACATGGTCTTTCAAAGAGAATAGTTTCAAATCAGGATACCAAGTTTGTTGAATATCTCTAGAGGACCTTATAGAAGAAGTCGAAGGCTGAGTTGAAGTTCAACTCTGACATCACCTACAAACTGATGGATAGATAGAGATAGTAAATCAAAGTTTCATGAACCTACTATGATGCTTAGTAGGAGATAAGCTTAAGAGATGGGATTTGATATTACCACAAGTACAGTTTCCATATAGTAATTCTATCAATATGTTATACTTTCTGGGACATCCTTCTTTTTGCTGAAATCACATATTTTTAGAAAATATAATGATTTAAGCCTTGAAAGGTTCCATTTAAAGGATTTTAATTAAAGACGGTTTGATCAAACCCCCTTAGATTCAAACCCCCTTGGATAGAACCCCGCTAGTTTTAAACCATACCTATAATGGAGTCTCCTCTACACCTATCAAAATGCTGATAAAAACCACTATTGATTCACCTTTCAGGGGATCAAATGAAATTATTTAAAATTTATGTTTTGTAAGTATGTAGTCCTTATTATAAGATTCCCAAAAAGTATAATTTTAAATCTATTTAATTTGATTATTATATTTATTTTTTTATTTCTTGTGAATGTAGGTTTTTCAATGAACATCAAGGTCTTTGTTTCACACAGACAAAAAAATAGGAAAATAGAGAAAAAAATTCTAAAAAATACATGTGCTCTAGATATTGATGTTCTTATTCCAACAAAAAAAATTGAATTTTGATACATACAAAAAATGTTATGTTGGACAAAATATGCCCATGTCTAAATTATAATTGGTTTGACTTCAAAACTTAGTTAAAAAAAATATATTCAACAAAACATTATGAAACCAAATGCATCCTCTAGATATCAGTGTTAGTAATCTAAATTCAAAAGAATCAGAATTCTATCCTTTGTAGAAAAAAGTAATGTGTGACGCAATACACATCACTTTAAAAAAATGTTGTTTACTATTAAAAACTAGTTATCAAAGGAAACACAAAAAATTTACAATTTAACTCTAAAATTTTAAAAAATATATATTTAGAATATATAGACAAAATTTCACAAATCAGTAGTTCATACCATCTTCAAATTCCTAACGGTTTAGTGGCTATAGGTGTTAGAAAGTAAATATTTAGTTCAAAATGTTGATTTCAATGTCAAGTTTGGCCAAAAAGTGTAACCCATTATTATGGGATGACCCTACAAGCACTAGTAAATCTCCATTCCAAATTGTATGTGGGAGTAGTCTAAGAAATTCTTCTGAGATGAGAAAGATCAATAGAGGAGAGAAGAGTAGTGTTGAGGTTGAAGACTTTGTAGAGCACTTAAAGAGCTTGCATGAAGAGGTATGACAATACATTAATAAAACTTAAATTCTCAGTACCATGATAAGGAAGATCAAAAATAGATGTTTAAGGAATTCAAGGTTGGTGAAGAAGTCATGTTTCACCTAAGGAAAGAAAGGTTCCCAATGGGGACATATAATAAGTTGAAGATGAAGAAATTTGGATCATGCAAGATCTTAAAGAAGAATGATTCAATAAATGCATATGAGGTAGAGTTAGCGACTGGAATCAAAATTTCCCCTGTGTTCAACATTTTTGATTTAATAAAGTATCATGAAGGTGGCATAGAGGATGGACCGACAGAAAAATAGTGGACTATCCCAGCACCAACTTCAGGAGATGAGATAGAAGCAATCTTGGATAGCCATGTGGAAAGAAGTACAAAGAATAGGAAATAAGAAGAATATTTGGTTAAGTGGAAAGGAAGGTATGTCAAAGATTCTTACTAGTTGTCTAAGGTAGAGGTTGACCATTTGGGTCTTCCTTGAACACCAGAGATGTGACAAGGTCACTTCTCAAATTACCTTATGTAACACCCCGCCAAGGAACTCTAGAAAATAACACAATTACACCATACAAACAGGACAATTTTTTTTTTTATAGAGATAGTAAAGTAATATTTAACATATCCATACTAAGTAACATTCTTCCAGGGTTCCATGGCTGCATTACTAACAAAAGTACTATCATGTTCTCTCACACATCACGTATTAACTTGACAACAATAATTCATTCTGTATCTATTGCATTAAATGAATAACCATATACATTTCCATGACATTAGATAAATAATCATCCAGAACAAGTACAACTATAGTTTTTCCATACATCTGAGGATACAATATTACATTGTTTACACCAACAACTCTTGATTACATCGGATTACATACATTACGAATAATCTGATACACAAGATAGTACATGAGCATAAATAACTGTCTTTATAGACTGGTACAAGATCTGAATCTGCTACAGGAATTACAACCTTCTTGTACACGAACAAAGGCAAGGAAAAACCAATGGAGATAATGCACATCCACCTGACCATGTGGAACCCTAAGGTCCACCCCCCGTGCTAGGAGATAACATAAGGTCCCAAACATCAAATAGTCAGGTAGATAATTAACTAACATGAACAAGGACTAAACATGACTCCATCACAACACATGACAACATCACAAGCAACTCAATATCACTTCCAGAGGCAGACACATAACAAATAAAGAGAGACCAACTAGGGAATGCTAGGCTATAGTACGAAAAGTGTCATCGCATGGTCCTAACATGGGTTATCCTGACAGCCTCTCACTAGGCACCGGCCCCCATCTATGGTTATCCTGACAGCCCCTCACTAGGCGCCGGCCCCATAGGGTGACACATGCGGCATCAACCTTCCTTTCATGGGGACAAGGAAGTCGATCTTGCCGACCAGGCCTTCTCATACCCATCCTTAGCCTAAACAAGCACTACAGACGTGGGAGAGGAAATCCAATTATCTTGTTTAATGTGTAATTTACCCTTCCCCCTAGTTCATTTTAGGTTTTCACTTACTTAACAACTTTCAATGGGTTATCCTGACAGCCACTCCCCTACCTGCATCTAGAAACCCTAACCATCAAGCAAGACAATCACTATCATACTGATAAGTATACATAACAATGCAAGACATTACCTTCTTGCTTACTAAACATAATTACAACAACCAACCTTTACTTCATTGTCCCAAACTTTCAGTTGATCAATCGCAATAACCATAACAACACATATCCGGAGCAAGGTATGGGTCATCTTGCTCGCAAATCTCAACCATGAACAAAATAGTTTGTCATTACGATTTCCAAGATCTCCCCATTACAATACTAAACACAAGCTCGATATCAACACATACGTGAAGGAGATTTAATCCCATCATAATATATTCACAACACAGTATGTACATCACCTCACATTATTGTTTAACAAGACCCACATACATAGACAAAAGACATCATGTTCTTACAACATCTTCATTTCAAGACACCTATGAACAGGATACATGCCATCGAATCATATTACCTTATGCCTCTGGAACCTAAACTTGACAATTTACACATAGACCAACTCACATGATAATTTTGCTTGCAATAAGCAATTTCAACTAATCAACTCATTGACAACATAAATTCTTCTTACTAGAGCAATTCTATTTAATCAAATTAGCAAATGGATTCAAGTTATATCTCCACCAAGAATTTCATAAAACCTAGGTCTAGTTAATTAATATTAATTCTATCTATTATATTAATCAATCATCAATTACATATAACCGTCAAGCTAAACAATGCATAGATAATATTAATTACAAATACTTATAACTTAAATGCCAATTTCAACATTTATAATCCAAACCCATATATCATATTTCTACTAACAAAACCATTAATTATGAATCCATGCATAGTTAAGATCCACGATTTAGTAGATGAGTTTGTTGGAGTATATATATATAATATCTAAGTTGTTAACTAAGTGAAAACCTAAAATGAACTGGGGGGAAGGGTAAATTACACATTAAACAAGATAATTGGATTTCCTCTCCCACGCCTGTAGTGCTCATTTAGGCTAAGGATGGGTATGAGAAGGCCTGGTCGGCAAGATCGACTTCCTTGTCCCCATGAAAGGAAAGTTGATGCCGCATGTGTCACCCTATGGGGCCGGCGCCTAGTGAGGGGCTGTCAGGATAACCATAGATGGGGGTCGGTGCCTAGTGAAAGGCTGTCAGGATAACCCATATTAGGACCATGCGATGACACTCTTCCTACTGCAACCTAGCATTCCCTAGTTGGTCTCTCTTTATTTGTTATGTGTCTGCCTCTGGAAGTGATATTGAGTTGCTTGTGATGTTGTCATGTGTTGTGATGGAGTCATGTTTAGTCCTTGTTCATGTTAGTTAATTGTCTACCTGACTATTTGATGTTTGGGACCTTATGTTATCTCCTAGCACGGGGGGTGGACCTTAGGGTTCCACATGGTCGGGTGGATGTGCGTTATCTCCATTGGTTTTTCCTTGCCTTTGTTCGTGTGCAAGAAGGTTGTAATTCCTATAGTAGATTCAGATCTTGTACCAGTCTATAAAGACAGTTATTTATGCTCATGTACTATCTTGTGTATCAGATTATTCGTAATGTATGTAATCCGATGTAATCAAGAGTTGTTGGTGTAAACAATGTAATATTGTATCCTCAGATGTATGGAAAAACTGTAGTTGTACTTGTTCTGGATGATTATTTATCTAATGTCATGGAAATGTATATGGTTATTCATTTAATGCAATAGATACAGAATGAATTATTGTTGTCAAGTTAATACGTGATGTGTGAGAGAACATGATAGTACTTTTGTCAGTAATGCAGCCATGGAACCCTGGGAGAGCGTTACTTAGTATGGATATGTTAAATGTTACTTTACTATCTCTATTAAAAAAAAAAAATTGTCCTATTTGTATGGTGTAATTGTGTTATTTTCTAGAGTTCCTTGGCGGGGCGTTACACCTTAGGTGTTTGATGTAGGAGCATCTAGTGATGTAAGGGCAATCTTGCATCACCCAAAAAATGATGATTTTATTTTTTATTTTTTTCAATTTTGGTATTTACAGATACCCATTTTCTTGAATAATGATTTGGAACCTTCAAATTTTCCAACCAGCTAAAAATAGCAATTACTATTGTTAGAAAGTTTGCATTTGAGCATGTATGGAAACAAAATTTACTCAAAGCTTTAGAATTAAAAAATATAACCTTTGGTGAAGGACTTGGCCAAAGATCATTTGTGGGTTGAATGCTATTTAAGTTTTCATTTCTGTAAAAACCCCTGAAAAAGTTTTAAAGTCAAATACAAGGCACTAAGAGGCCACATACGACCCCCAAAATGGGTGTAATTGGTAGAATTTATTCTAAATGTGTATATCTCTTCACAGTCCTTCCAACACATCAAACATTGCATCAATCAGACACCAAGTTCAAAAGTTATGGCTTCTGGAAGTTGGCCTATTTTTTTGAGGGAGTTATAAATTTCAAATTTTAGGCTCAAAGGCACCAAAAAGGGCTATTTATAACCATTTTTTAGAATCTTTTAGTTGGTAGAGAAGGTGGGAAGTGGTGAGTCATGAAAAAGAGGAAAACAGAAAACCCTAGCAGATATGAATCTACAGAAGGCAGAAGGTTCCAGAATCATGAGAAAAGAAGTTGTAATCTGTTGCAACCTGTTGAAGATTTCATCCTCCCAGTTTCTGTAATGTAATTTATTTTCGATTCAATAAAAAAAACATTCTTATTTTCCATGAGAAAACTGTGTTGTGTGTTCTAGGATTTACTCCCCTTATCAAAATATGCAATTTTTAACCATGGTTATGACAAGAATTTACAAAAACCATGTTTTGTAAAATTGAATTGAAAAGAATGTAGTTTTGCATTTTAGAAGAAACATGGCACATTTGGATTTTTTTTTTATTTGGAAAATAAAAATTTAAGTTTTCAACCCAGTTTCATTAATGGTGAATTTGGGATTTTTATGTTTTTCCTCAATATTTGAAAATAGAAAATAAAAAATTAAAACCATGTTTGAATGAATTACTTTTTGAAGTGAGTTAAATCCTTATGTAAATGTTATTTTCTATCATTGCACAATGGGCCATGAATATTTACATCTAGATTTTTGTACCAAGCCAAAATTGTAATTTTAGGCTATTTGGCACTTAGTATTGAAGTATATAGTAGGAAAAGAGTGGATCTCACCACTTTCTATAATATAAAGTAATTTGTGGAAAGAGTGAATGGATAATTTAAATCATTTGAAAACATAATATACATTAGGATTATAAAACATGTGATTAAATAAGAAAAATCTTTGGCAATGCTAAAATTCTTTGAGAGGAATCATGACTTGGATTTAAAGTGAATTTTAAAACTCCTAGAGATTAGTGAATGTTGTTGAGTAAGGTTTTTCTACTCATTTCTTTTCATAACCATCATGCTACTCTAATGATACCCCTTATCTTAGTTCTAAGATCTCATCTTATCCTATCATTGGATCTGGTATTTGATGTGTGTCTAAACCACCCACATGTATAGTGCTGGCTTGTTATACTCGCATACATGTATGTCATTAGTATGTATTTATGCATTGTTTTATGTGCACTGATGTGTAGATAATCCTCGTGAGTGCTTGTTTCGATTCTATTTATATATTGACTTGTGTGCATTGAAGGTGTAAAGAACCCTTGTGCATGAATGTTGTTTGGCATTATTTTATGCTCGTGTTGGCATGAGTGAGCTATACATATACTATCGTATGCATTTGGTTCTCTCATGTCACATATACTCTCATATGTATTGATTAGTGTGAGTTCCTCTATGTGTTGTTATATACATTTCATTGGCATGAGTATTGCCATGTACTTCTTTTTTGTGTGATTGTGCTTGCGCCTAATTCAATCACCTCCTAGGACAATGGGGTGGGACTAAGGGTTCCATATGGTTGGGTGGCACTAAACCATTGTTGGGAAAAATGAACTTGGAGGGTGATCATTCAGTAGCATGTTAGACTCTCTTGGTATTATGCTTATGGTAGCTCTCTTCTTGTTGTAATTTGCAACATTGTAAATTGTGTCCTTCAACCATTGTAACAAGTGCATAGTTGTACCTTATTTAATTCTCTTATGTCAGTTATGATCCATGCATTTTTGGAATGAAACCCTTTAATTGTAATAATTTATTGATATCACTTTGGAATTTTTCACACCTCATTTTATGAGGTGTTAGTATGTTTATTATGTTATAATCATGATATAATAACAAGTTTTCTTTAAATTATATAGTATTGTATTTATGATTATAGATGACTTATTGTTGGATTGCATTTTTCCCATCTAGGGGGTGATGATCCTATAGTTTCTTTTGGCATGTGTCAATGTGGGTGTTGAATGTACATAGCATTTGGTAACACTTTCGTCATATTTTGTTATGTGGTAGTTATTGGTTAATTTACCTACTTTCTTATTTTTGTTAGATGGATATGCAAAATAAAGCAGATGCTTTAGATGCTTTTTTCAATTAAGCTAATTGAATTTCTTTGAGGTTTTTGTTGTCAACGATATTTTGGTTTTGTATATTTTGATGCAGGAGCATCTTGGGTGAATGATTCCCACATCGACAAAAAAAATATTTGATATTTTGGTTTTGGTATTGTATGCAGTTGTTTTCATGCTTGGTGAATTGATTTCTGTATTTTGATTAGCTTGGCACTAGTTTTGCTTCTCCATTTCGCCTCATGCGAAGTTGATCTTGCATTGTTGCATGAGTTATATATAGGGTATCTTGAAGGTATCTTTGGATTCAAGTAAAGTTATCAACATGACTCCTTAATATGTTCATCTACAAGTAGGTTCTAATAGATCAGCCAAAGGAGAAGTCATTGGATGGTAAATATTGAACTTATCATTGGAGACTATGTGTTAGGAATTGTATGTAGAAGATATCAATTAAATGTAAATAAAGATTAAACAAAGGAATGAAAAATACACATAAATAATAATAGAAAGAGATAATTTTTGACGTGGTTCACCCAAACTCGGGCTACATCCACCAACAGAGAGTCTAGTATTATTATCCAGCAAATCAAATTGATTACAACCAGCAATCCTTGCAACTCAATACCACTGCAAATGCTACAATACAAAATCAATAGAAACCCTAACCCTTAGTCATTTTAATCAAGACTTATGTCGATTACAAAATAGGGTTTTTTTATGTTGACCAATAGAAAAATAACTCCTGGCACTGCCCCTTGACCCCATCTTGGGGGTGCTACCCCCAAACCCTCGTTAAATAATTTGGGGGGAAACCACATCGATAAAAGTGGGGAAAATTTAACCTCTAAATTTGATTAGGCTCCATATAACAACACTATGTTGAGAAAGTTTGAATGGTTGAAGAAAGAATATCATGAGAGGATTCTCATTGCTTCCATTATGGAGGAGTATAATAAAGCTGCTTTGCAGGAGCTCATAAAAAAAGTAGAAGAAACTAGATTTGATGCGCTAGAAATTAACTTTTCTTGTCCTCATGTCGGATTCCTGAATGCAAGATGGGTGCGGTCGTTTGTCAAGACTGTGGCTTATAGGAGGACGTTACTGGTTGGATAATTGAGAAAGCTATAGTCCCTGTTTGAACAAAGATGACTCCAAACATCACAGATATTACTGATCCATCCAGGGTGGCATTAAGGTCAGGATGTGAAGGAATTACAGCCATTTACACAATTATGAGTACAATGGGGATCAACCTTGATACATTAAGACCAAATCCTTGCATTGAGGGATAATATTTATGGTCAATGTGTTTGCATTTGATAGAGACAATTACAAGAATTTTCAAGTGATGTGGCTTTCCATGAATGAGACAACATACATAGGTCAAGACCGAATGAGTTATGTAGCCATACAGAAAAGAATGGAAGTGATGAATTAAGGAGACCAAAACAATTTTTTTATGCACTTATTGACTATCGCATGGAAGATTTATGGCTTGCATTCATGAATACCTCTCCAATACACTTTCATAAGTATTTATGACCAGAAAACTATCATCGTGGAAGCGATTCTTTGAAGGAAGTCTTTATATTATAAAACATGGAACAAGCAGAGGGAAGTTAGACAATTGAAAACATATGCAATACTTGACAGCTTCATATGGTGGTAACGCCAAACAAGGACCGCGTGGGTTGTGTAGAGAAGTTTAACCATTAAGAAGAGAGTCATTTGATCTTTATTTTCTTTGATTCTATGTTGCTTCGTATTCCATACTTTCGATGGAATTAGATATTTATTGATATCTATAAAGAGCTAAGTGGATGGAGAATGTGTCATCGATCTCTGGAGATGGATGGAATATTGTGTTTGTAGCAATAGCAGAGTGAAGCTAGGTTTAGTTTGAAGGAGTCAGCCAATAGTATGTAATTACTAACTTGTTGCAGATTTCTATATCTATGAAGAACCTAATGTACTATGGATGACTGAATAAGATGACTTTAATCTTGTTACGATTTATATTGTGTTTTGGTAAATTTGAATCTATTTTGCAATGTATGTTGTGAGTTTGTGAGTGTGTGTTTTTTTTCTGCATCATTTTGATTGTCAACGATATTCTTAAGGATGTTGTACCCCTAGTCTAATTGTCATTCCCATCGGTTGTGTGTGTCTATGTAAGTAGGAGTGTTCTTTTAGATTCTTGTGACATTCTAAAAAGCCTTGTGAACATTCCCCATGATTTGCCCTTGGTTGGGCATGTTGTTGCATTTTGTGTAAGTAGAATCCTAGTGGAAAGAACCCCATGACTTCTCTGGCTTAATCCAAGTGAATTCTTTATTACATAGTCATTATAGTTGTTGGAAAATCCTTAGGGTATTTTGGAGATTATCCCTACGATGTTTGTTCTAGAAATTTTTTTGTTTAAATACTTTTCTAGGACTAAAACGCATAAATTAGACTATTATGCAATTATATGACTATAATGCAATGCACTAGAGTCCATCATAGGTTCTAATGTCCCTTAGATCTTCTAGAGTCCATTTGATGCACCATTGTCCTTGGATTTTTAGTCATTGATCATTTCTTGGCACTTTAAAGGGAACTTTTGAAATGAAATTTATTCCCCTCAATTTTCTTAGTCTTTCTATTATCTCATTTTACAAAGACGTGTTGTACCTAGTGAGTTATCAACTCCTTTTATTTAGAAACATGCCTTTGCACAAAATGGATTGGTTGTCATTCCAATTGGTTGAGGCCTTGTACTTCCTTCTTAATCCACCTCTTGTGAATGCTTTGTTGGTTCTCCAACTTGTAACACATTAATCCCTTGAAGGATCAACAAATGTACAAGTGGGACTAATGCAAGACTGGCCAACAATTAAGAGAATGATTACACAACATTCTCCTCTATGCTTTGGGCTCTGCAAATCCTCGGTGGGTTCCTCTCTTATAGACATTGAAGA
Organism: Cunninghamia lanceolata; assembly: GCA_027924645.1. Taxonomy (NCBI): domain Eukaryota; kingdom Viridiplantae; phylum Streptophyta; class Pinopsida; order Cupressales; family Cupressaceae; genus Cunninghamia; species Cunninghamia lanceolata. The sequence goes on along the minus strand of BSBN01000679.1, from coordinate 8,711,032 downwards.
TGAGAATGTTAGGAAATATCAAAACATGAAACAAATCAAAACAAATGAAATCTTTATACCTTTCAATGCTTCCCAAACTCCTCACTCCTTGATAGGATTGAGAAATTTTCACCCTTGAGCTCCTAGCTTTACCCAACTAATGCTTGCAATGTGAAATGCTCTTCATATTCAATGCAAAATTCACCATAACCTAGCTATGATGGAGCAAATTGAGAGAAATTTTAGCATAATAAGATTACTCTAAAATTAGATGATGAAATGGTTTGTGGAGGCTTGTATTTATATGCAAAATGGAGGGCATTTTGATCCAATGGTGGAGATTGGATGTTGAGATCAATGGATGAGATTGATTGTGAGGTAGAGGGCTGGGATTTGATCATCAAAATTGGATGGTGGAGAATAAAAATGAATCTTTTATTCATTTTGGGGAGGACTATGCATTAAATGTGATTTTGATGTGTGAGGAAATTAAAAATTAATTTCCTTGGGAGGAGGTGGAATTAAAAATTCCATTTTATGTGGGAATGTGAAGATCATGTGACATATGCATATTTCTGGGGACTTACATTTGTAAGCAAAAAATGTGGAAGATGTTTTAGCATGAAAATGGCAAAAATGAGTTGGAGGGGTTATGTATTTTTTGTAATTTTTAATTTGTGGGTGTGGGAGAAGGTGTTAAGCATGATTTGACCAAGTTAATCAGGGTGATTAACTTAGTTAATGTGGCTAGAAAATTAGTGAGTGGGGTAATTAGGGTTTAGGATTAATTAAATAATGATCTATTTAATTAATCCAAGTCTAGGGGTCATGTAGGCTAGGCTAGCTAGTTAAATAATAGCTATTTAATCAACTAGGTTAGCGGTAGGCTAATTAGTAGGGTAGATTAATCAGATAAGTATAATTTACATAATTAATTCATTTTAGGGAAGTGGACAAATTAACCAAATAAATATTTTGCACATTTATTTAATTAATTAGGATGTTGTTAGTAAGGTGTAAATGTTGAATTAGTTAAATTAATTCAATTTCAAGGGTTAATTGATGAAGGATAGATGGATGGTTCAAGTGTTGGATAGGTAGGTTAATTAATTAAAAAATTAATTAATTAATCAGATGAGAAATTAGTGGTGTGGATGATGTTGGAAGGTGGTTGAAGGGTTGAGACATTTTTAGGTGTGTACAATTTGCCCTCTTTGACATGGCGTCGTGACCTAGTAGGGATATGGCGTCAAGTCAAAGAATTTTGCCCCAGCTATCGGGAAGGAGTGAAATGGATGAGGGATGCCCCGTCGAGATGTCCAGTGAAAAAAATATTTTTTTTAGGTAAGCTCTCGGAAGGACGAAATAATGGTGAAAAATAGATAGAGGATGGGAAATTAGGTGGACAGGAAGAAAAATAGGTGAAAAAGGTTACATTTTGCATCCTGGGGAAAGAAAAAAATGTATGGGGTATGACATGGCAGGCTATAAATAGAAAGTGTGGGCCCAAAGTACCACATTTGCACACATTGAGCTTATTAGATGAGAGTAGAGAAGGAGATGAGATGGCACAACCTCCCTTCCCATGCTACAATCATCAATCTGAGAGAGTCCGTGACTACATGAGATCACCATTAGTAGGCGCCTAGGTATTTGGTCAACCTTGACTTTGTCAATCACAGGTTTTGGGTCATTTATTATCTCAGGAAATGGGTAGTTAGGGGTAATGGCACCATAGCTCAGTCATGTGGCACCATCCTTAGGCGAGTTGGTGCCATCCTTAGGTGAGTTGGCGCCATCTTCTAGATTGGCACCATAGGTTAAATGGGGTTTGGGGAGTTTTAGTACCATATGGTAAAGTTTTGGTGCCATATTCTCATTTAGCGCTAGGGGGGAAATCAACTTTCAGATGGTTTGGTGCCATCTAGGGTAGTTTTGGCACCAAGCTCTCATTTAGCGCCATAGGTTCAGAGTTTCAAGTTTTAGCACCATCTCCTTGAACTTTAGCACTAAGCTCTAGATTAGCACCATAAGGGAGGCTTTTAGCACAAAGCTCTACATTAGAACTAGGGTTTCAGGGAAATTTAGGGTTAATGGTAGTTTAGCGCCATGTACCTAATAGTTTTAGCGCTAAACTCTATTTTAGTGCCAAAAGCTTCAAGATTAGCACCATCGTGTGGAATGGTACCATATGGTCAAGAATTAGTGCCAAGCTCTATTTTGGTGCCATAAGGTTATGGATTAGCACCATAGCACTATTTTGGGAGAAAAGGCTATGTTTTGATGGTTTTTGGATGTAGATTTTAGGCGGGATATTACAGTCGCAAGAGCGGTAGGTCCCCTCGATGATGAGATATATATCACAATTCAACTAGCCTACCTTAATTAGATTAGCGAGGTTGGGGTTACATACAGTTGCTGAGATGCCCCAGATATGGGCACATAGGGCTATGATGACAACCCTAGTGGAGAGGTGGAGGAGCGAGATATGCTCCTTTTTACTGCCCACAGGTGAGATCACCATCACCTTAGAGGATGTGTGGAGGATTTTGAGACTCCCTATAGCTAGATCAAGGGTGACATATGATGTACCCTCGAGAGTGGCAACGTTACACAAAGCATTTGCACTGGTGTGTCCTATCTATACCAATGATCAGTGATAGATGAACTACAAGTGGACTCAGGTGGCTGGGGTAGATCAGTTCACATTATTTGTGTGCATAATGAATGGGGGGCTTCTGATGTCAGATCGATGATTACATGTCTTATAGGTTGGTTGGGGTGTGGTGATTGAGAGCATGGTCACTTAAGAGACTATGTATACATGGGGGCCTTGCATGTTAGCACAGCTGAATCACAAGATGCATATAGTAGTGTATCATATGGATAGGGCTCTATCAGCTGGCATTATGCTACTCCATGTGTGGGTGTTTGAGCATATTGCTATTGCATGGCCATAGGCAACTTATCGCTGAGATTAGATTGAGGTGTTTGTTGTTTTGTATAAGCTATCTATTATATATCCCTAAGTAGGATAGTTGCAATACTAGTGACATATTTTGGATGACCTTGATTCCATTATTTGCGTCCTTACATAGATGTAGAGGCATGAGCTGATGATCATATTCATATGCCCTACACATTCTAGCTATGCTATCTGATGGGGCAGGGGGATCATACCATAGATAGGTATATCCCATCATGGGTGATGAGGTAGTTTGGGTGCGTGTAGGACTTACCCCAAGCCATGGCTATTTTTACGAGGACTCCACAAGATGTACTAGGATGGCCAACACTGATACAGACTCAGGTGGCCCTCTTGATTGGGTTGGACTACAGCTAGTTCAGTGGAACTAGAGGAGCCAGATAGTGGATTTTGGCACCACTCTAGCGTATGATTGGTGGTGGTAGGTGTGGAGGCTGATCTGACTAACAAATCCAGCACTAGAGCCTGACATGACTGTGGAGGATGAGGAGGAAGAATGAGAGGAGGGAGATGAGATCAAAGTTGAGTATGTGATGGAGGAGGTGCTGGTCAATGATGATGATGGCATAGGGGCATTGGCTGCAATAACAGCAGGACAAGTGGCAAGGAGAGGACAGGGATGGAGATAGAGGGTAGCACGGGGGTACCAGGTACCTCAGCAGGTACCTACCCAGTAAGCTAAGAGGTAGGGATAGGGATAGATGTTGCCACTACAGACACCACAACTTTATGGGTAGGGATAGAGCCAGGTATTACCATAGGTACAACTTTAGCAGACACAACAGGTACCTCAGTAGGTAGGGACCTCAGGTGCTGGGACTTCAAGAGTAGGGACCCTAGGAGTAGAGCCATCAAGGGAAAGGCCATTAGGGAAAAGACCTGGCCCTCTTCCTAGTGTTCATATTAGACGTCGTCAGACTTCACAGATGGAGAGGAGGAGTTGGATACCTTGTGGGCTCAGGTACCCAGCTTAGAGGATCAGCTGGCTCGACAGAGGCGGGAGCTACAAAGCCTATAGGGAGTTCAATCCCTATTGGATGGAGTGAGCAATGGAGATGTGGATCCTCAAATCCTTATTATGCAGGCCTAGATAGGGCACTTATAGGCACAACTATAGGGGTGGGTAGCTTAGATTAATGTTAAGGACACAGAGAGATCATTGTTGTAGGCTACTGAGGTGCTGAGGCTAGGGTATACAAGGCTGAGGGCCAAATCATGGGGTTGTAGGCTGAGATCACACACATCTAGGGTGTGATAGGTGGGAATAGTGTTGCTCAGTTGTGGATAGATTCTTAGCAACATATTCAGCAATTACAAGATCAACTTTTAGAGCAGCAATCGAAGGCTAAGTACTACTATGGTGCATACTATACTACGGTGCTTGAGGGATAGCATGTTCCTAGTTAAAACAAGAGGAGAAGATTTGGGGTGTTGGGTTCAAAGAGATCGAGGAGATCTCAGTAATTAGTCCAGGAGCTGCCACATCAGCAACAACCACTAGTTCAGCAGCAACCACTTATGCGGCCACCACCTCAGCATCCACATGGGTCTCCTACTGACTTAGATACGTGGTCATCAGCCCATGGTTCATGATCTTTTATGGTTTTTTGAGGTATTTTGTTCCTTGAGGCATTTTGTATCATGACATGTATTATTTTGAGCATTGTATAGTTTGGCAATGATATATGATATGCATTTGTGGTTATGGATGTTTTATGATGATGTTCATGGATATATATGTATGTATGTTATAATGTTGATTTATGATATGTATTTGGATTATGGTGTGGATTATGATGTGGATTATCATGTGGATTATGATGTGGATTATATGCTTAGATTAATAAAGATATATTATGGATGAAATGGTAATGGAATATATAATGGTTAATGGGTAATATATGATAGATAATGTAATGGTTAATGAATTAATGGATAATGGTAAATGGATAATGGTTAATGATAAAAGGATAATGGTAAATGGTAAATGCAATGGCAAATGTTATATGGTAAATGGATTAATGCAATGGTCAATGATAAATGGTAAATAATAAATGGATAATGGATAATGTAAGTGGTGAATGATAAATGGTAAATGGATTAATGCAATGGTAAATGATAAATGGATAATGGATTAATGGTGTACATGGTAAATGATAAATGGATAATGGATAATGATAGTGATAATGGTATGATGAGATGAGTTTTTTGTCATGATATATTATGATGTTTTAGAACCTTGGGCAATGGGTTGGGTGGTTAACATAGGTTTTAGGATGTTGGGATGGTTTAGGGATAGTTGGAATAGGTTTAGGGAAAGTTAGAATAGGTTTAGGGATGATTGGGATGGGTTTATGGGTGACTGGGATAGGTTTAGGGGTGATTGGAATAGGGGATACTAGGTCACTAAACACCGCATTGTCAGAGGGGTTTTGTTGGAATAGGTGAAGTGATAGGTTATGCGAGGTGAATTTGTTAAAGTGGTTGCAATATAGGATTGGATGGATGAAGTTATTGATCATCATTAGATGCAAAGTCTAGATAGCATGTTTAATGGTTGGTAATAGAGAGGATAGATGAGCTAGGACAAGTATTCACATTGACATTATTGAGAGCATTTCTAGATTTATTATAGCAAAAGGGGATATTTTCACCAAGGTATGAAAGGACCAAGGTGATGATACATATCTATCTTTTCATGGACTAGACCCACAAACAATAGGATGATCTCATGCATGCCTAAGGTACTATAACCTTGACTAGATGAGGGAACGAGACTCATAGCATAAGTTCTTTAGTACATAAAAGCTATGATTAACCTTAGATGCAAATAAGGAACAATATGCTAGAACTGACCCTACATCTTCAAGATATGAATACCATACTTGGAGTAACGAGACCATCCCACAAGCATGACATACAAAACAATGACCATGCACCATTCTAGGTGTTTTCTGCCACATACAATGATATAGTGAGATCAAGGTATCTTTGGAATGATCCCTAAAATGAGACAAAAGATAAAAATCAATAATCAAAAAGACCAACAAACCATACAAACATCCATTGTATCTCTTGCCAAGATAAGTGTTGATAGGATGATGGATTCTACCTATTGTAGGGATGATATATCCGTTAAGGTGAGAATTGGTTGGATGTTCTTGGATAAATTTTGAAAGGTGGGCAAAAAGATAGTAGGTCATATGTCATCCAAAAGTTCGTTTGTTGATTGATGATTTTTTCGTAAGATGTGATATTTTAAGAGTATGCTTAGTCTATGTATTGCTCTTTTGGATTTAGTAAGATCAGAGGATAGGAACCATCTAAGCGGGTTAGATGGGTGCATCTTTGGTAATTGAGTAATGGATACTTCCTTTGTATTCTAGACTGCCTACATACCCTATGTCCACAGGTTCAAGGTACTTTAAGATGTAGGTGATGATGTAGGAATGGTTCAGGGTAGATGAGATGATGTTGGATAATGATGTGTTGGATGTTTTGGATAATTGTAGTCATGTTTGAGATTGTTTTTGGAGTTTTTGTAATTTTTTTATTTTTGGGGGTTTTCTGGATTTTCTATTTTTTTGGCTTTTTAGATTTTCTAATTTTTTGGAATTTTTGTTGGTGTTTTTTATGTTTTTAGGGTTCTTGGAGTTTTAATCTATACAAGGAGACCATACAAGGATCCTCTTTCCAATAATTTTCCTTGGGTGGGTGATGAAGGGTGGGATGATATGATTGAATGTTTAAAAATTCCAAGCCATGGGATGTAGGTGATATGGAATGTTGTGATGGATAGGAGGACATATTAGATGGTAGAACCTACCACTACACATGGTGCTTGAGACAGGTTTTCACCATGGCACTTATCCAAGGCATCATCGAAGTGATTTTCACCATTGGACAACTTTATTGCACTTAGGTTTTTCTTTATTTTTTGATTTTTTGATATTTTGATTTTTGGATTTTTTTTATTTTTAGATTTATTTTTTTATTTTTTAATTTTTTGTATTTTTGATTTGGGATACTTGATAGGTTATGCATAGAACCTTTTTAGGTGCATGATGTTCATACATTCATCTAGAGAGTGCCCCTCAGGTGTTGTAAGTTGATAAGTTCCTAATCCATAGCTAGCTATGATAACATATGGTCCCAACCAATTAGGCTCAAACCTTCCTTTTTTGTGGTGCTCTTGTCAGTTTCTCTAATTTTCCATAAAGACAAGGTCGCCTCTCTCAAACTTATGGTTCTTGATCTTTTTGTTGTAGCTTCTATGTAGGTGGTTCTATTAGGATTGAAGGTGATTCAAAGCATCCAAGCATTTCTCATCTAGGAGTTCTAGCTCATTTAGTCGTGCAACTCGCGAGTACTCCTTCCCAGTGATTATGTTTTGCAATGAAATCTTAAGAGAAGGGAGCTCGACCTCAATAGGCAAAATGTCTTTAGAACCGAATACTAATGAGTATGGTGTGGCTCCTATGGGTGTGTGAATGCTTGTGCGATAGGCCCATAGAGCAGGGTTGAGCTAAAGGTGCTAGTCATGGTTGGCTTTATTAACCATCTTTTTCAGGATGAATAAGATGGTTTTGTTAGAAGCTTTAGCTTGACCATTACCTTGGGGGTAATATGGTGTTGAAAAATGATGTTGGATGTGGAATTTCTTGCATAGGGTGTGGACTTACTAGTTCTTAAAAGGTTTCTTGTTATCTCTGATAATGGAGAAAGGAACACCATAAGAACATATTATGTAGTAGAGGATGAATTTTGTGATTTGGATGCCAGTGGTGACAGGAATGGTTTCTACCCACTTCGTTAAATATTTGGTAGTAGTAACGATGAATGTGTGGCCATTGGATGAGGGTGGGTGAATTTTGCCTACAAGGTCAAGTCCCCACTATGAAAAGGGGCAAGGGGTTGTTATTGGCTGCAGCTCCTGTAAAGATGCCTGGATAAGATCAGCATGTTGTTGACATGGTAAACATTTCTTCACAAAGATGTAGGCATCTTGTTTCATGGTTGGCCAATAATACCTGTTCTAAGAATCTTCTTTGCTAGAGTAGGTTCACTAGAGTGTGCCCCACAAATACCTTCATGTACCTCTTGCAAGGCCACTTCAGCTTCCCTGGAATTGAGACATCACAAAAGAGTACCATCAAGACTTTTTCAGTATAGGGTATCCCATATGATGGTGAAGCAGGAGGCTCAACGAATGAACATTTTATGTTGTGTGGATGTTAGATTAGGTGGGATGATGTTATCATGGAGGTACATGTAGATTTATTGATACCAAGAAGATAGGGGACCAACAATGTTGCATACTAACTTAGATTGTGGTATGCCATAGGTCGGCGTTGATAGTCCTTCAATCAAGAATTCACATTTTTTGCTATCCTTTTTCATGTCAACTAGGGATCCTATAGTGGCCATAGCATCTCTTGCTTTGTTGTTCAGCCTTGGATTTTGTTCAAAATGGATATCATGGAAATAGTCCTTGAAATCATCAACCATTCTTTTGTAAGGCAAGAGCTTGCCGTCTTTTGTTTTCTATTCATTATTGACCTATCTGATGACTAGCTAGGAGACTCCATAAACTGTGAGCTTTTCAATCTTCCACAAGATGGCCATGTGAAGTCATGTAATAAGGGTCTCATATTTTGCTACATTATTTATGCATGGAAATGTTATTTTGTAGGACTTTGGAATAGTGTCTCCTTGAGGGGTAACAAACAAAATGCCTGCCCTTGAGCTACGATGTGTCTAGGATTTGTCAAAATACATTTTCCATGTATCTGTTGTTGGTGCTACTATCAATATTGACTCATCTGGGAATTCTAAAAGCAATGGTTATTCTGTTGGGATGGGTGAATTAGCCAATTGATTGGTAATCACTTGTCCTTTGATAGCTTTTCTCTCTATGTACTCAATGTCAAACTCACTTAAGATCATAATCCACTTAGCCACCTATCTTGTGAGAGTAGCTCTAGTTAGTAAATACTTGAGTGGATCAATCTTGGCAATGAGCTTTGTCTTATGGTTCAACATGTAGTGTCTTAGCTTTTGAGAAGTGAAGACAATGGCAAGGCATGCTCATTCAATAGAAGTGTAATTCAGCTCATAGGTCACCAAGGTGTTGCTAATATAGTCTGTATCTCTCTCTTTTCCTTGTTCATCATGTTGTGCTAGCAAGAGCCCTATTGGTGTTTCTGTTGAGATGTATAGGAGGCATTGTCCTTTCTTTTGTGTAATAGGTGTTGTAGCACGATAATCCTTTAGTTGTTCAAAGGCATTCTGACACTAGTTATCTCATACAAATGCTATGTTTTTTCAAAGAAGATGCTGAAATGGTTGACATTTGTCTGCAAGTTGTGCTATGAAGCAGTAGATAGACTGAAGTTTCCCTTAAAGGCTACCAAGTTTCTTGAGTGTTTTAGGTGACCCCAAAGAAACATTTCTTAGTATTTAGCTTCACTTTGTATTCATCTAATCTGTCAAATATTTTAGCCAACACTTTCAAGTGGTCTTCTCTAGTCTTTGATTTTCCTACTATATCATCTACATAATCATCCATTATGCTTTAGAAAAGGTCATGCAAGATAACTATCATGGCTCTATAATAGGTAGCTCCTGCATTTTTCAATCCAAAGGGCATCACAACCTAGCAGTAGGCTCCCCATGGACATATAAAGGAGGTCTTATGTTGATCTTCCTCAACTATCCTAATTTGGTTGTAATTAGAAAATCTATCCATTAAGGACATCTCATGTTCTACAGTGAGATCCATGATGATATCTATATTAGGTAGCAAAAAGTCATCCTTAGGGCATGCTTTATTTAGATCTCATAAATCTGTGCAACAATGGATGCCCCCAGTGACTTTTTCTATAGGTATGATGTTTGATATCCATTTGAGATAGTCTATAGGGTGAATGAATCCCACATCTAAAAGTTTCTTGAGTTCTACTTTAATCAGGAGTGCCACTTGTGGGTTCATTTTCCTTAGCTTCTGTTTTACCAATTTTGCATCAGGATGTATAGCAAGATGATGGACAACTAGAGTGGATCCAATCCTTGCATATCAGCATATGTCCATAGAAAATTATGAATCCTTTGTTTGAAGAAAGCTAAGAAAGCCTCTTGTTCTACTGCTATGAGGGATTCTTCTTGGAAAGTGATCTTGGGTGCCTCTTCGATTCTGAGGTTCATTTCATGTGATGCTTCTACTAGGATCAGTGACCTTTCTTGATAGAACTCAGGTACTTTAGGGACGTCCATTCTCTCATCCCTTAGCACCTCAGGGAGGTTTTCACTAGGGGATACATCCTTTATTTTGATCTTGTCTTCATCCAAAAGTGCCACAAGGTGGTTTTCACTAGGGGATGTTTTTATTTTCATACTTTTGCAATTAAGAGTTTGGATTGTCTCCCCAAAGTATGTGGATGTGTTTACTTCCATGATATAGCTAGCCTTGTGGTTTCCAAGGGGAAAGTGATCCCTAACCCCCATCATTTTGGTTATTGCTCCATCATTTTGTGCGACATCAAGGATGGGGGGTCCTTGTTGGTCCCAATCTATGAGTTGGGGATAGACTAGAGGTAGGTCATTCGATGTAGATGGCATGGTAGTTAGGGTGTAGATGGTGCATATAGATGATTTGAAAAGTTCATCAAAATCATTGAAAGAGTCTTAATGGTCCTCTTCATTGATGTTATCTGTCGAGGGGAAGGCCATAGCAACCTCACTTAAGATATACTCAATATCAGTAGAGGTAGACTCTCATTTTCCATACCCTAGTCCATGAAGATACAGATTCCTTGTTGCTTGAATAGTCTCAAAAATTCCTTGTTCATGAAGAGCTATACTGCTTTGTCCTTTGTAACCCTTGTATTTGAAAATCTTGAGACCTTTTCCATAGATCTCGATTGGAAGGGTGGGAGCTTGTTGTTTTTCTTCATCTTTGTATAACCAAGAGGATATGTCTTCGAGAACATCTTGTTCAAGGATGTTATTTCTCTCAAAGGCTAGTGATAGCTTGCATTTTATGACAACCGTAGAGACCTTGTCTTCTTTAGGGGTACCAAATATCTTAGTGGATGTTAGTAATAAGCCCACACAAAATGTTCCATGTAGGTTGTATTCACCACATCCCATGTCACTTACTTTGATCTTGACCTCAGGAGGAGTAGATGTTTGTGATGTGACCTTGTAATGTTGGAAGCATCAATGTATGAAGTGGATGGTGTAGGATTAGCATGGGAGGTGGATTTTTTAATGGTGTTGTTATAAGGATAGAAAGTTCCGTCATGTCCTTCCAAGACACTGCAGTATTGGAAAGGGTGAGGATCAGCATAGATAGTGATTTCTGTTATAGTGTGGGGAAATTTGAGACATTGGTGGAAGGTGGATGGAACATCTTGCATGGCATGAAACCATGGTTAGCCGAGGAGGATGTTATATGGGAGGTCAAGATCAAGTACTTGGAATTTGGTTTCCAAAATCTTTTGTCCCACTTGGATGGGGAGCTTGATGGTGCCTTCAGACAATCTTTTGGAGTCATCATATCCTTCGATAGTTATACACTCACTAGAGTCCACAACCACATTGAAGTATCCCAAATGTTTTAATAGCTTTAGAGTGCAAAGATTTAGGCCAGAGCCACCATCTATTAAGACTCATTTGGTGGTATATTTATGGATTAGGACTTTGATGTGTAGAGCTTCGGTATGTGCGGCATTAGAAGTGGGTAGGTCCTTTTTTGAGAAGGTGAGGTGATGAGGTGAGGTGATGTGGCCTATCATGGCTTTGAGTTGATCAACATTCAAGCTGGTAGGGACTTGGTTTTCCATCAAGGCTTTGTCAAGGACTTCCTTATGGAGGGGAGATGTGCATAGTAATTCAAGGATGGAAATTTGTGTGGAGGTTTTTTCAAGGTGATTTAGGAGGTTGTACTTGTGGGTAGATGGTGGATTGGTAGGGGCTCCACAGATGGAGACATGGTCGGCATGAGTAGTAACAGTATAATTGGGTGTTTTGGCTCTAATGGTGATCATATTGATATGGTTGGGATAATCTTCTATTCGACCCACAATGAAATCAAAAGAAGAAGGAGGTGGCATGACGTTGTATGTTTGGTTGGAAGATGAGGTTTTTCCTTTGTTATGATCTGAAAGTGGATCCTTGTATGCTCCTAAATTAGTATTAGTTGATTGTTTTGGAGGTTCATTGATGGTTATATCACCTCTATCTATAAGGTCTTGGATGCAATGTTTCAACCTCATACAGTTAGATGTTATATGCCCTTTCACATGATGATATTCACAATAGGTATTTTCATCAAACCAAGAGGGTTTAAATTGATTTTCATCATAAGGACGAATAGGGGGTAATGTTATCAAATCCTCCTTTACAAGGGTTTTTAAGACATTTTCAATGGGTTCTCCTAACGGTGTGAATTTCCTCTTAGGGTTGTTATTTTGTATTGACAGTCCCCTAGAAACATTTACATTGTTATTGTTAATGGATGTACTTTATCGAATGGGATTTTGTACATTTTGGATGGCCTTCACATTGGTGACACTGTCGTTGAGGGTGTTTTAGTTCTTACCCCAAAAGTGGGGTTTGTCATTGGATTGTGCATTGTTGTTGTTGGTCTTGTTATTACTGTTGTAAAGTTTTATAGAGCCTTTAACAATAAGTGATCTTTCAATGGTTATCCCTTTGTCTATAACCTCCTCAAAGGTTGATGCACATTGGATTTGTAAATGGACCCGATTTCATGGTTGAGATTAGTCACAAACATGGTGACTAATGGTTTTTCAAGAATGGTCCAAGGGAGTTTTCTTGCTAAGCTTCTCCACCTTTATAAAAAGGTGGTGAAGGATTCCCCACTATTTTGTTTTGTGCTATAAAGGTCAGTCATGGATATTTCATGTTTAAATTTATAGGAGAAATGATTTACAAATTTCTCTGCAAGCTCATGGAATGTCTGAATATCAGGGGGAAGATGAGAAAACCATTCGGTAGCTTGACCACCGAGGCTTATAGGAAAGAGTCTCATTAAATATGTGCCATCGTATGAAACCTCTAGGCAAGCAATATAAAACTCCCTAAGGCGTTCCCTAGGGTCTCCCTTTCCTTTGTATTTGTCAAATTTTGGTGTTTCAAAATTTTTAAGGGTGGCATGTGGATGGTTCTATCAAATGGGTATAGGAAAATATCCTCAAAAGAATATTTCTTTCTTTTGTGTCCATGTTGCATATCATCAACCTTATGGATCAAAGATTACACAATGCTAGGTAAATCTTGGGTAGGTGGTGGTTGTGGAATGTGGGTTTGTTGGTTTTGAATGAGGTGTTGAAATTGAGAATTTATTGATGTTGGGTGGCTTGATTTTGTGGGGTTTGATTTTGATTTTGATGGGTGGGGTATTGTTGGTAGGCAAGAAGTTGTAGAACATGTGGTGGAATTTGTGGGTTTTGATTGGGATTTTGTTGTGAGGTTTGGATGGAAGATGTAATAGGTGGTTGGGAAATTAGAGGTTGTACATATGTGAAGTTGGATGAAGGGTTGTTGTATGGATTGTATGGTGGTTTGAAGAATAATTGTGTCATGAAGGCTATGGTGTTGGCATCAAATTGAAGCACACTTGTGTATATGGTGTTGTTAGGAATGTTAAGGGTGATTTGTGGCATGGATGTAGTGATAGTGGATGTTGATATGGTCATGGTATTTGGTGTGGTTGATGTGTTAGTAGGAATTGTGGATGTGGTGACATTTGAAGTTTGGGATGTGTTAGGAATATTATGGGAGGAGGATGGTTGTGATGAGGTAGCAACATTGGGTATACTAGCACCATTTTATGAGGAATTCAAGACATTTCGTGGGATCTGATTTTAGGACTCTATCTAATATGTCCATGGAATCAGTGTCTTGGATGAAGTCTAAAACATCTTGATCCATAATATTTATTTTGGATGATGAGGCTAGTGGTAGATTGGCAAAAGGATTTAACATAGCATTTGCATCAAGATATGATTGTGGTTGATTTGTAAGAATATTGTTTTGATCAGTTTGAGGCATCCCAATGCCAAAATTAACTCCAAAAGAGTCCATGTCCTTTTTTTTCCTTAACTTGAGACCTTGTCAAGGGCATACAATGGATTGAGTGTGAATTTGGTTGGATTGTTGAAAGGTGGATGAACGTTGAGACCTTAGATAATGGATTTCAAAATACTAGACCCAAGGATGAGTGATAATGGATATGGATTGGTTTGGATGTGATGAAAAAGGGAATAAAGATTTATCCTTTAGAGAATAAAATCTAAAAATTCTAAACCCAAGGATGAGTAATGGTGGGTATGATATGCATAGGTTTGGTAGAGGTTTTAGCTTTAGATAATAAATCTCAAAAGTTTTAAACCTAAGGATGATGTAAATGATGAAGGTATGAGGATGGATGAGAAACCTTAGAGGTTAGACCTCAAAGATAAATGGGTAAATTGATTTTCAAAAAATTTAGACCTACAAGGATAGATGAGTGGAAGGATAAATTGAAAGGATGGATGGAGTGGATAATGATTTTAGGATAAATGTATAAGATAACCTTTAGGGATTAAATCTCAAAAGGATTTCTTAGACCAAAGTGAAAATGTATATGTGTGTGAATAATGATTTTGAGGATGACCTTACGACGATTTTGAAAGGGATAATGATTTAGAAATGGATGACTAAGATATAGTTTGGATGATAATCAACCTAGGGAAACCTTAGATGATTTGGATAGATGAGATTCGATGACTAAGGATGTTGGATAATTTTGATGATGTTTGAAAAGGATTTTCAAATTAAAGAAAAGCTTGAATAAATCTAGATCTTTGGATTATGAAAGGGATGTCCCTCCTTACTTAAGGTAGACTAATGACCTTAAGTAAAAAGGGGAGGATTATTTTACTTAAAGGTAGACTAATGAGCACCAAGCAAAATGGGATACCTTAGAATATATCAACTTAGGATTGTCTGAGCTCCTAAATCAATTATCCCAAGGATTAATAAAGGCTAATTTATAAAAGCACTTAAGGTAGACAAAGTCTTAAGTACCCTATAAACTAGAGGATGATAAGATCTAGATTTAATTTTTACACAAAATTTATTTGAGGTATGGTTTTGGATGTTGGTTTATTTTTGGATTTTGGATGAATTTTGATTTTTGGATGTTGATATTGGATTTTGGATAATATGGATAGGATTTGGATAATGTTGGATAATGTTGGGGGATGTCAGAAAATGAATTTGAATGATCTTGGACTAAAGTTGGGATGACTTGGATTCAAAATGGACTTTGGAATGGATGTGTAAAGGTCCAAGGGTGAAAATCAAAATGTTCACCTAAGGTTAAGTGAATAATGGAGGGATAATGAATTTAGATTGGGATTTTGGAATGAAAGAATTAATGGGTGGACAAGGTATGGCCAAAGATCAAATATAAAAATGATGTTTATCTAAGGTCAAATGGGATGGGGTATATGGAGTTGGACAAAGGTTTGACTAGATTAGAAGATGGAAATATGGACAAAAGTTGGACTTAACAATTGATTGGGTATTTGAGATGAATGGGCTATAATCAAGGGTCCAATAATCAAAATGATTTTCTCTAAGGTCTAAATGAAAGGATGTGGGTGGATTTGGACAAAGGTTTATGAATGGGAAATATGATCAAGGGTGGTTTTTTGTTTTGATGAATTTTGACAAGGTGACCACAGATTTTTACTAAACAGAGTTCGAGGACCCCAGAACAGGTCGGAGGACACGCGTAAAATATGGCCCTCAAATGGTGCCAATCCCTGGTAGTAAGGTGCTAAAATAGTTCAAGATGGCATCAGAATAGAGACAAATGGCATTGATGGACAAGTTTATGGTGCCACAGAAAATGCCACTAACAAGGAATTTTATAGCACCAAACAGAGAGGTTATGGCGCTAAACGGTGATAATCTCCAAGATTTTGACTATGGTTTTGACAACTTTTGACAATTTTTTGATATTGGGCTCAAATCTTTAGATTTTCAAAGGTCAAATGTCCTAATTTCAAAGGCTCAAATGGTCAACTTCAAAGGTTCAAATGTTCATATGTTTAATTTTCAAAGTTTTAAATGGTTTTGGGAAACGTTGATAGAGTTTCTTGGCAAGTACATACACATCAAACAAATGAACACAATGGATTTTTCACTCAATGTGGACTTTGGATAAATTGGCTTATACAAGTTTTGACAAGAAGACACACCAAGCACATGAACAATCCTATCATTAGTCAAGTAGGAGTATCATACCTTTTAGATCTCATGAAGTGGCTGTGGGCTAATCCTAACTCAAAGTGAATCAGGATCCCCACCCCCATGAATACCTTAGGTGCTATAGTTTGGATAGATAAGGAAAGCCATGGTCATGGACCACCTTACCCCCTTACCAAGGATACTTTCATATTGCCTAAGGTAGTGCCTATCTCAAATATAGTGGTATGGTTAGCATCTTCCCCTCCTTTGCAGTGGTGCACTACAAGGTATGACGGTTGAAAGGTCTTAAGCTAGGATAGTTACAATCTTCTAGGGGAGTCCTCTAGCATACGCAAGGTACTTGAGGCCCAAGTCCATGAATGGGGGTGTCCCAATCAACTGACATGCAACCACTCAAGTCTTTGTGGACCAAGGGTCTTGGAGGTCTATTGCTTGAAGGTAAAGAGGGTCCTTCCTTTAAAGCAATCTTTTGAATCAAAATACTTATATACTGTGTTGGAACAGATGGTTGAGGTCATCCCTTGGGGTGATGAAATTGCCAGGAAAGCCTCTTAAGAAGAAACTATCCCTTTTTTATCACCCATGATTGCACTAGGCATGAGGGGAGAGCATACACAAGGTGAGTAGCCCCTTTAGGTTAACACTTAAAAAAAAAAAAATGCCCACAAATAGACTTTTGATCCCCAAGATGACCCTAAGGTGAGAGGGGAGAGCATATGCCTATAAGAGGACCAAACAGAGAACACAAGGGTTCATTAACCCACTAACTAATTTAATCCAACTAAACTAGTGAGAAAACAAATCTTTGACCAACAAAAACCTACATCAAACCAATCAATAGTTTCAATCAAGGTATTTTGCCTACATTCTTTTCCCTGCATAAAGATGTTAGTACCCTACACATATCCCAAAAATTTGTTAGACAGAAGGCACCGAAATAGATAGAAAAGGCGCTAAAATAAATTTAAATGGCGCTACAAATAAAAAATAAGGTGCTAAAATAGGAAAATAAAGTGTTGAAATTTTCAAATTTGAGAACAAGGCAGATAGCCGATAGTAAAATCAGACTAGCACTAAAAATAAGGAATAAGGCACTAATCTTAAACATGGCACTAAGTAATCTGAAAATGATTTTAAAAATCTTACCTATCTTACCTTAAGCTGACTGGTTTAAGGGCTCCATTATGTGTAGTTATGGCACTAATCTGCAAAGAACCACCTAAACCTGTCCAGAATAGATCATAACTCACAATAAACTAGTCATCAGTGAGTTAGAATGCTTCAAGCTCTATCAGAGAACATCCAAGGTCAGATTATAAGAAGGAACAAGCTAGTTAGTGACAAAATAACCTAATGTTCTATGAAAACCCTTCTTAATGTATATCTAAGCACATTTTGCCATTAGGACCCCTTGTTCCTATATATGAAAAATAGAGAGCAAGAAATAGTGGAAAGTGTTAAAAATCTTTAAAACAAGTTAAAAAAATTATAAGCCTAAGACTTTAGTGAAGGTTGCAGAGGCAGGGTGCTAAAACAACACCATATGGAACTGAAACAGACAAAAATGGTGTTGTTCTGCAAGTAAATGGTGCCAATCCATGAAGATAGGGCACTAAACTATCTATACACCTAAGACCTTCAAGAAAACACTCAAACAAATGATTAGTTTGGGACCATAGGTTCCCACCAGGCATGCCAAATGAAGATAAGAAAGTTAGGAAACATTAAAGCATGAAACAAATAAAAACAAATGAAATCTTTATACCTTCCAATGCTTCCCAAACTCCTCACTCCTTGATAGGGTTGAGGAACTTGCACCCTTGAGCTCCTAGCTTTACCCAACTAATGCTTGGAATGTGAAATTCTCTCTATATTCAATGCAAAATTCACTATAACCTAGCTATGATGGAGGAAATTGAGAGAAATGTTAACATAATATGATTACTCTTAAATTAGATGATGAAATGGCTTGTGGAGGCTTGTATTTATAAGAAAAATGAAGGGGGTTTTGATCCAACAATGGAGATAATATGTTGAGATCAATGGATGAGATTGATTGTGAGATGGAGGGCTAGGATTTTATCATCAAAATTGGATGGTGGAGAATAAAAATGAATATTTTATTCATTTTGGGGAGGACTTTACATTAAATTTGATTTGGATGTGTGAGGAAATTAAAAATTAATTTCCTTGGGAAGAGGTAGAATTAAAAATTCCATTTTATGTGGGAATGTGAAGCTCATGTGACACATGCACATTTTTGGGGCCTTATATTTGTAAGCTAAAATTGTGGAAGATGTTTTAGCATCAAAAAGGCAAAAATGACTTGGAGGAGTTATATATTTTTTGTAATTTTTAATTTGTGGGTGTGGGAGAAGGTGTTAAGCATGATTTGACCAAGTTAATCAGGGTGATTAACTTAGTTAATGTGGCTGGAAAAAAATAGTGAGTGGGGAAATCGTGGTTTTGGATTAATTAAATAAAGATTTATTTAATTAATCTAGGTCTAGGGGTCATGTAGGCTAGGGTAGCTAATTAAATAATAGCTATTTAATCAACTAGGCTGGGTGTAGGCTAATTAATAGGGCAAATTAATTAGATAAGTATGATTCACCTAATTAATTGGGTTTAAAAAGTGGACAAATTAACCAAATAAGTATTTTGCATATTTATTTAATTAATTGGGATAATGTTAGTAAGGTGTAAATGTTGAATTAATTCAGTTAATTAAATTTCAGGGGTTAATGAATGAAGGATGAATGGATGGTTTAGGTCTTATGTAGGATATTAATTAATTAAAAATTTAATTAATTAATTTGATGAGAAATTAGTGGTATGGATGATGTTGGAGGGTGGTCAAAGGCTTGAGACATTTTTAGGTGTCTACAGACATTATTTAAAAATGATACACCATATTATGCTAAAGTGTCAAGCATATGTAAATTTCCACACTAAAATGATGAGGACACTTAAGAAATAAAACATATATGAATAATTCCCTACAATTGTTTAAAGCTTGATGTGAAAAATGTAAATAATTACAAATAACTTATTGTAGAATGGAGATATGTCATTCTTAAAAGATTTTGCAGTTGGGGCCTGCTGGGTTTGAGACCGGTGTCTGTTTTAGGAAAATAGAGTCAATATTTATGCTATATTTCATCACAACACTACATACATTTGATAGTGAATTCAGAATTACTGGATGTTATTTCCTTGACAATAATCTTAACTTACTTAAAGTCGATATTCATGCATCCATACTTAATTATCCACTCACACTATAATCAACATCATCATTCTCCATGAAATATTTATTTCATTATTTAAATGGAAACTAACACACAAAAAGATTTGCAATAGAAAATGTGCGCAAAGAAATTAATAGTCCTTGATCATTAATTTCAAATAATTGTTTACAATAGACAATAGAGATAGATAGCATAACACTACATGTTACTCATTTAGGATTGTTCAGAGAACACATGATATGGATAAATTTCCCACAAATGATTTAGCTATTCCTATTATAGACCGCACAACTTCTACATCCCTTGCTAATCTCCCAACAACCCATTGTACAATTGAAGCTCATCCCTTTTATAGAAGAAAAGGGGAAACATAAATGCATCAATGACTAACACATGTCATTTTTGTGTGTGTCCCAAATGGTCTTGTCTAATAGAAATAGTTGTAATAGTTGGGTGTTTCTTGAGGGTAGTTTTCCATGTTTCATGACCAAGATGACTTGACATAAGAGCCTGATGGGGTCTTAACCCACCCAAATTGAGATACTGATTGTTGCTAGCAATGGAGGAGATAGTGGGGTATTCAAAAAGTGCTCCTTTCTTGAATCCATAAGAATTTCAAACAATAGTCAGAGACTAGGATTAATGATTGCAATTGCCATGTGCCCTCCTAATGTTAATGGTGGCAAGAAAGAATTCATTCACTTTAGTTTGATTCAACAGAGGAAAATAGATTACCTTGACACAACACCACAAGTTTCACCAACAGGAACTCCACACTAGGATACGGGCAACAATAAACGAAGATTAGATTTGCAAGATTTCACCATCTACTAGAAAAAGCAATACATTAGGATGCAACAAAAGGGTCAAGATATAAAATGGTTCCTCCCTAAGAGGCAACATACTCCCTCCATCCATAGGCATACTATAAAGGCGCTAAAGGATCTATGGATGCAACTAGAAGGTTTCTAATGCAATATGTGTTGGAAAGAGATACTGCTTTGATGAAAGATTGCATGTTGTCATTGATGGAAATAAGGAAAAGGGATTCCACTGGCATGACAAAGAGACATTACTCTAGAGAACTAACTTGGTTTGGCAACAATGCACAAAAGTATTTTGGTTTGGAAAGCTAAGATGACTAAGTATGAATAGTATACATAGTAAGTGACAGAGATTGGGTCAGTATGCCTCCATAGTAGAAGATCATTACATGCAGTTCATGTATGTTGTTCATAGCTATTTGATGATGATATATTCCAATGATCAACACCTAACTTCCTCCAAAAGTCATTCTATTAAATGTCTAAGTTCAGGTGAATAGAACTAAGACATGAATAGTGCTTGAGAAGAAGGGTCTGCATTTCTCCGTAGTTGCATATTTTGTCTTTCGGTTCTTAAGGTAATCTAAGTGGTCAAGAATGAATGTTGGTTATGAATCCTTGAGTCTCTTGTGGTCCACAGTGAGAGTTTTGATGTGACAGATGAATTAGGTCAAGCATGTTAGATCTTTATGTGGAGAAGATATATTGTTTAAACTATCAATCTAAGTGGTTGTATGATTGGTGCTGATCTATATGAAGATCATTATATGTTTGGTTTGGTCTGCATTACTATTTGTACACATAATCAAGCCAACAAGGTAGAACACATTGTATACACGCTTCATGTCTGGCTCGCTGACCTGATTATGAAATGAATCTTGTTGTGGATATAAATACTTGATGGATTAAGATATTGAAGTGAGGTGATATGTGATATGTGGGTGAATTCAAAGTGTGAAGGATTATGAGCAGAGTGCAGAGCCAAAAAAGCAAACAAGGGCAGAAAATAGATTATATGTAGTAAAGTAAGAAGTAGGGTAGAATAAATGAAGACCTTTGAATCTATGTATAGAACCTTCAATGGAACTGTAATCCAACATATGGTAGATGCATTTACACCAATTCATCTCCTAGAAGTGAGCCAATCTTTCTTCTATCTTCTATCTTTCTTTCTCTATGGATAGTGAGTCCACCTACAATGAGCATTTCTTTGGGTAGTGAGCCCCATGGTAGTGAGCCTTTTGTAATCTGGTATTGGTGCATCCCACAATAATGTGTTACACTTTTTGGCCAAACTTGACATTGAAATCAACATTTTGAGCTAAATCTTCACTTTCTGACACCTATAGCCACTAAACCATTAGGAATTTGAAGATGATGCGAACTAGTGATTTGTAAGATTTTGTTTGTATATTCTAAATATATTTTTGCAAAAAAAATTGGAGTTATAAAATTTTTTTGCGTCTCTTTTGATAACTAGTTTTTAATATTAAACAACATTTTTTTACAGTGATGTGTTTTTTGTAGCACATAACTTTTTTTCTACAAAGAATAAAATTATGATTCTTTTGAATTTAGATTGGTAACACCAATATATAGGGCATGCATTTGGTTTCATAATGTTTTGTTGAATATTTTTTTTAATTAAGTTTTGAAGTCAAACCAAATAAAATTTTTACATAGGCATATTCCGTAAAACATAACTTTTTCTATATGTATTGAAATTCAATTTTTTTTGCTAAAACAAGGACATCAAGACCTAGGGCATAGATATTTTTCAGAAATTTTTTTCACTAATTTACTAATTTTCCATGTCTGTAGAACAGAGAATTTGATGTTCAGTGAAAAACCTACATTCACAAGAAATAAAAAATAAATATAATAATCAAATTAAATATATTTAAAATTATACTTTTGGGAAGCTTATAATAAGGACTACATACATACAAAACATAAATTTTAAATGAATTCATTTGATCCCCAAAAAGGTATATCAAAAGTGGTTTTTCATCAGGATTTTGATAGGTGTAGAGGAGACTCCATTATAGGTATGGTTTAAAACTAGCAAGGTTCTATCCAAGGGGGTTTGAATCTAAGGGGGTCTAATCAAACCTGCTTCAATTAAAATTGTTATGGGTAAAAGTGGGATAATAAAATGAATTACAAAACCCAAAAACATCAATGGAATGTGCAAATAACAAAAGCTTTTAGAATAAGAGTGATACTTACAAGCTTTGTTACCTCACGATTTCCATTGTTCACCTATTCCCATTTGATCTAGTGATGAATGTAGCCCTCAAGAAGCTTTCTTCCTTGCTTTAATTCTTCAAGATGGAAAAAGAGAAATTGCTTGGATACTTGTAGTGTTTAAGGTGAGCTTCAACACAACATGAAATGGCTAATGAAAGATGTGATAGCAGGGGTACCAATGGCATGCTATGGATTCTGCAGCATAAGTTTACTTGAGAGCTTGATGATGTAGAAATGGAAGGATAGAGGGGTATTTATAGGATTGTGTGAGAGAAGATCAATGGTAGAGGATGTTCGAGAGAACGTGCGTGAATAGAAGGACATGTGTCATTCAAAAAGATGCTTTGTTAACTAGTTTCTTGATGCGGATGAGTTTTTATTTCTTAAATTAGAATATATTTATTTAATTTAAGAGTTTTGTTGATAGCTTTAAATCAATTAACTTAGCTTTTGCTTTTGCATGACAAGAAGAATTTATTTTTAGAAGATTTTGAAGATTTTTTAGAAGATAAGAAAGCATAATTAAATAAATAAATTTTGTTTAATTACTTGCACATGATTTAGAAGAATAAATAAAATATTTAATTATATTTTATTTTTTTGAGATTAAGATTTAATTTAAATAAATTTGCATTTTATTTAAATTTTGAAGAATGAATGATTTAATTAAATGATTTAATGAATGATTTAATTAAAATTATTTAATTATTTAGAAGAATAAAGTTGATATAGATGAAATTAATTAAATAAATGTAATTTATTCAGTTAATGGGAGAGAATGAATCAAATAAATAAATTGATTTATTTATTTATTGATAGAGGAATATGAAGATGAAATAAATATTTAAAATATTTATTTAGGTAGAGTCATGTCATTTTTAGGTGTATACATTTTGCCCCTCTTTGATGCAATGTGTTTTATCACGTTATTTCAATGAATAAGAATTTTTGACAATGATACATGCCCCAGTTTGCCCCCGATACAAGTTTAACGACGGGATGCCCCCTCAGGGGATTGGACGAGAAGATGGTAGAAAGCGTGAGACAAACAATCTCATGATGACGAACGTGAAAAGTAGGTTAGGATGGAGAAAAACAAGACATGGTTTGGAGGAACAAATATGGGAAGTAGTCACAGTTGTCACATAGTCAGCTATGATTTCCTTGCTATATATAGGAGCTGGGTCCACAAGTTCTATTCATTTGCACACTTGTCTTTAGATGACTAGTCTTGGAGAGCTTAGGAGAGTAGAGGAGCTAGAGCAGTCGACAGAGATATGGATATTCTGCACGAGGAAAACTATTTTGAGTGAGTTCGATGGTTCGATCAGCCACCTGAGGCAGGACCACCAATATGTAGTTTGTCAAATCTCACTAAAAGTCATTTATTAGGTCAATAAATGCTTAGGAAAAATAGCTAGGATAGATGCACCGAACTACAGTTCGATGCATATGCATCCCAAAACAGTGAATATGCCACGAAATCATGCATCTGAGAGATCTTATGGTGTACATGATAGATGTGCACATATAGGCTAGGAATTGGCTCATCTATTATGGAACTGTGCATGTGACACAAAAAGTGGCGCATGTGCCAAAACGACGCATATACATCAAGGATTGGCACATTCATGGTGAAGCGACACATCTGATATGGATCGGTGCATTTGGCACCTTGATCAATGCATCATTTGATAAGTGATCTTCAAGATTGCCGAGAATCTAGTCAAGAGATGATATGTTGTTTTGATTAATTTGATATGTTAAGTCAATGATACAATAATTCAATTGCTTTGAGTAGGTTTGCTTAGATATAGATTTCTTTGACGCTATGCTTTGCTTGGTTGTAGGAGGATATCTGTGATACCCTGATGTCATGAGAGCAGTTCCCTTTGCCATTGTTGTAGTGGTATATGTTGACAGAGATGGACCATGAGGCCCTTGGTGCTATGGGTTTGCATTACATTTGTTTCATGCCCAAGGTTTACGTGAACCATGGTTTGTTGATCGCAGTGGTGGAGCAATTCCATGGCGAGGATGGGACATTCCATCTACCGACTGGGGAGATGACAATCACTCTAGAGGACGTGTACAAGATTCTACATCTCCCTATTCAGGGAGAGTTGGTAGAGTACAATCCATAGCATGATGCAAGATTGGCTGAGTGCAGATGCATGTTTGATGACCCAAAGCTAGTTGAGCAGGTGATTTCGTGGCAGGACATTCATGACTGCTATGACTACTTCCCTAAGATAGTGGCGAGATTGATCAATGGTGTAGTATGCCCTGATAGGAGGTCACACGGGTTACCGATTGGCTAGGGGAGGGTGCTGGAGAGCATGATTACTGATGGGACTCAATACACATGGGGTGTGTGCATGCTAGCACACTTGTAAAGGAATATACACTAGGTTGTGTATCACAAATGGGCCAGCTTAATAGTAGGTGTGTCTCTTTTGCAGTTTTGGTTATGGGAGCACATAACTATCACGCGATTGATATGTCTTTTTGATAGGCAGAGAGGTGAGCCCTAGAGCTATGGATATGTAGATGTGATTTCCCAGCACAAGCTGGGGAAGCTCAAGTATTGGAGACACGTGCTAGATAATGTGGATCTAGTTATCTGATGCCCATACCTAGACTGTGAGGTACGGGAGGATGAGGCTGATGAGTTGCCGTACTACTTCTAGACTCGGTGGCTTATTGGCAGGATGAGGTACATATTAGAGTGTTAGATTGTTAGCAGAGTACAGAGGCAGTTTGGTAGAGTGCAGGGCAAGCCACAGGGGTAGGCGTGATTTACGAGGACCCATGCAGAGAGACTGAGGTGGGGTCTCATGACATCGTATGAGGAGGCCTTAGCAGACTATCGTCAGAGCCCCTATGTAGCTTGGCCTATAAGGAGGAAGATAGTAGATGCGGGCATGACGCTAGACTATGAGGAGTGGTTTACTGCTCATCCATTTCCCAAATATTCAAGACTTGGAGAGTTGGCTCCTCGTATAGATGAGGAGGATTGAGATGATGAGGGTGGACTTGGCAGGAGGAGGAGGTCAAGGAGATGATGGTGGAGATGGAGGAAGAGGAGGAGATAGAGGAGGAGGAGGTAGACCGAGATAGAGGAAGAGGTCTAGGGAGGGACCTTTGGGTTAGCAAAAGGTTGTACAGCTACAAGCTACAGGGCAGGTGCAGGTGCCAGTACAGCAGGTGGCACAATAGAGATAGATGTCACCACCATAGTAGGTGGCATAGCAGCCAGTGCAGGGACAAGGACATGGAGGGCAGGCTTCGTAGCCTGACTTATAGGAGTAGGCCATTGTTGTGTTACAGGGTTAGGTTAGGCAGTTGAGGGCCCACCTGAGAGCAGCGGAGTCTTGGAGAGAGGTAGACATAGGATGGATATCAGAGATCTCTAGAGAGCGAGACTCAGCCTTGGTGAGTGTGTAGGTGATCAGAGTAGAGAGAGATGCAGTAGTGGTAGCCCTGGGTACATATAGTACTTCAAGCTTTTTGGTTGCATAGGTGTAGCAGGCATAGACACAGCTCACCCAGGTACAAGGTGAGCTTGCCAAAGCGCAGGCCTAGATTTAGTACAACAGAGGATTATATCATGGGGCAGTGTCAGCAGACCAGTGTGCACCTAGCTATAGGAGTCAGTCTATGGCATCACTAAGGGTAGGTGGATCCTGATCTATAGCATCAGTGAGAGGCCCCTAGTAGTTAGGGGGTGATAGAGGAGAGGGCAGTGTAGGGAGCATTGCTCCACTTTAGTAGGGTTAGCTAGATTTTGACACTTGATGTGTACATTTTTTATGGCTTAGATAGCCTGTTATGTATTATTTTCCCCCAATTTTGACCAATTTTTGGCTTGATGTGTACATTTTTTATGGCTTAGATAGCCTGTTATGTATTATTTTGCCCCGAGACATGTATCACTATCTTGTTGTACTTTATATACATTTCATGATATGACTCTGAGAGATGGACAGATATTTTGATATATTGCACATTTGGACATGTTTTTATGTTTATATGATGATGCAATTATTGATGCTCTACATGCATATGTTCTATGTTTATATATTATGGATGCAATCTATTCTTATGATGCTTTGTATATGTGATGCATACTAGATGGATTTAGGATGATTTGATATGTCCAAATGTACTCAATCGACACAAAGATGATATAGATATGCAAAAGAAAAGGAATGAAAGAAATACATACTTTCATTTGATACTCTGCAGGATTTTCTTATTGCATGCTTGATATGGATTTCTAGATGTCGGATGGATGTGGATACTTTGCCATCATTAGAGTGCAAGTGTTTTACTTTCATCATTGGGCATTTTTTATTTCTTTTCTCTTTCTGAAATGTTGTAAGAAAATACAAGCATCTAGGTATAATTAAATTGAGATGACGTGAGTATTCCTTACATGGATTTTGATATAGCAAATTGATACAAGAATCTAGTCAAACTTGAATCTAGATGACCTGAACACTTTTTTCTTTTCAACAGACAAGGATTGCCCTTTTTCATGTTTAGACCTCTGAAGTCCTCAATGATCTTTTGTTGATCATGTCGTTAGACAAAAGTCGTCACATTACTAAAGCTTGATCCACAAATAGTAGACAAAGAAAAATAGTATGCCCCCATCATAGCATCTCTAGCTTTTGGCATCCTTGAGTAGCATAGGAAAACATAATGACAAAAATCCAAGACCTTGTAAGTTAACCTTGTCACAAAACATTCTTGCATTAGATGTGTCTTTTTTGCCATAATTGATACAGAATTAGTCTGAGTGTGTCAGTATATGTTTTTGCTTTGCTTTGGATAGGTTGATGTCTTTGTGCCATGATTTTTGTTTTGGGATGTGTGCTTTGTTGCACGCGCTTGTCTAGTGAAAGGTATTACAATCCTTTATTGGTATCCTCTTAGAACATGTGGCATTCAAGAATCTAAATCTGCAACCAGGTTGAGGAGTTGCCCCTAATTTAGATAAAGGATCAACTTATTATGGATGATATGACAAACAAACATGGAGAGACAGACCCTAAGGGATTGACCTAGTACCTCAGGGGCTCATTGCTAAATGGCCTTGCCTACGTGACGACGCAGAGGCAATGTAGTTCAAGGCAAACCTCATGGACCTACGACCTAGGCGATGGCATAGATGTAGAAATGGCATGGATAGTAGGACAAATGACACTTAAAGGAATGGAGAGGAAAGAAGCAAAGTGGAGCAGAGCCTCAAGGGCGCATTGATAATGGCCTTGCCTACGTGATAGCTCATAGGTGAGGTAGTTCGACAATGGTTCAAAGGACTGGTTCAGGATGAATGATATGATGGATGAGGTCACAATAGATGGAGGAAGCGATTTATCACAGATAGTGCCTGTTTACCAGGTTTTCACCACTTGCTTTTATTTGCACAAAAGCTAAAAGTACACATGACACCTGTTTGCCAGGTTTTCATCATGGTACCTATCCCAAGCGCCTGTTTGCCAGGTTTTCTACAAAGGATGATTTTTTTGTTATTTTTCTATTTTTTTATTTTTTTGTTTATTTTTGGATCACTTTTTCAATTTTTTTTGAATTTTTAAGGACTCCCTTACATTGGGGTTTTTAGGTATAGAACTTGTGAAGATGCATGTTGTTGATAGGATCATCAAACAATTCGCCTTTAGATGTAGCCAATTGATATGCTTCTGACTCATAGGCTACAATGATAACATAGGGACCCAGCCAATTGGGTTCAAACTTGCCTTTCTTTTCTTGATCTTACTGATTTCTAGGATTTTCTCTGAGAACTAGATCACCAACTTGGAATACTCAGGGTTTTACCCTATGGTTATAGCTTTTGGACATCCATTGTTGATAAGCTTTTAGGTGGTTAAAGGTATGTTGCCTTCTCTCTTCAAGCAACTGTAACTCTTAAAGCCAGGACACTCTGTACTCTTCATCAGATATGAGGCCTTTTAAAGAAACTTGCAAGGATGGGATCTCTTCAATGGGAAAGATAGCTTCAGATCCGTAGACTAGGGAGTATGGTGTTGCGCCTGTGGGTGTGCGGATGCTTGTATGATAGGCCCACAGTGCTGGATTTCATTAGATATGCCAATCACGACCAACATCATTGACAATCTTTTTTAGGATTTTCAAAATGGTTTTATTTGATGCCTCCTCCTAGCCATTGCCTTGGGGGTAATAGGGGGTAGAAAAGCAGTGTTGGATATGGAATTTGTCACACAGTTCCCTGACATCTTAATTTTTGAAAGGTTGTCCATTATTCATGACAATGGACGAAGGGATATCGTAGCGACAAATGATGTAGTTCAAGATAAAAGAGGCAATCTATTTGCCTGTGATATTGGCTAAGGGCATGGCTTTGATCCACTTTGTAAAGTACTTAGTGGCGGTAATTATGAATATATGGCTGCTAGATGAAAGAGGGTGAACTTGCCCATTAAGTCGAGTCCCCACTGACAGAAAGGCTAAGGAGTCATTAATGGTTGCAGCGCCCTTGCTCATGCATGTATCAGGTTCCCATGGATTTGGCACTTTTTGCACTTCTTTACAAAATGATAGGAATCTTGTTCCATGGTTGGCCAGTAGTATCCCATGTGTATGAGTTTCTTGGCTAGGGTAGGGCCACTAGAGTGGGTCTCGCATATACTGTAATGCACTTTGTTCAGGGCGGTTTGATGTTCCTCGCTATTGAGACACCTAATGAGAGTACAATTGAGACCTCTGTGATAAAGGGTATTGGCGACAATAGCATACTAAGATGCCTAATGGATGAAGGTTCATTTTTGGTTACTGGAGAGATCAGGTGGGAGGGTATTCTCTTTAATATGGGCAAATATTTTTCCATAGAGGGGGGAATCAGCTCCAACAATGTGGCAAATGATATGGGATTTAGGGGTGTCATATGCAGGATGGGACGCTGGCTCTACCAAGAACTCATAATGTGATTGATTATTTAGAATATCGAGGAGAGATGCAATCATTGCCATGGCATCTGCATCTTTGTTCTCAATCCTTGGTATCTACTCAAAAGAGATCTTGACAAAGTATTCTTTGAAGTCATCTACCATTTGTTTGTAAGGGATTAATTTCTCATCTTTTGTCTAGTAGTCATAATTTACTTGATTTATGACCAGTTGTGAGTCACCATACACCTAAATTTCTTGGATATTCCATTCAACTGCTAGCTTGATGCCAATGCCTAGGGCCTCATACTCTGCCACATTGTTAGTGCAGGGAAAGAGTAATCTGTATGATTTAGGAATGGTGTCGCCACTAGGGGTGATCAACAAGATACCTGCTCCTGATCCATGATGAGTATATGAGCCATCAAAATACATTTTCTAGGTTGCTGTGGTTATGTGAAAGATAGATTCATCTAGAAATTCAAAGCTCAAGGGCTATCATTTGTTAGAGGTGCATCTTTCAGTTGATCTGCAAGTACTTGGCCTTTTATTGCTTCCCTGTCTACATATTCGATGTCAAACTTGTTGAGAAGCATGACCCATTTGGACAATCTACCTATTAGGGCTGCTTTGTTGAGTAAGTACTTGAGTAGATCAATTTTTCCTACTAGTTTGACCAAATGTGACAACATGTAATGTCTCCACTTTTGTGAGGTGAAGACCACAGCGAGACATGTTCTTTCAATTGGCGTGTATTGTAGTTCATATCCAACAAGTGTTTGACTGATATAGTAGATTGCTTTTTCTTTCCCTTCATAATTTTGTTGTGTGAGGAGAGCTCCCAGAGCTGTTGGTGTGGCTAAGATATATAGCAGCAGAGGTTTACCTTGAATCAGTGGCATCAATATAGGAGGTTTCATTATATATTCTTTTAACTACTGAAATGCTTGCTCAAATGAATCGTTCCATTTGAAAGGGACATTTTTATGTAGAAGGTGGGAAAATGGGTGGCACTTGTCTACCAATTGAGAAATGAACCTTCTGATAGATTGTAGTTTTCCTTGTAGGGACCTTAGTTGAGTGAGATTCTTAGGAGGTGGCATTTCTATGATGGCTTTCAGTTTAGCTGGGTTGACTTTGATTCCATTGGCGGACACTATGTATCCAAGTAGCTTACCTAATGTAACTCCAAACACACACTTCTTCAGATTGAGGCGCACATTAAATTGTTCCAGTTTTTTGAAGATTTTGTCTAATACTGCTAGGTGTCCTCTTGTGAGTGATTTTGCCAAGATGTCATCAACATAATCTTCCATTATAGTGTGCATCATGTCATGGAAGATTGTGGTCATAGCTCTCTGATATGTTGTGCCAGTATTTTTCAAACCAAATGGGTCAACACACCAACAATAGGTGCCCCAAGGACATTTGAATGCAATCTTGTGTTGGTCTTCAAGTGTAATTTTTATCTGGTTGTATCCAAAAAAACCATCCATTAGTGACAGCATGGTGTGCCCTGTCGTGAGATCTACAATAATGTTAATGTTTGGCAAGGGGAAATCATCTTTTGGGCAAGCTTTGTTTAGGTCTCTAAAGTCATTACATATTCAGACTCTGCCATCTAGTTTGGCAATTGGTACTATGTTTGAAATCCACTCAGGATAGTCTATTGGTCTGATGAATCTGACATCTAACAGTTTCTTCAGCTCTTCTTTCACCATGAGGGCCACATATGGGTGCATCTTTTTGAGTTTTTGCTTTACTAGCTTAGCTCCTAGAGCTAAAGATAAATGATGCATTATGAGATTTGCATCTAGCCATGACATGTCTGGATATGTCTAGGAAAAATTGATTTGTTTTCTATTGAATAATTTGGTAAATGTTGGCTTTTCTTGTGCTGTTAAAGACTGTGCCATATGAATCATTCTAGGACTGTCACCTGTGCTAACATTGATCAATTCTACTGGTTCTATCAATATTGAATATCTCTCTTGATGTATGAGATTGGGTAGATGGTCAAGCCTTCGATCCTTTGATGCCTCAGAGAGGTTTTCACCATTGGATATGTCTATATTTTTACTTTTTTAATGATCTAACACTGTTGCAAAGTGATTTTCACCATTAGATCTTTCTTTCATTTTGACATTTTTGAGACTGAAAGGCTTAGCATTCTCTCCAAAATAGGCCTTGTCATTGAGTTCTATGGCATAGCTAGCTCTGTGGTCCCTTGCGGGTATATGATCTCTAAGCTCAAGATAGTCTATGATGGCTTCAACATTCTAAAAGGTATCAAGCTCAAGGGTAGTGTCTTGTAAGTCCCAATCTATGAGTTCGGGGTGTAGCAATGGTAAGTGGTCATTGGGTTGGTCTGGTTCGATGGTATTGATGGTTAAAATAGAGGTGTTGTGGAGGTCATTATAAGCACAGATAAAGTCTGCGATGGTACTCTCCATTAGTTTATCTATCAAGGGGGTATCATTCTTTCCTCATGACTTTCACTATCGTTATTATGTGGGTCAGACTCTAGTGGTCTAGCCCTTGGACCTCATCTCTCATTTGCATGGGTTGGGTCATACTCGTGGACAACATCAATACCTTTATCATCACAAGATAGCTTTGAGAGACTATCCCACTCATATTCATTGCAATCAGTCTCCCTCCCCATTTGCAGTTGCTAAATTTGATCAACTAGATTACTAGCAGGTGTTTCTGGTTGTTTGCCTTTATTCTTATTTGCTCTGTTGGTTCTTGTTCTGGCAGTGTAATCTAGCCCTATAGTGTCTCAGGTTGTCAAGGTATGAGGTTAGATGGGTTCAGTGATACCATCTTTTCTTGAACCAAGTGGACCATGTCCTTCATACCCCATTCTTTGTAGCATTTGGAATCCTTGACCATATTGTTCAGTTGGTACAGTGGTGTGATGGTCTTGTTGTGTTGATGAACTGCCTTCATCCTTATATAACCATTGCAGGATATCCTTTTCATCGCTCTCATCTTCGAGGCTTCCCCATTTGATAAACGAACCTTTTGGTAGTTTTGTCTTCTTTGGATTTGCTCAGGGTAGGTCTTCCATATGATCTGGGAGATAGGGGGAGTTGTGCCAAACAGATGGATTGGGAGATTGTGTACTCACCCAGGCCCTTATCTTTGAGTCTGAGGTCAAGTTGGGATGCCTTTGAAGTGGAAGAGAGTGAATCTGGGTCAACATGAGAGGAAGATGAAGTGGAAGCATGGTTGTTAGGAATCACAACTTCAGGTTTAGATTGAATGAAGTTGCAATACTAAAGTGGATTGGGGTCACCTTGGATGGTGATCTCTTGACCTTCATAGGGGATTTTGATACACTGGTGGTATGTTGATAGTACTACTTTCAGAGCATGTATCCATGGTCTCCCAAGAAGAATATTATATGCTAGCTCCATATTGAGGACTTGACAAGCCACATCTTTTACTATAGGTCCCACTCTGATTGGTAAAGTAACAATTCTCTTGGAAGTTCTCTCCTCCTCATCATAGGCTTTGATAGTGATTTTCTTTTTTGGATCTATAGATTTCTCCATAAACCCCAATGCAAGGATTAGCTTCAAGGTGCAAATATTCAAACTAGCTCCTCCATCGATTAGAACCCTTTTTATCTTGTGTTTGTAGATGAAGGCTTCAATATGAAGAGAGGCATTATGAGGTTGGGTAATTGACATATCGTCCTTTTCAGTGAATGACAGGGAGTGAGGTGAGGTAATGTGACCTACCATGGTTTGAAATTGTTCCTCAGCGAGGTTCGTTGGAATGGAGGCTTCAGAAAGAGCTTTGTCAAGTATGGCCCTATGGGATGGGGACAGACGCAGAAGTTCCAGAATGGAGATATGTGCTGGTGTCTTATGAAGTTGATCCAAGATACTGTACTGATTAGCCAAAGAGGTGGGGGCTCCTCTAAGAGTGACTCTATTACTGCAGGTGGTAACATTATAATCTGAATCTTTGTTTATAGTGATCACATTGATGCGTGAATTACTTTCTGACATGTGGTTAACAACATAGTCAAAGGACACGTTTGTGTAATTGGCGTTGTTAGTTCCACTGTTGTTTTGGTTGGAAGACCCTCCCTGCTCATAGTTGGGAAGAGGATACTTGAATGCCTGGTGATCATTATTAGAGGTATGTCCATCAAGTGACACTTTGTTTTGCTTGATCAAATCTTGGATAGTGTGCTTGAGTGCAATGTAGTCATTGGTTTTGTGCCCCCTGTTTCGGTGGTACTCACAGAAATCATTGTCATTCAACCAAGGAGTTTTGACTTTTGGTTCATATTCCTGCACTATTGGAAGTGTTCTGATCTTACTTGTGATTAACTTCCGTAGGGCAGTTTCCAATGATTCTCCCAAAGGTGTAAATTTTCTCCTAGGTTGAAAACTTGTAAACCATGATCAGTGTTTCTTGGTTTGTTTTGTGGGGGGTTATTTTGAGGATTTGATAAGTTGAAGATTGGTTGCTTTGGTGCCACATTCTTGGCATCTACCACCCCATCGTTCACAATAATTTTGTTCTTTGTCTAGAATTTTGGTTTATCTATGTTGGTATTGGTACTAGGAGTGTCCTTATAAAGCTTTTTCGATGATTAGACCCATCGCAATGACCTTACTAAAGGAAGTAGGACATTGGATTTGTATCTGATAGCTTAGGTCAGTTTGTATGTTATGGACAAACATTTCCAACATTTGTTTTTCAAGCATTTGATGTGGGCACTTACTTGCCAATTGTCTCCATCTTTGTAGGAAGGCGGCGAAAGATTCTCCACCTTTTTGCTTGGTGTTACGAAGATCTAAAATTGAGGTGTCATGCTCAATATTGTAGGAGAAGTGTGTGACAAATTTTCCACAAGTTCGTTAAAGGTTCTAATGCTGGGTGGTAGTCCAGAAACCCACTCCATGGCTTGTTCTCCTAGGCTTCTTGGAAATAGTCACATAAGATAAGTATCATTGTGGACGACTTCAAGACATGCAGTGTTAAATTCCCTAATGTGGTCCCATGGATCACCCTTTCCTCAATATTTATCAAATTTTGGCACCTCAAATTTAGAGGGGAAAGGTATCATGATCAAGGTTCTATCAAAAGGATATGGTGAAATATCCTCTAGGGAATAATGCTTAGTTGATGCTCCTATTGGCATGTCTGTGAATTGTTGTTGTAAAGCTTGGATCTATTGGGTCATTAAGCTTAAGGTATCTGTGGAATCTATGGTTGCTTTGCTTTTGTTTGTGGGTATTTCCTCATGTGTGCTTCCCTTGGGGTTTCTTTCTTCCTCAGGTTCTTTTAGAGATTCTACATCAAAATCTTTAGGGAGCTTGACTCCTTGTTGTGCTAAGTGGAGAAACAATTTAGTAGGGTCTTGGGAAAGTACCTTATCCATTATGCATTGAAATCTTCAGTCTTGCTGTGTTCAGAGAACCTTTTCCTTAGAAATTTCCTCATCACTGTCGTGAGAGGTCGGAATAGTTTTCTCAGCCATTTCAATTTGTTTTTGTTTTTGGGACCTCATTAAGACCATGCAAGGTGACGCGAGATGGGATGGAGTGAGTTGGAAGACTTGAGCAGGAGGTGTTAGAATGTGTCAAGATTTGAGCAAGGTTCTCCTTAGATCTAATTGGTGTCAAATAAGTTGGGTGTACAAATGATAGTTGAAGTAAGAATGATAGAAATCTGTTTACTTGATGTATAGTAGTTTTTGCACAATCCACTAATGGAGTTCTGAGAGAAAAGGATGATTGATCCTTGATAGTGGAGACTCGCTAGTTTTGTTTGAGGTTTGATGCGATCAAGAATAGATTGGTTCTCATCTTATTAGATTTTGGAAGAATGTTTACAAAGTTTTGGATGAGTTTTGGATAATGCGAACATGGGAAAAGCAGCCATAGTGTGGAAGAAGATTGAAATGGTTGACTTACACAATTCTAATAAGATCTTGGGATGACTGAGATAAGTTTGAAATGGATTTTTGAAAAGTTGACAGTTTTTTTTTCCTAGGAAGTACAAAATAGCTCTCTGGATTGAATGCGTAGCAATAAATGTGCTGGAACATAACACAAAATTGCCGTAGGTCAAAGCAAATGCACAAATCTAGCAATTTTTATATGCATAGCAATAGTGATCAAATGCGCAGCAAGTCTAAGTGTATGCATCGTAGATGCGTCATTCTGGTTTTCAGTTTTGATTTTGTATAGTTTTTGACACGTTTTTCCAAAATTTTCTATTTTTGGTTGAAAACTTGTTTATTTTGAATTTTGATCTTCAATTATGGAAAATAAAGACACAGCAAGTGCATAGAAGTTTTCTTGATTTTTATCTTTTATTATTTTTTTGTTTTTTGGATTTTTTTGACGCAAGAACAATTATAACCTAGGCTGGAAAGGACAATATTTGTTGAGTCCCCTAGCTATGCATATTCAAAGCATGTAGCTCCAAGATATGGTAGCACCAGCTCCTCTCCATGGAACTCACTTCTCACACATACCAGATCTGGGTTTCCTTAGGCTCGTACCCCCATCGAACCATAGGATTGTCCCTGCTACCTCTACTAAGAATTACATGAATTGGGGCCGCTTCAAAGGTTTCACCTTTTACACCAACAAATAGGAGATTTTGGTATACTAAACAATGGCTAAGTAGTCAAGGCAACAGTTCGAGTGGTTACACATGCAGCAACACTACTCTCTGTTATGGAGTCTCCCGGCCTCCAAGGGTTATGCCTTGGAGGGTTTTGAGGGAGGTTGGCTATCGGTGTAACACAGCAGCACTCGTTGTAGGAAGCTTTCACCTCAAGAAAAAATTATTTAAAGTGGATTGGTAGGGCTTCGCTTTAGTCTATTTCCACTCAGGGTCATTCCCACTTGGATAGGTGGGCATCCAATGGTAGGCCCCTCTAAAGGTTATACACAAGGAATAACAAGTCTGATGTTCTGGTCACCTAGTAAAGGGGAGAGCATAAGCCTATTGTCATTCAATAGACACAAAAAATAGTGGTTCTTTCACTCCTATTAAAATGAAAAAAACTATATGTGTTATCTACTTGGGTACTCACACATTTGTTAACTTTGAAGTGTTTAAAGAAAACAATGGTTCATTTCCCTTTGTGAGATAACAATGTTCTAAACTAAGAAAGATAGCAATAATGCAAAGATAGAAGTGATGTTCATTACTATTCTCCTAGTTAAGGACTACGTGAGATTTTCATGCATGCATTTTTTTTTACTTTTTCCCCTAATTAATCTATGATGAGTCAATTAGTGTAGCTAAATGACTATCCAACTCCTAATCCTGCAAGACAAACGTTAGTGTTAACCTAAAAACCATAGGAAATCCTAAAATCACAATGAAGAATAGATGCGCCACTTCATAGTTTGTATGCACAGAAATAGAGATTATAAGCGCACCATTACAAATGTGCTAAGATAGGTGTCAAAAGCATAGGAATAAGAGACAAATGCACCATTTCTATAGATGCATCATTAAAAAGGATGTAAGCGTCATGTCTAAGGGTGTATGCACCGGAATACTGCAAGCGCCAAAACAGGTTGTATATGTGCCAGAAGTTTGTATGCACCGGAACAGTGCTCAAATGTGCTTCAAGATCAATCAGATGCATTGACTGAACCTGTTTGAAGCCTATACGGAATCTATATGGAACCTATCACTCAAAAACTCATTTTTTTGGTTAGATTTGGGGCAAAGGCCCCACTGTGGGTACCAAAAATGTTATGGGTAAAAGTGGGATAATAAAATGAATTACAAAAACCCAAAAACATCAATGGAATGTGCAAATAACAAAATCTTTTAGAATAAGAGTGATACTTACAACCTTTGTTACCTCGTGATTTTCATTGTTCACCTATTCTTGTTTTATCTTCAATGATGAATGTAGCCCTCAGGAAGCTTGCTTCCTTGCTTTAATTCTTCAAGATGGCAAAAGAGAAATGGCTTGGATACTTGTAGTGTTGAAAGTGAGCTTCAACACAACATGAAATGGCTAATGAAAGATGTGATAGTGGGGGTGCCAATGGCGCGCTATGGATTCTGCAGCATAAGTTTACTTGAAAGCTTGATGATGTAGAAATGGAAGGATAGAGGGGTATTTATAGAATTGTGTGAGAGAAGATCAATGGTGTAGAAGAAACAAGAAGATCAATGGTAGAGGATGTTCGAGAGAATGTGCGTGAATAGAAGAAGGAAATGTGTTATTCAAAAAAATGCTTGGTTGAGTTAACTGCTTTCTTGATGAGGATGAGTTTTTATTCCTTAAATTAGAATATATTTTTCTAATTTAAGAGTTTTGTTGATAGCTTTAAATCAGTTAACTAAGATTTTCCTTTTGCATGACAAGAAGAATTTAGTTTTAGAAGATTTTGAAGATTTTTTAGAAGATAAGAAAGCATAATTAAATAAATAAATTTATTTAATTACTTGCACATGATTTGGAAGAATAAATAAAATATTTAATTATATTTTTTTTTTTAGATTAAGATTTAATTTAAATAGATTTGCATTTTATTTAAATTTGGAAGAATGAATGTTTTAATTAAATAATTAAAATTATTTAATTATTTACAAGAATAAAGTTGATATAGATGAAATTAATTAAATAAATATAATTTATTCAATTAATGCGAGAGAATGAATCAAATAAATAAATTGATTTATTTATTTATTGATAGAAGAATATGAAGATGAAATAAATATTTAAAATATTTATTTAGGTAGCGTCATGTCATTTTTAGGTGTATACAAAAATCCTTTAAATGGAACCTTTCAAGGCTTAAATAATTATATTTTCTAAAAATATGTGATTTCAGCAAAAATCAGGATGTCCCAGAAAGTGTAACCCATTATTGTGGTAGCACCCTATTGTTATTTTAATATATTGTGAGCTAACACTCACCATGGTTTTTCCCTTTTTGGGTTTTCCACGTAAAAATCTTGGTGTCATGTGTTATGTCTTTATGGGTGCTATTCTTATGCTTATTATGCTCTCATGTTATTGATTTTGGAAATTGGATTAATAAACATATTAAGTTCTTTTGTTGAATACTAATTCATCCCCCCTCTTAGTATTCCTTATATTCAACAATTGGTATCACAACAAGGTTCCTTGGAAGTAGCCTAATGGCTTGAGGAAGATCTGGGAGAGTTCACTCATGGAAGCCAGGAGATTTGAAAATTTCTCATATAAAAACAATATTGAACTAGAAGCAACTCTTATTGATCTTGAAAAATCTGAAGCAGAAATCAAGGATCTAGACTATAACATACAAGAAGCTAATGAATGCATTCTAAAGCTAAAAGAACAAGTCAAGAAGTTCAAAGAAAAATATAAAGAGGTTAGTGAACAATTGATATCAGCAAATGAAACCTTGGATGATTTAAAAGTGGAAGTTGTAGAAAGAGCTAAAGCAGAAGATGATCTAAATATGTTGGTAAAAAGCAAATTAGAAGAATGTGATGAACTTGATAAAGAAGATGTAAGCCTAAAATCAAATTTGGAGAAAGCTAAGAGTTATGAAGAAAAGTTCAAGATAAGCTCTGCAAAGTCTGATGAGATGATTGCTGGTTAAAAGAGTTTAGATGACAAGAAAAGGTTGGGTTTTGAAAAAGGAGAAAGTTCTAATTCAAGTCAAAAAAACCTTGAAATGAAGAAAACTAAAGGCAACCAATTCTTGAATCAAAGAAGAAGACCTAGAAGACCTCCGGTCAGGTAGCCAAATGCTCAAAAGGTACCCATCTTTCAATGGCCATTGTTTCAATTGCAATAAGTTTGGCCATAAGGCTACTTAGTGTAGGAGTAGAATAAATCAGATTGTTCCATCATTTTCTAGTCAATATTTCAATTGCAAGAAAACTGGCCATAGATCAAATGAATCCAAAAGTCTGGTAAGGAGTGGCTTTTACAATACAAGGAATACTCAATCATTCAATGGAAAGTTTTTTGCATGCAATAGATTTGGACATATGGCTAATCAATGCAGATCCAGAATAAATCTAATTAATAGAAGGAATCAAGAAAAAAGGAATGTAGTATGCTACAGTTGCTATAAGTTTGGACATGTTGCAAGATTCTATAGAAGCAACAATGAGAAGAGAGACTATCCTATAGAGAAGAGGAAAATAAGGCAGAGAGAAGATAAAGGCAAGAAAAAGATTGATCTAGTGGAAATGAAGAAGAAAATGAGCAAGGTCTAGATTAAGAAAGATGTTGATAATATCAGGGATGGATCCACACCAGTTTCTGGTGCAAATACTTCCTTAGGGAAGTAGATGGTGAGCTCTGGCTCAGGGGGAGCTGCAATGAAAATCTTAATCCCTTAGCCAGATTGTCAGTGCTAGGATCTAGCATGAAGATATGATGAAAAGGTACATATGACAGATCCTTTGAAAGAAATTCTGGTGAAAAAGGTTCAAGTGTAGACCATTGCAGAGAAATCCTAATAGATTGCATTCAATAGAGATGTGTTTGACAACTTTTTCAATAGGGGAATTTATGGCAATTAGGTCAAGATAGATAAAAGATTAAAAAGGGGTTCATCTAATGGAAAATTCATTCTACATTCAAACTTTCAAGTGTTTAAGGTGATCTGAAGAAAAATTCCAAGTGACTATAGTGATTTCCAAAGAAAAATAAGACAAGATCAAGCAAAACCCTAATTTGGCAAAAAGATGTATTTTCTAGATTCAAAACTCTACTATGAATTCATTTGAATCTTTGCAAGAATGGAAACACCACATGCGATTGATATAACTGAAAGAACCTGACCAAAATTCAAGAAGCATCCATTCAAATCAATAGAGGTCGATCCAAATGGTGCATTTTCAGAAATTTTGTTTAGTGTAATGCATGCGGAAGATGTTAGGGCTTACATTCATGTTGTCCTAGAAGAACATGGTGACAACAAATTCTTAGATCTATACCAAAAGCATTTAAGTGGTGACCAATTTTAGTTGAAAGAAGAATACAAGGCTTTAGAGGTGAAGAAATTCATTTAGTACAAAGACTTGCCTACATTTGCAGAAGATGAATGGGTCCAGTACATGTTGAGCAGGATCCACGATGAGTTCATGTGGCTCAAAAAGCCCTTTAAGATCACCAAGGATGTGATTAGAGCTGTGACCAGATTAAACTCTACTGATAACATGCCCCTATTAAAAGCTGTGAAGAATATCACTGTAACAGAAGGAACCAGAGCCTAATTTGATAAGAGGGCATTAATAGTCAATGATATTACAGACAATGCAGTGAGGTTTGGATCAATGGTAATTGGATATAAGATCTACTTCTTCAACTGGGAGAACTCTGTCTCTGGTATTTCTATTTACACTACTTATCAGATGATTAAGGAAAATGCAAACTATGATCTCTATGAATTGTTACGACAACATCTAATGGAAAATCTAAAGAAATCAAAGGAGAGAAAAAAGCCCTTCAAATTTGGTAAGTTGATCACCTGTTCATTCTTCTTCATACAAGAATTACCTAGGATGAAAAACTTGTTCTGGTTAAACAATCTGTAGACACCCAAAACTGTCCCAAAATTGTTCATGTCTAGCAACACCTTGTCAAAAACATCACTTAGACATCATGTAGCATTTTGTCCTAAATCCCACTCTTAATCCCATTTATCCATTAGCCAATTAATTAAATAAATTTTATTTATTTAATTAA
The DNA here is from genome assembly GCA_027924645.1 of Cunninghamia lanceolata. Lineage (NCBI taxonomy): Eukaryota > Viridiplantae > Streptophyta > Pinopsida > Cupressales > Cupressaceae > Cunninghamia > Cunninghamia lanceolata. Next base: position 8,669,819 of record BSBN01000679.1, on the reverse strand, counting down.
ATCCCCATCATAATCCCATCCTCATCCTACTTAGCCAATTAATTAAATAAATTTTCTATTTATTTAATTAATTTCCCATTCATATCCCAATCATATCCTAATCGTACTTAGCCAATTAATTAAATAAATTTTATTTATTTAATTAATTTCACATGCATAATCCTATTTATCCTATCCTCATCACAATTAATTAAATGAATTTTATTTACTTAATTAAGTTCCACATCATATCTTATCCCATCCTAATCATCTTCCCAATTAATTAGATAAATTTTATTTATTTAATTAATTTCCAACTCATATCCCAATTAATTCAAATATTTTGTTTGAATTAAATCCTCACCTTTCACCACATTTTGACACTTGTCCACCTCGCAATTCAATCATGTATGGTAGTACAACTTTTATTTAAAATCCATATGCACAACTAATGGGACCTAATTTTAGTATTTATTTACACAAGCACACCTAAGCCTTATCTTTCTGCCATTTGTCATCTACACATTCATCTATCTTTATCTTTCAATCTTAGCCATTCACATAGCCTTCAAATCTCCACCATCGATTGATTTTGGTTGAGTTCTATATAAACACCCTCTCATTCCATATTTGAGGATCCAACATTCATATAGCATCTACATTATCATCCTGAGCATATTGAGTATTTGAGAATCTATAGCATCCATTGAGCTTTTATCATCCATCATGGTAGCTTTTATCATCATAATTGTTCATTGTTGAAGAGGCAATCTACATCATAAACAAGGAATCATAGAATCTACGTGATGTTGTGCTTGAATTGCATTACTCTTTGATTTCATTTAGATTAGATTCTTTGATGATGGTAGGGTTAGGTTTTCATGGCTATGCTTGATCTTATCAACTTGATTTTTTACCTATCACATTCTGGCACGCCCAGTGGGACTCACGCCCTTGATTAACTTTGCTATTTGAAGTTATTTTTATGAAGATCAGATTTTTCAGGTGCTTATGGCAAGTTCCAGTCACTTCTGAGTAAAAATCCACCGCTTTCTGCATATCTGCGTTGCTTCTGCACTGAGATTGGCCACCAGTATTATTTTCTGGATCATTTTTTTCTATCAGTAATCGCTTTTGGATTGTTTTGCATCACTTTCATCTTAACAGTACCCACTTTTGTGTATAAATAGATTGCTTTCATTCTGACAGTGATCACTTTTGATTGACCACATCACCTTTCATAGAATTAGGGTTTTCTGTCATGTATTTTCTATTTTACAGATCCAGGTCACTTATACGTTGAAAACAACCGCTTCGTGCTTTTCCGCATCACTTATAAGCTGGAACAATTTGCATCTAGTCTTTTATGAATTGCTTTTGATCTGCAGGGGTTTGCCTATTGTAGAATAGACATCGCTTCTGACAGACAGTGCATCGCTTCTGGTAAGCTATGTCACTTTCAATTTGTATTATTTCTAGCTTGCTTTCTTGGCTACTAATTAGGGATTTGTGCAACATCTTATCGATTTGTCCAAGAAAAGGAGGTTATCAAACTACTAACATATCTATTGTAGCTTTGATCGGTCTAAGACTTGTGGTTTATCACTAAATTAGGAACATTTGGGCTTGGTGCTTAAAATGAATTATTGCTTGCTCTGTGCTTGATTTATCTTTTTTGATTGCTTGCATGTGCTTGATTGTAACCCAAATTTAATAACAAAAGTATCCTCTCCCCTTTCCTATCAAATGGATCTTAGGTGTATGAGAACTTGTTATTATCTTTAGAGGCCCTGCCTTCCTGGTGTGAGAAGGGATACGACCCAAGTGGTAATGGGCTAAAGCCAAGTCCTTCCGACCTGCTATATAAGAAAAGTGTTTGTGTTGAAAGCCACAAACAATGGGTGTTGTTGTGTTATACCGACAGCCAACCTCCCCCAAAACCCTCCAAGGCGTAACCCTTGCAGGCTGGGAGACTCCATAATGGAGAGTAGCATTGCCGCATGTATAGCCACCTGAATGGATGCCCTTATTAGCAACTTTGTGTAGTAACCAAAAACCTTCTATTTGTTGATGCAAAAGGTGGGACCTTTGAAGCGGCCCTGATTCACGTGGTTCTTAGAAGAGATAACAGGGCCAATCCTAAGGTTTGGTGGGGGGACAAGCCTTACAAGAAACCCAAATCTTGGTAAGCGTGAGAAGTGAGTGACATGGAGGGGAGCCGGTGCTACCAAGTCCTAAAGCTATCCGCTTTGAATAAGCATGGCCAGGGGATTCAACAAATACAGTCCTTTCCTAGCCTAGGTTGTACAAGTTTGTGATTGTTGTGAGTGTGAGTGACTGTAATTACTATTTTCTTGCCAAAAATCACAAATTAGACACCTTTCTGGTAGACACAGTTGCTTTTAAACCTAAACTACTTGCATATAGACAGCAAAAATCAATTTTGGACCTTAGCTAGCTACTTTTTGTCTAAACTGCATCACTTTTCAACAACAGTTGATCGCTCTTTGTATAAACAAGGTCGCCTTTAAACAACAGTCAGTCGCTTCCTATTTGAACTAGGTCACCTTTAAAGAACAACCTGTCACCTTTAGAAAAACTAAATCGCTTTAAATCAACAAGAAATCACTTTTTAGCCAACAGTCGTCGCCTGTGAACAATCCATCACCTCTAGTTAATAATGTGACTTGCTGTCAGAATATAAACCAGACCACATTTGAGCTATTATTAGTCACCTTTAGCATCCTTTGAGTCATATATTAGCTATTACCTGTCGCCTGTGGTTAAATACCTACAAATCTTATTGCCTCAACTGAATTAGCCACAGATCCAGCTTGCTTAAGCTTCAACATCAGCTTTCAGACCTGTCTTTGATCAGTAGCAAATCCCTAGACTTTGTCTCCTATTTTGAGCTTATCAATCAATCACAATTCATGAGATTTTCATCTTTTTTGAGACCCCAACCAGCAAATCAAACATCAACCTAATCATTTCAATCAGTAAACATCATCCCTCAGCTTTAGCTTCTGTAAACATCAGCAGCTTAGCAACTCTTAGCAAAAAATCTTTCCCTTGAGTGTTTGAGCTATCCTCTAGGGAAAACCAACAACAACCCAACAACAACAACAAATCAGCCAAAGTAGACCAACCAAGCGAATTAGCAAAACCAGCAAACCAAAATAGCAACCTATCAACCAACTAGCCAAACTATCGTCTTTTGGGTCTCAAAACTTTGACAAGCTAAACTTCATCATCAACATCATGCCTCAAACTAGGAGCCAATATAGAGTCGAAATGGAAGCCAAATTGAGAGCTGAAATGGAAGCCAAATTGCAAGCTAAGATGCAACAATTCAAATCATCGCCTCTTAAGGACGCAACTCAATTCACAACTGGTATGCCTCCTCATATGTTTACGCCTCAAGGATACACTATTGGTGAGTCATCTTCACAACAAATGCAACCTCCAACATCCTTGGAAACTTTCGAAGAACAATCTCAAGACGACTCATCAAAATTTTGAGATACCCATGTATGGGACCAAGTTAAGAGACTTATTATATCTGAGCCTAATCATTACTTTTTGCAACTTGCTCGCATGGGCGCTAAACTACCAAAAGACTTTGACATATCCACTATTAAAGAGAAAGATCCAAACACTTCTGTTGTTGTTGCAAAGGGACCATCCACTATAGTCGCATCATCTCCCATCATATCACAAGCTTCGTCTTCCAATACATCATCCTCATTGCCTATTGTTGCTTCATTTGATTTACCACAATCGGAGCTTAGAACTGTTGATAGTTCCAACCAATGTGCTCCCTCTCATGTCACAAAATCTCAACATTCCACCTTTCCATGTTCCTCAACATATCCCCCCTCCTACCATGACCGTTTCCATGCCTCAAGTAATGCAAGCTGTCCATGTAACTCAAGCGCAAATGCTCCAAGCATCACAAGTTATTCCCATGTCTCATAGTGTGCAAGCCTCTCAAACTATTCCAACAACATTTATTGCCCAAGCTTCATGTCCATTGAAATCTACTATGTCTCATACGAATACCATATCCCATATACCAACTGCTAATCCCTCCATGCTATCATATAATCCCAATGTTAGTCTTATTGACATGAGTGATCCTCCTATCATTTCTCAAGCCAATCCTAGCAATACGGTCGCTTATGTTGATCAACTTACATCCATGCCATCATATTCTTTCAATCCTTCACACACCATCAGTCCATCTTATGCTACCCAAGGCTTGCCTATTATCACCCAACATATGACACATACCAATCCTCATGTTGTCCAAAATACAAATCCAAATGTTCATCCTTCTGTCGTATCTACCAATCCCTCCATCACTTACCATGTCATAAATTCAACCCCAACTTCCCAACCATTCACTATTGTCAATCCGTCATCCACTTCCCATGTGATGCATACCCAACTACCGCTTGTGTCTCAAGGACAACAATCCTCCAACACATATGTGTCACATACCAATCCTTTGACATATATTGTGAGTACGCAACCTCAACAAATGGTCATAACTCCATATATCCAACAACCGCAACCACAATATATCTCATACCATACTTTAGCCCCTTTGCAACAACAGCAATTATCTTTAGCAGATGTCCAACAAATGATCAATCAAGCAGTAGGACAGGGCAAGAAACCTTTCTCGCTCAAAAACATATGCGCTTGTCCATTTGACAAGTCTCTTAATATGATACCTTTTCTACCACATTTTGAAATCCCACAATTTGATAAGTACAAAGGGAAAGGAAATCCAGAAGACCATCTTAGAGCATTCTTTGTGGCATGTCTTGATGTTGCTTATGATGATACATATCTTTTGAGATTATTTCCTCGAAGCTTAGCAGGACAAGCTCTTGAATGGTTTTCTCATTTACCTCTGGGAATTAAATCTTTTTCAGAATTGGCAAACAAGTTTCGATCACACTTTGCTTTGAACATTGAACATGAGGTAAACATGAATGACCTTGTCAATAATAAACAGCGCAATGGCGAAGCCTTTTCTTCATTTACTCAACGATGGCGTAATATGGCTAGCAAACTATCATGGTAAATACCTGAGAAACAACAGCTTGACATCTTTGTTCAAAATCTTCATCCCGAGCTGTCATTCCAATTACAATTGTAAACTACTACCACCTTTCATGAACTCATTTCCAAAGGAACCATCATTGAACGAGCTTTAATTGCTAAGGGAACTATCAAAATCTTTCGCGAAAACAAAAGCTCTCCTCAAAATTCCAACGATAAGTCTTGCTTTTGGAACAAGAACAAGAATGTTGTCAATGATGGTGTTGTAGATGCAAAGAACATTCAAACTATGAAAGCTCCCATCAACATTCAAGCAGCTTCTACACCAACGCAACCTTTTCAACGAAGGTGACAACGACAAACTTCTAATCCGCGCCGACAATTTACACCATTAGCAGAACCTATGGACATTGTCTTTCGAAAGCTCCTCCAAGCGGGTGATATTATCTTACCAGATGCACCACCAAATGGTGAATCACTCTTCAAAGCCCCTTGGTACAAAGAAAATGAGTATTGCAATTACCATCGAGTTAAAGGACACAAAACAAATGGTTGTATGCACTTAAAACATGTTATCCAAGACTGCATTGATCAAGGTTTAATCAAGGTCACACCTTCAATGACTCAGCCTGCACAACAATCAACATTGAACTATGATCTACAGACTTTCAAGAATCCACTTCCATCTCATGATCAGACAAATAACCCTCATGTTGGAAACGCTATTCAGTATAATTATGAATCGTCTACCATTGGCCGCATTGATCATGCTCGCATTTCTACCGTTACCATCCAAGGCAGAGCACCTGATTGTGTTGTAACCACATGAAAGAGGTTGAGTTACCATCCAAGGAGCACCCGCTCATCCTCCTCAATTTATCTCTAACTATAACCTCTTGGATCATCTTGGCAAAACACCCGCGCACAGATCCATTCTTGAGTTGCTTCACATATCCCCTGCTCATAAAGCTATCCTTGACAAAGCCTTACAAGAGTCATCAGTGCCTAATGACATTGATATCACACAATTCCAATCTATGGTTGCTAGCATTGCAGCTCCTTGTCACTTAACCTTTTCCAACAAAGATCTTCAGCCCTCCATCCATCCTTCACACAACGAAGCCCTCCATATTGAAGTGTTTGTTAAACAACACTACATCAAACGAATATTGGTAGATGGTGGAGCTGGACTTAATATATGTTCTTTGAAACTTATAAAACAATTGGGATATTATGACAAAGATGTTGACACCTCCAAGGTTATTACTATAAGAGCGTATGATGATGCTGAAAGAGATACTGAAGGGATTATCTTATTGCCTATCCAAGTTAGGCCGGTTACTACAGAAACCCACTGTCAAGTCCTTGATATTGATCTTCCTTATAACATCATCCTTGGTCGCCCATGGATACATGCCCTTAAGGCAGTTCCGTCTACATACCATCAATGCCTTAAATTTCCACATAATGGTGTTCAGGTTACTATTCAAGCTAATCCCAATCCATTTGAATTTTTTCATGCCTTTCAAGCTAAATATCAAAGTCCAAACTGCATTCCTATCAACACCGAGGCATATCCTTCTTCATCTTATATAGACTCATCCGACTTACTCAAGCCATCATCTAGCAAAGCCACCTCCAACCTCCGTATCAAATATACCGAACATGGCCTTGGTGAGTACAAATTGCAAGAATCCTGTTGTGTTGGCACTCTTCCATTATCTCCTAAATCCCATGGTAAGCCTTCTACATCCAAGCCAACTTCATCCTCCGCTACCATCAAAGCTCCCCCTATAGTATTCATTAAAGGTGGATTCTTGGATGATGAAGACATTGATGATATAAACTCTTCGATATTCTTTGATGAAAATGACCAAGTCCAACTTGAAGTAGAGCAATACAACAATGGGTTTTGTGTCATAAAGAACATGGGCTATAAAGGACATGGTGGATTGGGATCACAGGAACAAGGACCTACTGAGCCCATTATTTTGTCTAAGAAGTTTAATAAGCAAGGCCTTGGTTATAAATTGGAGGTACCATGACTCAAAGACATTAAATGCATTTCTGATACTAACGCTGGACCTTCTTCGGCATGAGAGACTTCTAATTTGGATACTATCGATGACTCCTCGCTTCATATCACCAACCATTTTCAAGAACACTCCATCTTCATGTTTTCTGCAGCCTCCTCTAGCCGTAACAATTCCTCCATTAGTCTTTCACTCGTATATCCTAACCTCATCGATTGGGACCAATAGGGGGCACCGATATTAGATACATTTGAAAATGATGAAGCTATTGTAGAATTCATGGGTTTACGACAAGGTATTCCATTGGGTGATCATAAAGCAGGTGTCATGATGGATCTACCTAAACTAGCATATTTTGGCATAAATATCAAATCCTCCAATCACAAAAGTGAAATAAACAAAATCAAACAAAATACGTCACTAGGTGAAAACTGAAAGGCGCCTCTTGACCATGAAAAAGTAAAATAAAGGATGCATCTGAAGGTGAAAACCTCTCTGAGGCGCCTGAGGATGGGGGATTTGATCTTCCTATTGCCACTGATTATCATGAGAAATCAACTGTGCTAGTTGAACAATCACAAGACATGAACTTGGGAACAGCGCAGAATCTAAAGATCACTTTTTTGGTAGCATCACTATCAGAGCAAGAACAAAGAAACTTCAAACTTATGCTGACATGCCAGGTTTAGATCCATCACTTGTGGTACATCATCTAGCAGTATCTCCTAATGCAAAACCAGTCAAAAAAAATTGCACAAAATGCATCCACAAGTAGCTTTATTGGTCAAAGTAGAAATTCAAAAACTGTTAGAAGCAAAATTCATAAAGCCTATTGATTATCCATAATGGGTTTCAAATTTGGTACATGTAGAAAAACTAGATGGACGAGTTCGTTGCTGCATAGACTTTAGAGATCTTAACAAAACATGTCCTAAGGACGACTTTCCACTACCAAGCATAGACAACATTGTAGATCTTACAGCAAGACATGAAATGCTATCTTTGATGGATGGATTTTCAGGGTATAATCAAATCAGAATAGCAGAGGAAGATCAAGATAAAACATCTTTTATTTGTCCATGGGGCACATATTGCTAGGTTGTAATGCCTTTTGGTCTCAAAAATGCTAGAGGTACCTATCAACGAGCCATGATAGTTATTTTTCATGACCTTTTTCATACTATCATGGAAGACTATGTTGATGACATCCTAGGAAAATCTAAGACAAGAGAAGGACATCTACAGGTATTAGCACAAATCTTTGATCAATTAGAAAAATACTAAGTCAGACTAAATCCAAAGAAATGTGTATTTGGTGTAACATCAAGAAAACTGTTGGGATATATTGTGTCTTGATGAGAGATAGAAGTGGACCCAGCTAAAGTAAAAGCTATCATAGAGATGCCTCCACCAACAAATCTCAAGCAGTTCTGCAGTCTACAAGGTAGGCTATAATCTATCTGTAGATTTATCTCACAACTAGCAGATAAATGTCATCCTTTCCAGCATCTTCTTCGTAAGGGTGAACCTTTTAAGTGGGATGAAAAGTGTCAACAGGCTTTTGATAAGATAAAGGAATATTTGGAAACACCTCCTGTGTTAGTACCTCCTGTACTTGATCATCCATTATTGCACTATATATCATCAACAACCGCAGCATTGGATGCCCTTCTAGCTCAACATGATAATTTAGGAAAAGAACAAGCCATCTACTACATCAGTAGAACTCTTGTGGGATATGAACTCAATTATTCATTTATGGAAAAAGATTGCTTAGCATTAGTGTTTGCTTCCCAAAAGTTGTGACACTATATGTTGAACCAAACAACAAAGCTCATCTCTAATGTGGATCCCCTCAAATATCTTCTTTCTAAAGCAATTCTCACAGGGAGATTAGCAAAATGGGTTATGATCTTAAGTGAATTTGATATACAATATGTGAATCACAAAGCTATCAAAGGACAAGTTATTGCTGATCAATTAGCTGCAGCACCCATCACAGATATTCATCCAATGTATCCAGAATTCCCTGATGAAGGATTGTTCAATCTAACTTCTCCAACATGATGGCAGCTATATTTTGATGGATCATACACACAACATGGATCTGGAGTAGGCATCTTGTTTGTTACCCCTCAAGGAGATTGTACACCTAAATCATACAAAATAGCATTCCCATGTACCAATAACATAGTAGAGTATGAAGCTTTAATCACAGGTTTGTGCATGGCAGTACAATGGGCTATCAAATAGTTACAAGTTTTTGGTGATTCTCAGCTAGTTATCAAATAGGTTATTGATGAGTATCAGACAAAAGATGAGAAGCTTCTTCCATACAAGCTAATGGTTGACAATTTCAAGAAATATTTTGACAATATTACTTTTGAGCAAATCCCAAGACTACAAAACAAAGCAGCAGATGCCATGGCTATGATTGGGTCTCTTCTTGACATGCCATCTAACACCCATAAATGTGAATTTTTGGTCGAACAGCTTTTGATTCCAGCATTTGAAGTTCCATAGTCTGAGCTTATATGTGAAATTGTTGGTCCCAATTCGTCGTGGTACAAGGATATATATGAGTATCTCCGTAATCAAACCTTTCCATTTCAACTATCCAACACCTGACGTAAAACCTTTATTCGTTGAGCCTCTCGTTACAATATCTTGGGAGATGCCCTTTATTGCCGAAGTCTTGATGGTATCCTTCTTAGATGTCTCAATTCTAAGGAAGCAAAAGTGGCCTTACATGAGGTACATGAAGGTGACTGCGGCTCACATTCTGCTAGCCTTGGCCTTGTTAAGAAACTTCTATGGGCAGGATACTATTGGTCAACTATGGAAAAAGATGCACAGCAATTTGCAAAGAGATGTCTATAGTGTCAGAAACATGGAGATTTAATACATGCACTAGCACATGAGCTTCAGCCTATTATCACTCTATGGCCTTTTTTGCAGTGGGGACTTGATCTCATAGGTAAAATCCATCCTACTTCATCCAACGGTCATAAGTTTATTATTACCACCACTGAATATTTCACAAAGTGGCTAGAAGCCATACCAATGACCTATATCAAAGGTAAACAAATATCTAAGTTCATTCTACATTATATCATTTGCCATTATGGAGTTCCTCAAGCTATTGTCATAGATAATGGTCACCCTTTCAAGAACCAAGAGGTTAGAAATCTTTGCAACAAGTTCCATATCCAACATCGATTCTCTACACCTTATTATCCTCAGAGCAATGGCCAAGCTGAAGCTTCTAATAAAATAATCATCAAAATCCTTAAAAAGACGGTTAATGATGCTGGTCGGGATTGGCATTTACAACTCCATCCTGCATTGTGGGCATATAGAACGAGTATCAGAACTCCCACTGGAGCCACACCTTATGATGTCATGTATGGCAGTGAAGCTATTTTACCTATCAAGGTTGAGATCCCCTCTTTGTGAATATCCCTACAGTATACCATCTCAGATGAAGAATATCGCGTATCCAGACTCCATGATCTTGAACTTCTAGATGAATGGCATCTTACAGCACTAAACCATCTTCAAGTCTATCAAAACTGGCTACGCCATAGCTACAACAAGAAGATCAGAGAACATAGATTTCAAGTTGGTAACCTTGTCCTTAAAGAAAATCAAAGGAATCAACAACATAGAGAGAAACAGGGCAAGTTTGAACCAAATTGGCTTGGTCCTTTCATTATCACAGTAGTTTATGGATCAGGCGCATACACTCTTTCAACACCTAAAGGCATTCCCTTAGATGAACTAGTTAACAGCGTTCATCTCAAGAAGTTTTATCTGTGAATCGTAGCTATCTAGAAAAAAAAAGAAAGACAAAAGAAAAATAATAAAATAAAATATAACATAAGAAAAATAATTCGTCCTCTGGTGAAAACCTGGTAAACAGGTGCCTTGGATAAGTACCATAGTGAAAACCTGGCAAATAGGTGCTATGTGTAGTGACCAGCTTCTCGTATCTGCTTGGTTCATTTGATCATATTTCACCATCTCATCCTATATAGTCCATATCATAATCCACATAACATCGCCATACATAGCCTTTCCATCTTCATCTTTGTCAATGCTAGCTATCATACTTGAGACATTGTCGCAATACCTATATCTTTTGGCACCTTAGCATCTTGACCACATACCTTCTGCATTATCGCTTCTGCATAATAAACCTCATCCCACACTGGGGGCATTTGTTGAGTCTTATCTAGAAGTGGATACCACTATCTCTAGTTCATAACACATCAAACAACTTAGCTCACAATACAACAAACTTTTTCAACTTCAACCATAGCGTTCATCCAATGGCAAACATGATCTAACAACTTGCAACCAGGATCCATATCTTCGCAATCTATTCACATTCATCCGATGACCAAAACAAACATCGCCAGCTCAAGCATCCATGCAATCAGTATCATAAGTAAGAACTACATCTAGCTCTATCATTAACGCCTTGATCCCGTGGAAACAGGGTATGTAGGCAATTTGAGATGTGAAGGAAGCACTCTGATTTAGGCTAAGACAATAGCCCCTTTTCATCATCCATCTTTCATCTTTCTTCTAATCATCCTTCAATCTTTCATCTTGCATTCTTCTATCTTTCACCGCTTACATCATCAATAAAACTCAGAACTACATATTCATCATGTCTCATCTTCATCATAAATGTGCTTTGATCCTGTGGATACAGGGTATGTAGGCAGTTTGAAATATGAAGGAAGTTTCTAGTACTCAAGCACAGATGATTCACCCCATCTTCTTCATCTTCTTTCATCTTCCATCTTCTTCTCTTTGATTAACTCAAGCAGGAAGCAAACCATATGTATATTGAAAGCCCAAGCACTTTAACCAATCACAAGTAAGTCAGAAGCTATTTGTCCGCATGCCTTAAGCCAACATTTGCTATAGCAGTTTATCAACATCTTTAGCCTTCAACAAGATGTAGCTTTCCTCTTAACAAGGTACTAGCTTGAGCCATCTAAGAGCACCTAAAATTTGGCAAGAGAACGTGATGACAGTATCTTTTGTTTTATCTTTTGTCTCTTTTCTATGCCTAATCAAGACTGCCTTGATCTCTCTATATCTTAGTATGTTGCGATGAAGTAAGGACTGGGGCATGGTCATATTGCTTTTGTATGCCATGTTTGCGGGATGATCTTATTCTCTTCCTATGTGTATTGGTTTCTTGTACGTGTCAGGATTAGCATCTTACATATCAATATCTCTAGCATCTAAGAAGCTAAACAGTCTCTTATGCACTTGAGACTATTCTATGTTAAGACTAGCTCCATACATATAACCAGCAAGCTATCACTATGTGTAGTGGAGATAAGCTCAAACCATTGCTTGTAGCGTCAAAGTCCATCTCATAATACTAGCTGTTATTCATATCTTGTGCATGTTGGTTCCCCATTTTGACCTCATGTGTTCAGACAAGATGATATCATGCTAGTTGCGCATTAGATATATTGACACCTTAGTCTTTTATACCCTGGTGCATAACATCCATATGCTATATCAAACATAAGGATTGCATTTCTTTTTTATTTTGAGCAATTACTTAAAAAGCTACCTATCATCTTATCTATTTGTTCCATCTATTCATCCTATATTGTCCTCAGCCAAGATCAATCATTTCCATCATCTTTTGTCCATATTTCCACTCCTGCAAAACAAGTGTGTTAGACATACATAAGTCCATCATATATCCTTTCATTACCATCTATCTATATGCATAAGCCTATCCATATCATTACCATTTACATATTCGCATTAACATACAGTTTCCATTCATTACCATTTGCATAAACATCCATATATAATCCCTAACAATATAAACACAACATGCATAGCCATCATAATATCAACACAATAACCATTACAACATCATATAGATCACCAATCCACCATCATATATATATATATATATATATATATATATATATATATACACATGTGTGTCAAAATACAAGTGTCTACAATACAAGCTGAGCCATGAAAGAATGTATGTACAAATTGGCTCTAGGCCTCATCATGATACACTATAATACAACATATACAAGGTAGCCCTAGTGACTACTGGCTGCTCCCTCACCTTGACCATTACCACCACCACTAGTTCCTACACCTGGTCCTCTATCTCTTGGTGGCCCCATCACTGAAGCTACTAATCAAGATCCACCTAACATGCATGAACCTGAAGCCCCTGACCAGCTCCTGAAGCTAGGCTGCCTTTGCTCTGCTGGCACCGCCCCATAGTAAAAGCCTCTATAATACTTAGCCTCACCCTACACTCTTTGAAGCTCTGCCTACACCTGTGTCAACTGTGTGGCTAAATACATCGTAGCTCCATCAGTCCCCAATGCAGTCACTACTCTATCTCGCTCACTCGTCATCCCCTATAGCTGCTGCACAGCCCTATCTCTCTCAGCTCGTATACCATCTCTCTCAGCTCGCAGACCATCCCTCTCTGCCCTCATAGCCTATACCTATTGTGTCATAGTATCCCACTCTAGTCTCATCATCTACTCATCCTATCTAGTAGCATCTCTCTCTCCAGTCACCCTAGCTAGTGTACCATCATCCTATCCATCTCCCGCCTGTTCTCTCAACTGTAGCTGAGCCTGATAAGTCTGTGCCTGTGCTCTCGCATGTTGCAATCCAATCACTATCTGATGCCTATATATCTCCACCCTCCTCAACCTCATCTGTGCTCCCTGCCTCCATCTCCTCTCCTCTCTAATCCATCTCCGCAGCTGCTGAATACCAACATCATCACCTGCTAAAATCTGTCCCTAAGGCTGTGCTAGTATAGGAGGCTATCTGGGCATCTATCCCTGCATCTGTATCCCTAGCGCTACTGGCACAACAGCCTGCACTAGTGGAGCTCATCATTGTCTCCTCTGAACTAATCTCTCCATCCCAATCTCTCCAATCTCTCCAACCCGTGTCAACCGAGTTGGTCTAGCTATCACCCAGTATACATCATAATCTAGCAATGTGCCTGGATCTGCAAGACCCTGTCCCCACTACCACACCACTGGCTGTAATCCATCTCTCTCTGCCAATGCTGTGTTAACCACAACTTTTGGAACCCAATCAAAAACCTCCTATCTCATCCTCCCAAAAATGGCATCACCAACTGGTATTGCTTGTGCTACCCCAAACTGTCTCAAAACTCTCTCTGGAAAATAGCGCTCTATAATATAAATGCCATGTCCAAAAATGTATCTCACTTGCCTAGCATAGACAAGCTCGGCATCCTCCTCATCCCATCGCTCACATCCTAGCCATGGCCTCCATACAAAACAATCCACCTCATCCAATCTCCTCCACTAGTATACCACCCCTCAACACTGTCAGTATGTCAAAGCTCCTCTGTACATCCATGCATATGGCTCTCCCGCTACTCTCGCCACCCATCCCTCTCATCTAGTAACTGGAATGTGCTCATAGGCCCATACATGCAACACTGTAACTCCTGCTGACATGCTAGCTCCGAACATATAAGCGCAATCATGTAAGAAATGATAGAGCTGTCCCAATACACACTCAGTCCATGCATACCTCGTACCATATGAGAACATCTCCTCCATAACTGTCCCCCATCCTACCGGAAAGCCTCTCGCTTGCCTATCTCCCACTAGCCATCTGATGATAGCCACTACAACTTGCTATAATCTGTCACATAGCTCCTCCATCCTCACCATCGGGATCTTTGAGCCCTCTACTCCAATGTCCGGTGTCCCGAATAACCTCCTGAAAGCAGCTAGACCCATATCAAGATCATAATCAACACAGTCCCCATCTATCAGAATCTGCAAAATCTGGACCACATCCTCCAATGTGATCATGGCCTCTCCTATCGGTAACAAGAAAGAACTGTGCTCACTCATCCATCACTCCACCATCGCCATCATCTGTCCCCAATGTGCCTGTACTGGCTCCAATCATGAAACATGCTCTAATCCAAGGATCTCTAGCACTAGTTGCTCCTCTGCATCCAACAATCTAACTAACCGCAAATCCCTAGGACGTGGCTCCTGTGATAACAACAGAGATAGTATATCCTGCATCATTCCATTCATCATTGTCAGTCCATTCCACTACTTTATTCCTATCAAAATTTGACCATTTATTGCTATCCTAGCTTCTATTTTCCATAAGCGATTCATTTTACCATATGCGCCTATTTTCTGCTCAATAGCGACTACGTTTACCACATGCGCTTCTATCTTGCCTATATGCAAATTCTTTTGCATATGCGACTACTGCTATATTATATGTGAGCTAAACTTCTTCATGTGCTTCTTTTTTCCCTAGACGTGAGCTATTTACCATATGCGAGCAATTACTATTTATATGTGAGCCAAAATCCTATATGCGCCTACTGTTTGACCATAAGCGACTAATCCTGATCTATATGCACATTTCAACCTATGTTTTGCTAGCTAACTAGATGCGACCTACTTTTTCTAGAAGGGACCAAGATGTGCCTATAAGCAATCTGAACTCCTATAAGCGATCTGTTTTCCTACATAAGCGACCTGATATCCCTATCCTCAAACCTAGTCGCTTTTGGTGAAGTGTGTGCATGAATGATGCTTCTAGGCTATTAAATACACATTTTTAGGAAAAATTTTGTAACATACTGGTACACCTAATCCCTTTGGTTGCCCATGTGTCCTCACTCGCTCCGCACGATGATCCCTGCATGGAATAACCATCCTGATAGCTCTTCAACTCTCGTTGCAAACTAACTCTCAGGAGCTCTTGATTTCTATAGTTTCTGAGCACAAATGAGCCTATTTGTCATTGCAAAACCTACTTATAGCCCTCTCCAAGCCCTATTTTTTTCTATGCCACACCCTATTTTATCCCACCCAACCCCCATTTTCTTCATGTCAGCCTTATTTTTAGCCATTTCTTTTCGAGAGCCTACCCGTGTTTGTCCAACCCGCCTATTCTCTCGAGGGGGCATCACCTGCTAGTTACATTGGGGCATAACTTGTTTATCGAATGCATATCGTATTTTCTTTGACACAAAGCTCTATTGAACATTGTATCAAAGAGGGGCAAAATGTAGACACCCAAAATTGTTCATGTCTAGCAACACCTTGTCAAAAACATCACTTAGACATCATGTAGCATTTTGTCCTAAATCCCACTCTTAATCCCATTTATCCATTAGCCAATTAATTAAATAAATTTTATTTATTTAATTAAATGCCCATCATATCCCATCCTCATCCTACTTAGCTAATTAATTAAATAAATTTTATTTATTTAATTAATTTCACATGCATAATCCTATTTATCCTATCCTCATCACAATTAATTAAATAAATTTTATTTAATTAATTAAGTTCCACATCATATCTTATCCCATCCTAATCATCTTCCCAATTAATTAGATAAATTTTATTTATTTAATTAATTTCCAACTCATATCCCAATTAATTCAAATATTTTACTTGAATTAAATCCTCACCTTTCACCACATTTCGACACTTGTCCACCTCGCAATTCAATCATGTGTGGTAGTACAACTTTTATTTAAAATCCTTCATATGCACAACTAATGGGACCTAATTTTAGTATTTATCTACACAAACACACCTAAGCCTTATCTTTCCACCATTTGTCATCTACACACATTCATCTATCTTTATCTTTCAATCTTAGCCATTCACATAGCCTTCGAATCTCCACCGTCGATTGATTTTGGTTGAGTTCTATATAAACACCCTCTCATTCCATATTTTAGGATCCAACATCCATATAGCATCTACATTATCATCCTGAGCATATTGACCATTTGAGAATCTATAGCATCCATTGAGCTTTTATCATCCATCATGGCAGCTTTTATCTTCATAATTGTTCATTGTTGAAGAGGCAATCTACATCATAAACAAGGAATCACACAATCTAGGTGATGTTGTGCTTGAATTGCATTACTCTTTGATTTCATTTAGATTAGATTCTTTGATGATGGTAGGGTTAGGTTTTCATGGCTATGCTTGATCTTATCAACCTGATTTTTTACCTATCACACAATCAACTAGTCATAGTGCAAATTAGAGATCATTTAAGAAGTATAGGAAGCCATGAGGAACAAATCACAGCTCTATGGGGCTATTTCAAAAAATTAGAAAATTATGCAATCTAGAGAAAGGATTCCAAAGGAAATTGTTGACAAATACAAAAATGACATGCTTTATTGTTACAAAAGACCAATGTATGATGGAGGTTGTTGAGCCTAGGACTGTTTGGATAATGCCAATGGGGTATGAGGTAGATGGACAAATACTAGATAACTATGCTCAACACATGTTAAGAAAACCTAGGGACTCCAAAGAGGAAAGATTTGGAACCTATGAGGAGTTGTCAACAAAAGTCTTTGTGGAGTAGAGAAGGCCGGAAATTTCAAAGAAGGCCCAAAAAATGGAAGAAGAATATGCATAAAGCAAAGGTTTCACCAAAGAACAAATATCAGCTATAAGAGCTAGAACCAGTTAAAGTAGCTAAATAAAAGGAGTAAGAAAAGGAAGAAAATAAAGCTTCGAAAGTTCAAAAGACACAACAAGAGACACTTGTTGCACCAAAAACAAGAACAAGAAGTACTGGTTCCTCTAGAACAACATCTGAATCCTTTGGTATTCCTTCCACAACAACTACAGAAGAGAAAACAAGCAAGAGGAAGAAGACAAAAGGTTAGAGTGTATGTCAGTGTTGATCACATTGAAGAGAATGAGGAACAGAACAAAGCATATGAACAACAAGTTGAAATAAACCCTACTTTGAAGCAAAAAGTTGATGAAAATAAAGATATGGACTTAGATTCTCTAGAAACAAACCAAGAAGAAGTTTCTAATATAGAAATAGACATTGGAGAGTCTGTCAACGAATTCTTGGAGAGAGAAAAAAAAGTCTTGGATGAGCCTGAGTTTTTACAAGGACGAATAAACCTAGACTCAATGTCTCTAGAATAGAAATTTAAATTGGTATCAATAGTGCAAGCAAAGGCACAAAAAGAAATTTTGAAGTCACACATACAGGACAGTGAACTGATTGGTGAGGCATACAACATTTTCGAGAAGTTGATGCTATCATATCAAAAGGACACTTCAATATCTTCAATAAATCAACAAAAGGGACTCATAAAATCTGTAAGTATTAATTTTGAATCTTTTGAAAAGTCTGATATAACAAAAGTGAAGGAGTTTGATGAGAAAAGATTAGCTAAGTTGAAGTCCATATTAGCAAATGATAAAACTCTGTTGAACATTGGAATAAAAAATATACAAAGTGCCATCAAAGAAGCTTGTGACTTATAAAAATTTTGTGTATCATGGCTGGAAGCCACAGAGAAGTTAGGAGAAAAGATCAAGGATCTGGAATTGCAATTAACAAATATCTCTAAGTCATTTGACCCAATAGTTGAGTCAATAAGCTGTAAAGAGATGCAAGTCATTAAAACTCACAATGATTTAAGTGATTTTATGATAAAGAGGGACCAAAAAATAATGTTTCAATTGAGAGGATTGATATGTCCCCAAATAGATTCAATGAATAATCTTGTAGAAGAGACCTTGAAAGCAAAAGCATTAATTGATCACCTTCAGATGTGCAAAAGGCAAAGAAATTAGTTTTTCTAGTAAAGGGTTATAGTCAAATTTTGGAAAGAGCTAAGAAATGATGGGATGTAGAGATTACACAATTAAATATTGTGTACAAGGATATTCTTTCACCTACAACTAATTAAGTTAAAGATTGTATGAGTACTTATGCAGCAAAGTATGACATATTTGTAGTTTTGACACAATTTTGACTTTTGTACATACAACTTTGCCATTGATATCAAAAGGGGAAAAGAAGACCAATGAAAAATGGGAAAAATTCTAAAGAGGAGAAGAAATATAGAATAACGGAGAGCGGACGCAAGCATTTTTCACTAAGTGTTGCCATTAATGCCAAAGGGGGAGATTGTTGGCAAGAGACACTACTCTGATGAAGGATTGCATGTTGTCATTGATGGCAACAAGGCAAAGGGATTCCATTGGCATGACAAAGAGACACTACTCCAGAAGACCAACTTGGTTTGGGAACAATGCACAAAAGTATTCTGGTCTGGAAGGCTAAGATGACTAAGTATGAACAATATACAGAGTAAGTGACAGAGATTGGATCAGTATGCCTGCGCAGTAGAAGATCATTACATGCGGTTTAGTTATGTTGTTCATAGCTATTTGATGATGATATGTTCCAATGATCAAGACTTGACTTCCTCCAAAAGTCATTCTATGAAATGTCTAAGTTTGGGTGAACAGAACTAAGACAGGAATAGTGCACAATGCTTGAGAAAAAGGGTTCACATTTCTCTGTAGTTGCATATTTTGTCTTGCAGTTCTGAAGGTATGCTAAGAGGTCAAGAATGAATGTTGGTTATGAAACCTTATGTCTCTTGTGGTCTGCAGTAAGAGTTTTGATGTCACAGATGAATTGGGTCAAGCATGTTCTTAAGAGACAAGCCGACAGCCATGTTAGATCTTTATGCGGAGAAGATATATTATTTAAACTATCAATCTAAGTGGTTGTATGATTGGTGCCTACCTATATGAAAATCATTATATGTTTGGTTCGGTCCGCATTACTATTTGTACCAATAATCAAGCCGATAAGGTAGAACACATTGTATACACACTTCATGTCTGGCTTGCCGACCTGATTATGAAATGAATCTTGTTGTAGATATAAATACTTGATGGATTAAGATATTGATGTGAGGTGATATGTGATATGTGTGCAAATTCAAAGTGTGAAGGATTATGAGAAGAATGTAGAACTGGAAAAGAAAACAAGGGCAGAAAATAGAGCATATGTAGTAAAGTAAGAAACAAGACAAAATAAATGAAGACCTTTGAATCTGTGTATTGAACCTTCAATGGAACTATGATCCAGCATATGGTAGATGCATTTACAACAGTTCATCTCCTGGAAGTGAGCCAATCTTTCTTTCTCTATGGACAATGAGTCCACTTGGACAGTGAGTCTGATGGTACCATGTAAAAAATTTCCATGGTTCTATATTTTAGATGTCCTGATAGAAGGTATATGACTTAGGTTTTTGAAAAGTAAAAATACTCTAAGAAATACTCCTCAAAAACCTTAAACCATTGTGTTGAGCATTGTTAACATTATCACTTTTATTGTATTTTGAGTTTGACTACCTATTGCTTGTTGCTCAAGCTTTTAAGTTGCCTCTTTATGCCCTCCAAAACATTGTTTAACTGGCCCCTTGCTATCCAGTTACCACCTCTGGCCTATGCTTTATATTTTTCAAAGTGCCAAAATGTTTCTACATTTCCACCCTCAAATGGTCTCATATCCCCTTTCTTCCCTAGTAGACGAAGGCTATTTTTAAAATTGTAAGCCAAGGGTCAGATATTGCTAACCCCTTTTGATAGATGGAAATTATTGATACTCTTCCGCTAATCTACCAACATTAGAATATGGATGGAAAAAATGTTCACAGAACTTTAGAAAAGATGCTAGTTGGTGAAGGACTGTTCTCTATTGTAGTAAGGTAAATTGTGGCAGGCCCTATCCAATATATGAAGAGTTTCTTAATAGTCTATGCCATTCCACCAAACTCTAGTAGGAAGTCCCAAGTAGCATCCACGGAGAAGCAAAAATATGACATGTAGCTACTGCGTTTGTAAATAAAGATCTAGCTGGAGAAAGGCATATTATGATGAATGCATTTTCATCCCTCCGTCATTCTATTGGATCATTGATCAGTGTGCCCTACCGAACTGCAAAATGACGGAAGGTTGCCACGTAACAAGAATGACATAATCTCTATGGCCTATCCATTCCATAAATTAATCAAGAAATGATGAGAAGGGACTTTCTGATTGGCCTAGTAAAATTTGTTGGACATGTCAAGTGTGGTCAAGTTCCTTGGACTAATCATGGTCATCCAGTCTCTGCCAATATTACATAATCAGACGGTTGACATTCAAATCTCCTAGGAATGAATGATTATTCATATCTTGTTCATGCAACATGATGTAAAGGTGGACATGACTAATTTCAGCCCTGAATAAATGATATTTTTATGACTCACATCCCAAATTTTTCTATACTTACTATCTCAAAAGCATTGAAGTATTGAGGCATTGAAGCTGATAATTGTTACCATATTTCTGGCATCCAATTCAAAAGTGGCTGTGCAAAACAATCTAGTGAGTTGTCTACACCTCTTATTACACTTTGTTTTTTCTTTAGGGATTTTCTATTACCTTCTTTTCTTAAGAAAATCTTTTGTGGTATGAATTGAGCAAACCCTTGAACACTAAAAAGGAAAAACCTCACCCTAGTTTCACCATTTTACAATGGCTCCACATAAAACCCAGGCTTCCTCCACTTCCAAAAAATGAACCCTGCATGAAGACCTTGTAAAACAACTCCCTAGCTCCTGTGCACAGAGGATAAGAGTAAATAGCCCTGAAAGCAAAGATGGATTGGCAGATAAGTTCGTTGACTGTAGAGATGTGGAAATCCCTATTCATGGTTGGTCATTATTTTACCACTAGTGGAGCAAACGAAATGCGTATTCACCATTGTCAAATGTATGGGTGAGTACTTTAGGAAAGTTGATAGTTACTAATGTATTTGAAGATATTAAATTACTCCAAGCCATGGCTACCCATTACGATGAAACAACCAGAGTAATTAGAAGTATGAAAGGGGGTGTTCTTGTGGAAATTAGTAGAGAATCTATTGGCATGGTCTTCGGGTTAAACTTGGCTACTTTTACAGAGATTGATACAAATAGATTCAAAGCCCTATATGCAAAAGATAGAAGCAGTTATAGAACCATATATTTTCCTAGATTTAGGGAGAAGGCACCAAATGGTAGATCAGTAAGAATTCCCCGAAGTGAACAAGAGCCTTTTAGGCTAGATACTTTTGAAATTTATTTTGTTACAACCTACTATACTCTTTGCCAAGTTTTGGGAGAAGACAAGAGTGAAAGAATCCCCATTAATCTCACTTATATGGCCACTGATATCCAACATCCATCTTAGAGTGTTCAATTTGCTTTTGCCTCTTATCTAGAAAAACATATACATCAGGGGTTGGTGGACATAAAAAATAAGAAGGAACCAATTAAGTTCTGATGGTTTTCATTGCTATGCCACATGTTCTTATATCATGGGAAAACAAAGATGGTCTAGAACCCCAAATTGATGGTTACTCATGTTGCCAACATGGGAAATATGCTATTGGTCTAGTGTTGGACTCACATATGGGACAAGCATGATCCCAATTCCAGTTATAGGTTCTTCAAAGATTATTTTGTGGTCACAGTATTGAGACATTTTCAATCAGATATACCCAAGATTCCAAACCCATTGTTGAATTTTCTTAGACTTGTAGTAAGGGTTGCTCCTTTGGAAATTAATCACAATTGGGGTGACTTCATCCTCCATGTGGAGGGCACAATTTTAAGAGTTTATGTACCCCTGTTGGTCCTCATATTTACCTAAATATGTGCCATTAAGGATTGGCTTCTTGGAGGTAATTTGGCAATTGTCTGAATCAAAAAGAGCTCACCTAGCAGGATAGAAAAAGGGATCTTTCTTCCCTTACTTAATAGTGTTTTCTAATTTCAGGATCAACAGGGAAGGATTTGCTAAAATAAATGATAAATTGCTTTCTTTTAAGATGAAGCAGGAGTAGGCTAGGTTCTTTGACCCTGAAGGATAAATAAACAATATTAGAAGAGGTATCAACAGGTCTTATCTTCCCCATCAGGTTTTCTTTCCTGAGGATGTTATCTAAAATTCTACTACTAATGAGGAAGTGAAAATGAAAAGAACAAAATGGGCAATATACATGAAATATGATGAATCAATGAAAAAGAAGAAGCCTACTTACAAATGAATTTTCCCAGATATTGTTGACCCCATCACCAAGATAAGAAAGATTTTATCTCATATTGATGAATTGGTTGACATACAAGATAGTGAGCCTGCTAAGCTCACTGAAAAAGTAGGGCCCTCATGCTAGCCCCCTGTTTGAAGTTTAATAAAGTATAGCTTCAAAAGGAGAGTAAAAAACAAAGAGGTTAGAGAACAAGATCCATAGGCTCTTCCACCATCTTGATTAACTATGTCTCTTTTACTACCTCCACAGTCATCTCCCCCTTCCATACCAATGATTGAAGTTGATTCTCCTCATGGAGAGCCTTTTCCAAAAAGGAAGAGGGTTGAACCGAGTCGTTTGGTTAACTACCTTGATGATGGAGAAATGGAAATAACTAAGGAAGAGATACAGTGTGAGATGCCATCCCCTAGCAGAAATGAGCCTGAGGGCCTACCTTTGAATAGGATTACTGACATTGCCATGAAGATCAATGATGTTTCAGATGACATCAGAACTATAGCCTATAAGAATTTCATTAGTGATGATGATTTTGTTAATTGTAAGGAGTTTTCTGAATTCTTGTGGAAGAGTAGAAGGAGTGAATATGAGAAAAATTTAGAAAAAGAAATGTCTCAGTCTCCTCAAGAAACTTGGGAGAAAGTATCCATCAAGATGCTTACACAAATGAAGGAAAAGGTTAAGAACATTTCTCCAGATCAGGGTAGATAGATGATTAGAGACAGTGGAATCTTGCTACTCCCTGAGTGGGATATAGCTTCTACTATTATTCTAGATACTGTAAGGAGGCAGGATAATGAAGTTTTCTCCATAGAAGAAGAGGTTGAGGCTACATTAACAGGTGCCAGATTCAATCTGAAATGGGAGACCCTAGCCATCTAGACTTTGGCTCCTAACATTGATAAACCTTTGGTTGCTGAACCTGACAGAGATTTGAAGGGTGGCTTGATAATAAAAAGAGTTTTTGATACCTCTGCTTCATAAGCATCCGATTTAGCAGTAGAGGTTACAAAATTTAGTAAAGCAACTACCATTGCTCTTCAGAAGAAGTATGATGAACTAGTAAAGGAGCATATGCATATGTTGCATGAATACAATAAGTTGAAAGAAAGAGAAATGCAATGGCAACAAAAAGCCTCAACATCAGCCTCACCACATACAACATTGGTAGTCAAGGATTCAGATTTCCTCTTTTACGTTCTTTCTTCTTCATCAAAGCCTATTCTTGAGAAGGAAAATGAAGAGTTAAGCCAACAAATCAATTCATTTGAAGAAATCTTTACAAATGCTTTTTTATAAATAGTAGGAGGATAATTGGTGTATTGTTTCAAGTATTTTAGAATTGTTAATGGATAAAGTGTCAAGAAAAGCAGTTGGTATCCATAAGTACTACTATGACTTGTCACAAGTCATTAAGAAAATAATAGATGATAAAGAACAAATGGTGCCTCTGTTCAGTAAGTGGATCCCTAGGATTGCTTCTTTAGTAGGCATTTGTAAAGGAGTAAATCATGATCCTAATGCTCCCAAAGATGTTAAACAAATCTATATGATAGCAAAGGAAGCAGGAGAATCCCAAGCATTTATAAATTGTCTCAAGGAAAAGGTATTGAAGCTAGTTCAAGGTTTTGACATTGGCCAAGTTGGAATAATCCCTACGATAAAAACTGGGAATGGTGACATTAATCCATGCCAATCATGGATTCTCCAATTCAGCAATATTTTCCTTGTCATTTCTTTCTTTATCTGTCAAGATAATAAGATTGATATTCCCCTATTTAGATCAAGTATCAACAAATTATGGGATTCTTGTCAACTTGCAGCTGATTTTACAAGGGAAGTTGAATCAGTTATAGCCAAGTACAACAATAAGTATGCATCTTGTGTGGATAATCTTATCAACTTTCAATGGCCCACAAAGAAGTAATATTAGGGCTCAGATAAGAAATATAATGATTTGCCTGACTTTTGAAGTATTTAATATTGTGAAAGATACGTATAGCTAAATGCTCATTGTTTATTCCTCTTTCAAAATTTACAATATACTTCTACAGGTCTTTTTGTTAGTCAAGGGAATCTTCTTATTTCTAGAATTTGGGAGCATATTTGTCCTATAGTGATCTCCTTTGTTTTCTTGTACAATCATCCATTCTCTCAAAAGGAAAGGTATTAGAATACAAATAATGAGTAAAGGTTGGCAGAGTTTGTTACACCTTCTTCAAGTACACACTTCCCAAGAACAACTTGTCTTGCAGACATACATGTAACAGTTTATGCTCCTATGAAAATATCCGAGTACAATCAGTTATCTTTGTTTTCTAATTAGTGTAATTTTGACAAATGAAAAGGTGACATCAGTTTCTAGGTCTGAAGCTTGTTTTGCTCTCTTGTTTCTATAAAAGGGAATTTAGGACCTATTGACAAGGATCTTGGAGGAATTTTTGTAGCATAGTACAAAATCATAATAGATAGTTTTTACTTCTAGGTGTGTTTTCTGAGAAAAGAATTGTTTGTACTTGCAACTATTGGTGTAAATAATATTAGCTCAGCACTTTGAATATATTGTTAAAAGTTTAGACTACATTGTCTCCTACAGTTGTACTCTTCACTATATTTTTTGATGAATTGATCAAGTATCAGTATTATCAATCTTCACAGTCTTTCTTATGTAAGGATATCTATTCCAAAAGGCTTTTACTCAAAGAGTGGATTTAATGCTTTTAAGGAAGGTATTGAATATAGTAGATGTATGCATGGATAAGTAAGTACAATTAGTTTGGTTTGATTTCAAGGTGTGGTGGTGTTATGCATTATTGCAGTAGTCTTACAGAGTTATGATTGCATTATTATGCAAAGTTCATTTATAATTGTTTCTTGACTCTGTGACCCCGGATTTAGGCACTGATCTTTTCATGGTTATTATCCTCATCTAAATCTCCCTGATTATTTATACAATCAAAGAATAGTTTTATTTTTGTATTCATGTTGATGATAGTTTTGTTTACATGTTCCTATACAAAGAATTAGGTCAAAGCTTAAGAATCTAGCCCATTACTTTATTCAATCACAAATTATTTAAGCAATCTAGAAGGAACATATCTGTTTTATAAACACTATTTATTTCAAGAAGGAAGGAACATGCTCCTTGGTCTTGCAAAGCCTAAAGTGCAGAGAAAAAGGGATTGAAAACCCCATTTCATGTTTGTTGGCCAATCCCTCGAGACAAATCAGTTATTAGAAATGGCTATTTTATAGATCCATTTTCTTAAGATCAGGTTTGGAATTTAAAACAACCAATAGAGTCCACTTGCAGTGAGCATTTCGTTGGGCAGTGAGCCCCATTGTAGCGAGTCTTTTGTAATCTGGTATTGTTATTTTAGTATATTGTGAGCTAACATTCACCGTGGTTTTTCCCTTTTTGGGTTTTCCACATAAAAATCTTGCTGTCATGTGTTATGTCTTTATGGGTGCTATTCTTATGTGTATTCTGCTCTCATGTTATTGATTTTAGAAATTGGATTAATGAACATATTAAGAAGTGGTTTTGTGGAATACTGATTCACCCCCCCTCTTAGTATTCCTTATATTCAACAATATGAAGTTAGGAAAAATGACCCACCTCAATGGGGAAAAGAGAGACCAAATATTGCATTGATTCATCCCACTAAGGCCCTACTCTCCATCAGAATATTATGTAATGGTTTGACTTTTACCTCAAGAGGCAAGTGAACCAAAAAAATCTCATTCCAATTCCACCCATTTTGGGGAGGAATACTTTCTTTCCTTTTTAACTCACACAGTTGAAGGCATGAGAAGGCTAAGAAGCTCCAAATAAACAATTGAATCATTGCTAACCCTTTCTAGAACATAGAAACATCCTTTTTAGAACAAGATGAAAGATTAGAATGATTTCTAGCTAGAATCAAACTTCATTTTATAGGTGGAGGCTAGATTGTTTCAATACTTAAGAGTGTGTAAATCCTTATTAAATCCATCAGATTACTCTTACTTAAGATCATGCCACTATGTTACTTGAGGCATTAATGAAGAATTATCACACATGTGAAAAGGACATGCTTGATGCTTTTGTTGGCAAGACACACTATATGACTTCATGAATGTTGTCATTGATGGCAACAAAGTTCATCCCACACATCCGTAGGATATGGTATGTCTATACTAGAAGACAGATTGAAGAATAGTATGGTCCAGTGAGCAACAACAGAGCATGTGGCAAGGTCCGACAGTCAAGTCCAGATTTCTCAGATGAAGTATCTCAGTAAAGTGCGGACTTGGGGAAGTCAAGAGGAATATCATGACTGATATATTCCAGAGATTGAGCCTCTGGTGATGGAAGAGTAAAGAGATATGAGCACTTAAATGTTGGGTTCCCATTTGGCAGAGTAGATAGAGGAAGAACTAACCAGCAGAGCATCAGACCTAAATCCAGATGAGATATTGATGGTGATTAAGTTTCTTGAGGTATCATTCATGATTGGCTGACATGATTGATGACTTCTATAAGCATCTCTTTGATTCGCATCACTTGGTATGCAAGGATTCAGCTGACAGATCAGAGTTTGGGAAAATATTGACTATTGCGGATGCCGACTAGAAAGGTGTTAAAATCATTGGTGCGAATATATACACCAGATATATTTGGATACAAAGGTGTGTGTGTGTGTATGCATTGTATGTGTGAAGAAAAGTAGAAAGAAGTGTGGAAGCAGTAATACAGGTCTAGAATGTGACTGGACAGTAGCACCTAAGGAGAGTAAGAATGAAGTGCAGCAGATCAGTATATTGGGCTTAACCAGAACTAAATTTTAGCATGTGTGGATGCTTCTCATCAGTTCAAGTATTTTGTTACCTCCTTTTCTTGTAGACAGTGAGTCTCTTGTAGGTAGTGAGCCTCTTATGAGTAGTGTGCTCGGGCAGTGAGCCCTAATTGGCAAGTGCCATTTTGTATCATCTTATTCTTTTAATAGAGAATACAATCTTGGGTTAGTCACCCCGTGTTTTTTCCCTTAACAGGGTTTTCCACGTCAAAATCATTGTGTCATGTATTTTGATGTTATTTCTATTCCATGGTTATGTTTGCAAATGTAATTTGATGCTGCATTAATTGTTAAGGAAGATCTAAAAGTTGAAATAATTAAGATAACTGATTCACCCCCCCTCTCAGTTATCAATAATTGGTATCAGAGCCAAGTTCCTCCAAATAGAGCCTAACAGCTTGAGGAAGATCTGGGAATCTCAATGGATATGTATGGTATGAGGGAACAACTTCAGTCTACCTTAGATGATCTTGAGCAGTCTCATTCTGAAGTCCATGACCTAAAAGAAAGACTCAGACAAGCTGATGATTTCATTAATGAACTAAAAGAGAAACTGAGTATCTCTATGAAAAAGAGAAAGGAACTACTTCAACAATTAGCAAGTTAAAGTAAAGCCAATAACACTGATGATGATCTGAATGAGAAGAACAAGTTATGCGAGAAGCTATCAAAATAAGTCATTATGGTAAGACATAAAATGGAATCAGGGGTTATGAAATTCACCCAAGAAATTGAAGAGAAAAGAAAAATTGAGGATAATCTAAGACAATCTCTCAAGGAGAAGTCAGAAGACTGCTACAATATGGATAGAATAATCAGGCATCTAGAATATGATCTTGAAGAAGCTAAAGATAATGAAGAACAACTTGAGAATCAAATTGACACTCTCAAAAGAGATCTTCAAATAGAAAATGAATATAAAGAGAAATTCAAGATAAGCTCTGATCAACTTGAAGTTCTTCTTGCAAGCCAAAAGAGGGTAGATGACAAACAAGGCTTGGGGTATGAGGAAGGAGAAAGCTCCAGATCTGGTAAGAAGAACTCTAGATTAAGAAATCCAAGGAACAGGCTTAGAAAACCTCCAGTAAGGCAACCAAATGCTCAAAGATATCCATCCTTCAATGGATACTGCTTCAATTGCAATAACTTTGGTCATAAAGCTAATCAGTGTAGATGAAGAATGAATCAGACTAATTCATCCTTCTCCAGAAAATGCTTCAATTGTAAAAGGTATGGTCACAAATCTCATGAATGTAGAAATTTGCAAATAAACAATTCATTCAATGGTAGATGCTTTGCATGCAATAGAATGGGACATATGGCTAATCAATGTAGATCAAGAAGATATCAGTCAAATATGCAAAGAAATGTTGTTTGCTACAACTACAATAGATCCAGACATATTGCCAAATTCTGTAGAAGTAAGAATCAAGACAAAAAGGGTCCGGTACATCATGACCAAGACAAAGGAAAAAGAAAAGTAAATATAGATGAAATTCAAAGGAAGATGAATAAGATTTGGGTAAAGAGAAGTACAAAAAATGTTGGAAATAGATCTGCACTAGAATTTGGTGCTGACATTCCTTCTGGAAACTAAATAAGATGAGCTCTAGCTCAGGGGGAGTCAAAAAGAAAACAAATCTCCCCAGCCAGATTGGTGCCTGAAATTGGCACAAGAAATGTAGCAGATTAAAGGGTTCTCAGAGAAACATCTAAAGAAAGCCTGGTAAAGATATAGAAGATCCACAAGAAGATTTGAAGAGTCTAATCTTCCAAAATTGATCCAGTTTTAACAGTCATCTGGTAAAATAGGATTATCACAGTTAGATCCGGTATGATTCAAATTTGAGGCATCTTGATCTGCGGATAGATCAAATTTTTGGCGAAAGTAAGATAGTTTGTTATTAATATATTGAAGAGAATGACGAACAGAACAAAGAATATAAACAACAAGTTGAAATAAATCCTACTTCGAAGCAAAAAGTTGATGAAAATAAAGATATGGACTTAGATTCTCTAGAAACAAACCAAGAAGAAGTTTCTAATATAGCAAGAGACACTGTAGAGTCTGTCAACGAATTCTTAGAGAGAGAAAAACAAGTCTTGGATGAGCTTGAGTTTTTGCAAGGACCAATAAACCTAGACTCAATGTCTCTAGAATAGAAATTTAAATTGGTATCAATAGTGCAAGCAAAGGCACAAAAAGAAATTTTGAAGTCACACATACAGGATAGTGAACTGATTGGTGAGGCATCCAGCATTTTGGAGAAGTTGATGCTATCATATCAAAAGGACAATTTAATATCTTTAATAAATCAACTCAAGGGACTCATAAACTCTGTAAGTATTAATTTCGAATCTTTTGAAAAGTCTAATATAACAAAAGTGAAGGAGTTTGATGAGAAAAGATTAGCTAAGTTGAAGCCCATATTAGCAAATGATAAAACTCTGTTGAACATTGGAATAAAAAATATACAAAGTGTCATCAAAGAAGCTTGTGACTTATACAAATTTTGTGTATCATGGCCCGAAGCCATAGAGAAGTTAGGAGAAAAGATCAAGGATCTAGAATTGCAATTGACAAATATCTCTAAGTCATTTGACCCAATAGTTGAGTCAATAAGCTGTAAACAGATGCAAGTCATTAAAACTCACAATGATTTAAGTGATTTAATGATAAAGAGGGACCAAAAAAGAATGTTTCAATTGAGAGGATTGGTATGTCCCCAAATAGATTCAATGAATAATCTTGTAGAAGAGACCTTGAAAGCAAAAGCATTAATTGATCACCTTCAGATGTGCAAAAGGCAAAGAAATTAGTTTTTCTAGTAAAGGGTCACAATCAAATTTTGGAAAGAGCTAAGAAATGATGGGATGTAGACATTACACAATTAAATATTGTGTACAAGGATATTCTTTCACTTACAACTAATTAAGTTAAAGATTGTATGAGTACTTATGCGGCAAAGTATGACATATTTGTAGTTTTGACACAATTTTGACTTTTGTACATACAACTTTGCCATTGATATCAAAAGGGGAGAAGAAGACCAATGAAAAATGGGAAAAATTCTAAAGAAGAGAAGAAATATAGAGTAACAGAGAGCAGACGCAAGCATTTTTCACTAAGTGTTGCCATTAATGCCAAAGGGGGAGATTGTTGGCAAGAGACACTACTCTGATGAAGGATTGCATGTTGTCATTGATGGAAACAAGGCAAAGGGATTCCATTGGCATGACAAAGAGACATTACTCCAAAAGACCAACTTGGTTTGGGAACAATGCACAAAAGTATTCTGGTCTGGAAGGCTAAGATGACTAAGTATGAACAATATACAGAGTAAGTGACAGAGATTGGGTCAGTATGCCTGCGCAGTAGAAGATCATTACATTTGGTTTAGTTATGTTGTTCATAGCTATTTGATGATGATATGTTCCAATGATCAGGACCTGACTTCCTCCAAAAGTCATTCTATGAAATGTCTAAGTTTGGGTGAACAGAACTAAGACAGGAATAGTGCACAATGCTTGAGAAAAAGGGTTCACATTTCTCTGCAGTTGCATATTTTGTCTTGCAGTTCTGAAGGTATGCTAAGAGGTCAAGAATGAATGTTGGTTATGAATCCTTATGTCTCTTGTGGTCTGCAATAAGAGTTTTGATGTCACAGATGAATTGGGTCAAGCATGTTCTTAAGAGACAAGCTGACAGCCATGTTAGATCTTTATGCGAAGAAGATATATTGTTTAAACTATCAATCTAAGTGGTTGTATGATTGGTGCCTACCTATATGAAAATCATTATATGTTTGGTTTGGTCCGCATTACTATTTGTACCAATAATCAAGCCAATAAGGTAGAACACATTGTATACACACTTCATGTCTGGCTTGCCGACCTGATTATGAAATGAATCTTGTTGTAGATATAAATACTTGATGGATTAAGATATTAAAGTGAGGTGATATGTGATATGTGTGTAAATTCAAAGTGTGAAGGATTATGAGAAGAATGCAGAGCTGGAAAAGAAAACAAGGGCAGAAAATAGAGCATATGTAGTAAAGTAAGAAGCAAGACAGAATAAATGAAGACCTTTGAATCTGTGTATTGAACCTTCAATGGAACTATGATCTAGCATATGATAGATGCATTTACAATAGTTCATCTCCTGGAAGTGAGCCAATCTTTCTTCTATTTTCTATCTTTCTTTCTCTGTGGACAATGAGTCCACTTGGACAGTGAGTCTGATGGTACCATGTAAAAAATTTCCATTGTTCTATATTTTAGACGTCCTGATAGAAGGTATATGACTTAGGTTTTTGCAAAGTAAAAATACTCTAAGAAATACTCCTCAAAAACCTTAAACCATTGTGTTGAGCATTGTTAACATTATCACTTTTATTGTATTATGAGGTTGACTACCTATTGCTTGTTGCTCAAGCTTTTAAGTTGCCTCTTTATGCCCTCCAAAACATTGTTTAACCAGCCCCTTGCTATGCAGTTACCACCTCTGGCCTATGCTTTATATTTTTGAAAGTGCCAAAATATGTCTACATGACCACCCTCAAATGGTCTCGTATCCCCTTTCTTCCCTAGTAGACGAAGGCTATTTTTAAAATTGTAAGCCAAGGGTCGAATATTGCTAACCCCTTTTGATAGATGGAAATTATTGATACTCTTCCGCTAATCAGTTACTGTGCATGGGAACCTGTAACCAATAACAGAATTCTATGATGCATACACTGATGCAGATAGAAAGATCTTGGAGGAAGCCACAGTTAAGTACTTGAACATATACAATAAAGCATTTATTGAAATAATTTCTCTAATTCCTAAAAGTTTAGAGAAGGAACTTGAAATGAGAAAAGAAAATGCCAAGGCTAAGGACTTAGAAATTAGAGAACAGATAGCTATTCAGCTCTATCCTTAAATTACTCCGAAACAAATGGATATGATCTTCAAAGATTGCAAGGATGAGTTCTGGAGTAAGGCTAGAATGAATTAGCTCATGCTTGGAGAAACTGATAAAGTGGCAAAAGAAACAGAAGAAATCCTCCAGAATTCCTACAAAAGATTCAATATTCCTGTTATAGAGGATTTAGGTGATGACCCCTCGGGAATGGATAACAAAGAAGAATATACCGAGACTGTAGTAGAAGAGGTAAAGGAGACAGGTGAAGAAAAAGATAAGGACTTAGAATCCTCTGCTCTAGAAGAGGAGTTCCATGAGCAAGCAAATATCTCTCCTCTGGTTTCCCCTGCAGACTCTGGAACTGAAGAAGAAGGAAGAGTAGAAGAGAAGATCAGTATGAAGCAGAGGAGAAAGAAAAAGAAGATGATAGTAGTAAGGCTACAGAAGGAGAGAAAACTCCAACAAAGAAGGGCACAGATGATAGTGGTAAGGCTGCAGAAGAGGAGAAAACTTTGTCTCTGGCAAGAGACACAGTAGAAGCAGTCAAAGATTTCTTGACCAAAGAGATGATGGAATTTGATGAACCAGAACTACTTCAAGGTCCATTCAACTTTGATTCCCTCTCCCCGGTTCAAACCATGAAACTAGCATCCTTCACTCAAGCAAAGGAAAAAGAAAAACTACTGAAGTCTCACATGGAAGACTGTGAGCTCTTAGAAACTACATCTGGTGTATTGGAGAAGATCATGCCATCCTTCCAAAAGGATCCTTCGACCTCCACATTTGATAATCTAAAGTCTCTTGTAAATTATGTTAATACACATTTTGACTCTTTAGAAAAAGCAGCAGAAGAGAAAGTCCAGAAAGAGTTTTTGGAAAAGAGATTCTCTGAAGTACAAGGACTAATAACCAATGATAGGAGAAATATGGATATAGGGATAAAGAGCTTAGAAAATACTCTTAAAGATGGCAGGGAAATGTATAAATTTTGTCTATCATGGTCCAAAGTAACAGTGGAGATTGAGAAGAAAGTGAAAGAATAGGAGGATAAACTAACAAGACTATCTCAGAATTTTGATCCTCTTACCACTTCCATAATAAATCAAGAATGTCAGACTATTGCATTCTTGAATGAAATTAAGAAGCTTGAGAAGGAGAAGAAAAATAGAATAAGTAGGTTGAGTGAAATTAGAGGGATAATTATCCCTAAGTTAGAGGCCATGCATGAGGCCCTGAATGATGCTCAAACCACAGCCCAGACCAGTGATCTAATAGATCTAAAGAGGCTAGAAGCTTTTGCATACCTATTGAGTGGTCACATCTCAATTTTGGACAGGATGAAGCTGAGTTGGGCAACAGAAGTTGTATAATTAAAGAATACTTTTGCAGATATACTAAAGTATATGTAAAGTATACCCAGATAATATACTTATGCGACTAAGTATAGATTGAGTTTTGCAAATTTTGGTGTGTGGACCCCACCCTTTTCCATTGATGTCAAAGGGGGAGTGAGGAGTAGTGAAAAATGATGAATCCAACTAAGGAGGAGCTTCAAAAAATGTACATAAGAACAGAGCATCAGCCAAGGAGGAGTATAGTGTGACACTTAGTCATTTTTCACTAAGTGTTGCCATCAATGCTAAAGGGGGAGATTGTTGGCAAGAGACACTATATGGCTTCATGAATATTGTCATTGATGGCAACAAAGTTCATCCCACACATCCACAAGATATGGTATGTCTATACCGGAAGACAGATTGAAGAACAGTATGGTCCAGTGAACAAGAACAGAGCATGTGGCAAGGTCTGACAGTCAGGTCTGAATTTCTCAGAGGAAGTATCTTAGTAAAGTGTGGACTTGGGGAAGTCAAGAGGAGTATCATGACTCATATATTCTAGAGATTGAGCCTCCGGTGATGGAAGAGTAAAGAGATATGAGCACTTGACTGTTGGGTTCCCGTTTGGCAGAGTAGACAGAGGAAGAACTGACCGGCAAAGCATCAGACCTAAATCCGGATGAGATATTGATGGGGATTAAGTTTCTTGATGTATCATTCATGATTGGCCAACATGATTGATGACTTCTATAAGCATCTCTTTGATTCGCATCACTTGGTATGCAAGGATTCAGCCGACAAATTAGAGTTTGGGAAAATATTGACTATTCCAGATGCTGACTAGAAAGGTGTTAAAATCATTGGTGTGGATATATATACCAGATATATTTGGATATGAAGGTGTGTGTGTGTGTATGCATTGCATGTGTGAAGAAAAGTAGAAAGAAGTGTGGAAGCAGTAATACAGGTCTGGAATGTGACTGGACAGTAGCACCTAAGGAGAGTAAGAATGAAGTGTAGCAAATCAGTATATTGGGCTTAATCAGAACTTAACTTTAGCATGTGTGGATGCTTCTCATCAGTTCAAGTGTTTTCTTACCTTCTTTTCTTGTAGACAGTGAGTCTCTTGTAGGCAGTGAGCCTCTTATGAGCAGTGTGCTCAGGCAGTGAGCCCTAATTGGCAAGTGCCATTTTGTATCATCTTATTCTTTTAACAGAGAATACAATCTCGGGTTAGTCACCCTGTGGTTTTTCCCTTAACAGGGTTTTCCACGTCAAAATCATTATGCCATGTGTTTTGATGTTATTTCTATTCCATGGTTATGTTTGCAAATGTAATTTGATGTTGCAATAATTAAGATAACTGATTCACCCCCCCCCTCTCAGTTATCAACAGCTTCAAGTGCTGCAATGGATCCACATCATGTCATGTATTTCTAGGCTTTAGTGACATGTTCCATATTCAAATGAATTGCCTCCTAGAAACCCTACCCACTTATTGACATGGACTCCAAATTTGACATTGAATTGTGTTTCAATTCCCTTCATGGGACTGTCTAATTTTGACTTTCAATTAAATAACTCATTTATGTTGATCCCACATTAAACTAGACTCACCTGACTTTCTTGTGTGATGGATGTAATTAAGGCTCAAGGCATTGTTGTAGAAACTCACATCCCTATCACGTCATGATGTCCTGAAGCCACCTTCACCAAGAATTGGGGAAAAAAACATGCTTCAAATTTCTTAATATCATAACTCAAAATCATATTTATCAAAGATATCATTTATTGTTTCCATTAATTCTTGCATGCCTCTCAGTCCAATTGGGGTTTTAGGCTCAATTACAGTCATTTCAAATTAAGTGCAACAATACTTGCAACAATTACTCATCATGTGAGCCAAATATTGGTTTCATGTGCCATAATCTTGAGACATTTTAAATATAGAACATTGATTTAACATGAGACTGAGATCAATGATCCATATGAGTCACAACTTCCACTAGTTGGGCCCATCCCCATGCAAGAGAATCATGTCAGATAGTCCCATACTCATTGTTGTCAAGAGGTAACTGCATAGAGAGGCTTCATTGAGAGTGAAGCCTAGTACTGTGCCCAAGTGTGTCCATGTGTCTTAGTTGGATGCAACCTCCTCATGGAAGCATCACCAGAAACAAGTAGTCAAATACCTTCATAAATATTTTCCTTTGCAAATGGTCTAGTGGGTCCCACTAACACATGGCAGCATGGCACTTCTCGTCGACTGTGAAAATACAAAGTGCTAAAGAACAATGTGAGCTTGATAAGTGGACACCCTCAATGGAACTTCTTCCTTGAGATCTATGGGCCCACCTCACAAATAGAAATTAACTTCAAACATATGGGTGCATCCATTAGATTTCAAATAAAACAAAGGCACTAGTTAGTTAAAACAACAAAGGGGTTGTTAGACACATGATGAAGTAGACACACTTAAGGCAATTTAATCAAATACAACCAATGAACACAAGTCATAGACAAATTATAATTTTGATTCTAAAACCTAAGGATTGAAACATGAGTTCCTCAATGTAGGAACACAAATAAAAAACAATGACTTTAGAATCTAGAAATTTTGTTGGTTCTAAAAGTGGCTCTTGTTTGAGGATGCATATACCAGTGGGATATAGCAAGGATCTAGAAAACTCTGGGATGCAAATCAACACATAAAACAAAACAAAATGGATACACTTCATCATGGATCACAAACAAGCATGATTGCATAGACACAACATAGGGGAAGGAAACCTAAATCTATTGTCCATGTAAGGGTGAGCTGAGAGAAGTAGTGCTTCAAGAATTGTCCATGCACAACCAATTCCTGAAATTCTCCCATTGAGCTCTCAATAAAATAAGAATCTTCTCTAGAGTATTTATAATAGAGTATGGACCCAACCATAGGGGACCAAATTTCCTATGTTTTCCCTTATCTTGTGATCTAGCATTCAATACTAACACCAAATCAATACATTCAAATTTTTTGGATTTAGCATTTTATCAAATAGATATTGGACCTATTTTTGCTTCTTAGTATTAACTATCTAGGATTTTATCCTTGTTTCATCTATCTCAATTAATTGATTAATTCTTATTTTCATGGCATCATCCACCTCCTTAGTTGACTCCTAAATGAATTCATACACTAGCATTAAATTATTCTCAAGCATGGATGCACTCATACCATAAACCAACTCATATAGGGATTTCCCAATAGATGTTTTATTGTAACACAGCCAACCCATAAAACTAACCTTAACTTTGAATCCCATAATTTTTTGTTCTTCCCAAGCATCCTTTTGATAATCTTCATTAAGATCTTGTTGCTAGATTCAGCTTGAACATTCCCCTAAGGGTGATATGAAGATGAATGGGATAAATTGATCCCATATTTGAAACAAAGATCTACAAATTCCACAAATCTACAACACATTGCATTATAAGCACAATGAGTCTATTTGCGACCCAAAATCTAGTAATTATATCTTCCATAACAAAGTCTATGACAACTTTATCAGTTTCCTTTCAAGTGGGAATAATTTCAACCTATTTAGTGAAGTAATCTATCACTACCGATATCCATTTATATCCTCCACTAGATTTTTGGATATTTCATCACTAAAGTTAATCCCCCATTGTTGGAATGTAGCTTCTATAGTTAGGGGCCTTAAAGGTAACATTCCAAATCCATTCAATTTACTAGAGAATCTCTGGCGTGCATCACAACTCCTTACCAATTTGTGTGCATCATAAAATAGGGTAGGCCACCAATATATTTCCTTGAGGATGCTATGTACCATTATTTTGGCCATGTATTGACCGCCACAATCCCCACTATACATTTTAGTTAGAACCCTCCTTGCTTTATCCTCAATCAAGCACTTCAGTAATATGTTGTCTCTACTTCTCCAATACAATTCATGGTTAACAATAGTGTATTTTATTCCATGTAAATTCAACGTTCTCTTTTTACTTTCACTAATCTAGTTTAGGAAATTCATATGTTGTGAATAGTAATCAATATCTTTGTACCAGGGAGAATCCTCCAAATTACATTTATTTTCTAGGACTACAACCTCCAAGAAGATTATCTTTATTGCTTGAAGGTTCGATTCAACCATATGTTTAGCTAATCCACATCCTCTAACTAGCTTGGTTATTTGAATGTCAATATTAAATTCTTGGATCTTGTTGATCCACCTGCATCTTCTACTTGTTACCTCCTGCTACGTAAAAATATCTTTGAAAACAACGTGTGGTACATAGGCAATGATTTCAGCTCCTACCAAGTAAGGTCTAAAATTTTTCGTATCCTTCACCAAAGTGTAAGCCTATTTTTCCATAGTGTCATACTTCAATTCTATGACTTGGAGGGATTTACTAAAGAAAGAGATAAGTAGTTCATCCTGATATACTACCATAATCACATTAATTAGATTAGATAATGTCACATCCATCTATCTTTAGAAAGTGGCTCCTACATTTGTTAAACCAATCTTTAAGGCATTCTTATATAAACATAAGTGCCCCACAGAGTAGTGAAAGTTGTCTTGTATTGTTATGACTTTAACTTTTACTTGATTATATCCAGAAAAACCATCGATCATGGACAAAATTTCACACCCCATTACTTTTTTCAATAATGCCTCCATGTTAGCCAGAGGATAGTTATCTTTCAGAGATGAGATATTTAGGTTCCAAAAGTCAACACACAATCTTATGTTCCCATTCTTCTTCTTGACTAGAACTAGGTTAGACACCCATGTAGAGTGCCTTATAGGCTTGATAATGCCTCCATCTCTAACTTTGGCCAATTCTTCTTGTTTTTTTGGGTCCAGTATCAGATTAATCAACCTTTATTTTTTCCTCAAAGGTTTGGCATCCAGTTTCAAAGGTATTTCATGTTGGAACAGGTCATCTCTATAGGCCTTTAGATCATCATAGGACCAAGAAAACAACTTGTAGTATTTTCTTAATAAAGAAATCAACATTATCCTCACCTTGGGATTCATCTTTCTCCCTATGTATACCTTAGGTGATGAATCAATGCCCACATTGACTTCTTCCAGGTTCTTTTCCTAAGTAATGGTTCCAAGGTTTGGCCACACTACAATCAACTCCATCAAATACTCTTTCCAAAGTGACCAATCCTCTAGGGATATTGTTTTTCTTCATCTGGATGACTTCATTGCCGAAAATTGTTTCCTTGCCATTAGTTGTTTCTACAAAGTGTTGAAAATATATTTCTTGACTATGATATGCATCAACACAATTTAGAAACTTAGAAAGGTCATTATCATTCTCAAATACTTGTGAGTGGGAATGTTATCAGGCATTGAGGGTCTTGTTAGCATCTCTACCTTGTATATACCAACTAGAGATAAATCCTTCATCCTTACTACTACATTTTCCAAGATGTCATCTACTAATTTTTTCTCTCTGTCCACTATATAGAGAATGCATAAAAGATTCTATGATTTCCCATGTAGTATTCCTATCTTTCTTTAATTTTTTATTCTTAGAGGCATACCTAGATCTGACCTAAGACACCACCAATTCAGAATCACCTAGGACCTTGAGATTTTTAATTTTGTGCTTGATATCTAGTTTCAACCCTATCAATAGAACTTCATACTCAACTATATTATTAGTGCATTCAAATCCTATCTTAACAGTTGATTTGAAAGTTTATCTTCCTAGTGAAGTAAGCACAACCTTAACCCCTAATCCATCTTTTGAGAAAGCCCCATTAAATGTCATCATCCATATGTCATTTGAAGTATTGTCCACTGGGTTTTCCCTATGTTGATAATCGTCCACTTCTACTAGGCATTATGTTTCAACCCTAAAACTATCCAAACCAACATCAATGAAACAAACATGATAATCTGTGTAATTTTTCCCCTCAAAGTTAGAAGGAGCCCTTTTTTATCTATCCAATACTACATCTTTTCCATTCATAGGAATCATTGCTAATGAGGAATCTATCTAGATGCTCCGTCCAACTATAGAGGCCCACTTTCTTGATAGCAACATTGCATACTGACGAGGAATATCTACCATAGTGATAATCATTTTATACTCTATCTTCAGATACATGACTAGCTTGAAACCAAATAATTTTTATTACCCCAATCACTAAAACTTATCTTGAATCCATGGACAAACATTTCCCATAGCATTTGGTCACTTTCTGCTCCAATTGTTTCATGTGACTTACAGTGTAGAGTTAAAACTCTACGTTTTGAATATATATATCTTTAATAGATATTATTATTCGGCTTGGTATTAATATTTCAAAGCATGTCAAAAGTATGAGTGGAGAAAAGAGTTAAAGAGTCCAAGAGGCCGCAGATAGTGATAAGTGTCATCTTGGCGCTTATTTGAAAATCTTGAAGAACAAAACACTCTCCCAGCTCACACGAAGACTACACGTGGTGGAATCAAAGGTCTCTAGTTATTTCAAAGGAAGTATAAGGGAAAAATCCTTAGCACTTGTTAATAAATCATGAGTCTTTGTTGAGGTTGCCATGTGTTAACATGGCACTTATTTAAAGAATCCTTTTTTGATAAAGTTTAAGGACTTGCAAAAATATGTCATGTGTCCTACTATAGAGGGCCTAACTCTAATAAAAGAATATAGCAGAAAATGCCACTTGTCAGCAGGGCACTCATTTGAAGAGTCTCTTTGGTGAAGTTTTGATTGAAGGAGCACCATCACACCATGTGTCCTCTTGGTGAATGTAGCAGAAGATGCCATGTGTCCCAACAATGCACTTTGTTATGAGCCTCAATTTTGAAGATTTTTCTCTGTTGCACCATTGGTTGTTGTGAACAGGTGTCGGCCCTAGAAAAGTAGAAGAATCTGTAATATAATATTCAGTAGAGGCATGTCACGGACAATTTTCTAAGTTTCATGAGGTTAACAGTAATTACTTATAATGGCATAGATTAATAGGGAGTCGAGATTCTCCACAATATTTTTAGCATGGGAACCGAATCAAAGAAGAGTCAGTTAACTAGAGCAATCAGTTGCCATGCTGTTATTATTTTATCATCTTTGGAGATCTTCGAAGGTTTTTGACACTATATATGTAGGATTAGTCTAAGATAAAAAAAGAGTTTCAAGAGATCATAGAGTTTTAGCAGATAGAATAGAAGCATTTTCTTCCCTTAACAAGTACTTCTCCTGAGGGATTGAATGTTGTATTTTGTACAAATCTTTGCCTTTGTACTTTGTTCTCCTATGAAACAATGAAGAGAGAGTAGTGTTTTGTACAATTGTGATATATTTCTTATTCTTGTTTCTTACTTTTTGTATGAGCCTTTGATTAATCTGATATATATGTTGTGAATGTTAATCATGCGTAATGTTCTTTAACTTTACTAGTGAATTTTACAAGTTTAATCATTGTGCTGATGGTGTGGATAACAACTCTTGCACATCGTCGTAACATTTTTAAGTATTTCTTTATAATATTGTTTCTCTTTCCTTTTACTTCAAAACATATAGAGAAGAACCAACTTCTTTAAAATATGGAGGTTATTTCAAGAGTGACATCCCACATTCTTGGAATTTCCCATTGTTGGTGGTTTCTCAAAAAATTAAACATTAAATAGTTATTTGGCACACCCAGTGGGACAAAATTTACTGAGTCCTTATTAGAAGCACATGAGCTAACATCCTATAAGAAGTTAGAGTTATGGACTAGCTACATGAGCCCGATCAACCACTAATCCAGGACTTTTAATGCCACAATTGGAAATTACCTCAAGAAGAAGAACAATTTAGCAAGACACTTCAGGAGGACAAATGGGTACCCCAGCTCCACCTATAAATTTTGTTAATTAGAATAGTGGTAGTCCACTCATTCTTCCAACACCTCCTAACACATGGGATCCTATTCCTGCTAATTCTCGAAAGGCATTACCCAAATTCATAGGAGAAGATTTCAAGACTCCATCTAAACATTTATAAGATGTGGAAGATGTGTGCACTGTGCATTACATTAAACAGCTATTGGAACTTGGGACCAACTAAGAGATACATTATTTGAGAGATTTAGTGAGAAGGGAGATAGGTCATACCTTTCACAACAAATGATCACCATAAAGAGAGCACCTCAAGAATCCATAACCAATTTCAATACCAGATTCCAGAAGACTTGGAAAAGAATCCCAATTGCATCTCAAACATTAGTAGGTATGGCAATTATCTTCTACCTTAAAGATTTCAATTCTGATATTTTAGTTATGATCTAGTCATTAGGAGGGCAAACCCTTCTCGTGGCATATGAGCTAGCTGTCAAAGCAAAAACAGTCTGATAGATGTCAGGAAATTACTTCCAAGGTCCCCTATGCCCATGTTCCATGAGTTATCAATTCCCATCCAAGAAGAAGTTCCCAATGCTCCTCAAGTCCTTGTTTCTATGTATACATTTCCCACACCAAAAAGATCAACAACCTTAATGTCATCTTCCCCTCCATAAAAAATGGATGATGTGAAGAATATCCTCAAAACCTTTTCTAATGAGATTATCAACCTCAAGAGGTAGCCAACCTCGTATCAAAAACCTCCTTACCAAGGATTCCAACGGAATAGACCCCCATATCAACCAATCTAGTACAAGGGTTGTAGAGACCACCATTTTCACAGCCATCTAATCAGCTTCTCTCTATACCCACACCATTACAAACAGTCATCCGTAATCTGGGAAGAGAATTGGTTGACAGGAAGAATAATGTGGCTGAATAGACAAATGCATGGTGTTTCCCTTATAATAATGCACATATGCCTAAATATTGCCTAAGAGGGAATTTGTAACAAAGGGTGGCAAAGAAAAGAAGAATGGGAGACCAGACTGGAGTATCGTCAACGCCATACCCATACCAGTCACCCGGTGTCCAAAATGCAGTAATGGTATCTCAAATGTAAGGCATGTCTATTGAGCATGAAGGAGAAATTACCCTTGAGCATGCACTATTCTCATGGATTGAAGAAGAAGAATCGATGTTCATCAACGAAGCATCAACTTCCAAGAACCCCCAGTTCAGTTAGATTATTACACTCGATCAAAGAGGGGGATGGTGGAGACCCTAGAAATCATTCCCAGTATAATGACTGAAACAAGGAAAGGACTGTTAGCTCATGCTTCCTATATCCCCATGGAAAGATAGGACATCCCAATAATGATGCAAAATCAAGGAGTCCCCAACCCAACAATTGAAAGAATAAGGTATCCTTATTACCCTAAGATGCAGTCATTAGGACCTATGAATGTGGTGGAGCAATTAAAAAAGGCTCCTACTAATGTATCATTATGGGATATGTTAGCCATCCCTGAATAGAATGTGTTATTACTAGAAGCTTTGAAATGTCAACATGACCCTAAATCTATTGGCACCAAGGAAGGCTCAGTAGACAAAGGAAAGGATCAACCCAAAATATCTTAGCCATAGTCAGGGTCTACCCTAGTGAATACAAAGAAAGACATAAGAAAATTTAAGCCTAACCCTTTTTATATGATTATAATAGTGGGAAAGAAGTTACTACACAATTCAATGATAGACTCAGGTGAAAGCACCACAATTATGCCTAGGAAAATAGTAGATGCTTTAAAGATAAAATATGAGCCATTGCCCAAAGGGGTGATGTAGTTAGATTGAAAATCAGTTCAGACCATAGGGATTATCAAGGAACTTCTATTATAGTTGTATACCTACCCAAATATAATTGTACTTCAAGACGTGGTGGTTAGTGATAATCCCCCTATTTTTGGTTTATGCCCATCTAGAGATTTCAC
The DNA here is from genome assembly GCA_027924645.1 of Cunninghamia lanceolata. Lineage (NCBI taxonomy): Eukaryota > Viridiplantae > Streptophyta > Pinopsida > Cupressales > Cupressaceae > Cunninghamia > Cunninghamia lanceolata. The sequence goes on along the minus strand of BSBN01000679.1, from coordinate 8,625,824 downwards.
AGCTAAAATTGGGGGATACATGTCTCTTGACTGGTCACATCTAATTTTGAGAATGAAGTATGGTTTAAAGATGAAAGTGCTATCATAACCATTATGTAAGGAACATATCACTAATGAGGCAACACTAAAATTTGAAGGATCCCATGCTATGATCAATAGGGAGGAAATAGTTTATGTGAAAGAAATGGGAGAATGGATTAAAACTAATGGAAATGAGCAAGATGAGAACCATCTGTCAAACATGACATGGGGTGATCCTTTTGGGAATTATGATTCTAGTGGATTAGGAACATATGTGATTTTTTATTAAGACCTTGAGATACCTCAAATAATGAGCCAATCAGGAAAAGAAAAAGAAAATCTAAGTGAAGATTCCATGATATGGACATTGAATTTTGATGGAGCCAGAAGCAAGAATGGTGCAGGACCAGGGATTTGTCTTACCTCACCAAAGGGGAAAAGATTCTCAGGGCCCTATATTTCTATTTTTCCTTTACCAAAAATGAAGGTGAATATGAGTCCCTAGTGTTAGGATTGACAAAACTTAAGCCCATCATTAAAAACCCTAACCCTGAGTAAGTAACAAATTATATTGGCTATGATTCCTTTATGTAGCCTATCACTTAATTTGTCATATAAATATATCACCTTAAACATCCCATTTTCTCCCATAGTCATCTTATTATTAAGCTCATACTTGTTATCGGGTCCTAATATCAAATAGCCTATATCAGGAGGACTACACCATATCGGTGGGAGTCACTTTAAAGTCCCTCTAATAAAATAGTTTGTATATAAAAGTATCATCAACGAGACTATGGCATATCGGAAGGAGACATTTTAAAGTCCCTTCGATAAAATGATTTGCATAAAAGAACATAAACATTATCAAAGAGACTTTATCATATTTGGAAGACATGTTTCATAGCCCCTTCGATAAAGAAATCCACATAGAAGAATATATAGTTTATCGAGGAGACCAAGGAAAATTGGAATGAATTTACAAAAGTCCCCCTGATCTAATAATACAAAGGGTAAAGGTTACACTGACCGAGAGTGGAAAAAATAAAGTAGACCCATTGATACATCAAAGTAATAATGAGAATTCGAAGGGACATTTTCAGCTGGAAAGGTTGAAGGGACTTCCAAATATCGAATTGACTAGTGTTAAAGTCTCTTCAATTTAATGAACATAGAAAAGGCGTACAAATGACTTAAAGGAATTCATCAGGGAGAAAGATGAATATTGGCATAAATAAATATTGGTCTCTTTGATACAATGAATACATTTTGCTGCCATATTGATATGACAGTAATATTTCAAAGAGACAATTAATGGCGATGACAGATTAATCAATGGTCGATATTCAAAAGCATTAATGACATCTTTGATGACAAAAAAATGCTAGCATTGGGTAACATCTATGAACTAGAGCCGAATGAGTTACAAATCAAATCCTAATTTTATTTGATCTTGAAAATCTTTGAGCATCTAGAAAAAGAACAGACGAGGAGTGTAGCACTAGTTGGCGACGAAGGAGCCTGAGAACAAATTGTTGTTTCAAGTTAGTGCCTGAACCTGAACTAGTTTTCCTAGTACCTGAACCAGTTAAAAATTACAAGTAAGAAATAGGTTTTGGTTCATTTCACAAATTGATACTTTGGAAAGCACATCTAAAACACCTAAGGCAAAAAGACAAAAAATAAAAGCTCGACATGCAAATTAGGATTTGATTGATCAATGCCTTGGCTCTAAACCAAGGTCTAAGAGAAGTGTACAATTGAACCCTGGAGCTGAGAAATTGGAAGATAAAAAGAAAAGTCTGGGTGACATATGGACTCCAATGAGGGGTTATGATATGTTTATATATCATTACAGAAAAATGTATAGGTACCAGCTTGTATCCAACCCATGGAGACTAAATTTGGGGAGATTAGTGGTACCTAATATATTTGTTAATGTGGAATTGATCGAGGTGCTTACAAAGAGGTATGACACATAGACACATATGATTTATTTTGTAGATTGGTTCCTCTTTTGTTCCTATCACAAAGAATTATATTTCTGTTGTTTTTCAACTGGACACAAGCCTGAATATGAAATTTAGAATTAGAGACCTCTTAGAAGAATATCACAATATGGACACTAGTTACAAGAGATGGAGGTTGCCTTTGTATAGACCATGAGTTGAAGAGAATCAACTTAATGCATTCTCAGATGATGAATCCCCTCCATTCTTTGAGGAATTATTTGAAGAATATTTTCAGTGTACTTACTACTCTATTTGTCAAGTTCTAGGTTTGGATGCTCCTGCACTGATGTCTAGAGCTCCAATGGTCCTGACAGTTAGGTACAAAACCAGGATGCTAGACCATTTGATTATGCTGAATATTTGGTAGTTGATCTCAATAAGGACCTCACCTCTATCAAGAACAACAATGAATGCATCTATTTCAAACATTATTCATTGTTGATGCATCTCATCTTTCATGAAGGGAAAACCATGGGAATATGGAGTAATCATTTGAGGATAAAATATATGGATGATAATGGAAACATTAGACCTATCCAAATGTGGACTATTATCTAGGACAGCAGATGTGTTAGGTCACATTATTTATACTTTGAAGAATATTTTGTAAAACCACTTTACAAGCTTCTTGGTCACCCCGGTGACTATAATTTGTCATCCAAGATACAAAAATTTCTCTAACCCAAGGACAAATATCAAAGAGGGAAAGTCAACCATAATTGGGGAGATTGGTATGCCTATGAAGATTACACTAAGATCTGGGTGTATGGTTTGAGGGAACCTCGTTTCTCTTAACAAAAATAGTTCTAGATAGGATAGCATACTTGGAAATTGTTAGGCAGATGACCTATTCAGATTTTATGTGTCTCAAATGCTACAACAAATAGTCAATGATAGCTGGTACTCTTTGCTTTGGTGACTTTTCTATTGTTTCTGGTAAAGGATATGAACTTATTGACAACAAATTAGAACATTATAACTTGCCAAAGGGAAATAAGAGAAAAGGAATTGATCTTGAATAGTTTATTAATAATGTCAAATTGAAACAAAAGTTGAAGGAATATAACCATCTATTTTTATAGATGATGACTTGATCAGGAATGTGGATGAACACCATACAACCAGGAGAAGAGATGTATACAATAGGGTGATGATGGATGAGGCATGGAGAATGAAGAATAATTTCCCTTACACGAGTGCTTTCCTTGAAGTTAAGGATCCTTTAGAAAGATTGGATAAATTGCTTTCACATGAAGATGAACTACTAGGGATGTGCCACCTTCTGTGTTCCAAAGAAGAAAAATGCTCTTTTGGTAGAAGATGATATAGGCATCCATGCTAAAAATGTAGTCTCACTCTACCATACGTCTGCACAAGCCACCCCAGATGTTAGTTTCTCTATTAATACATCTGTGGCAAGTGAAGAAGAAATGGAAGATGAATTGAGTGTGTACAAGTAATTAAACCTATTATTGAGAAGTATGAGCCCCCACCAGAAAGAAATGTAGTTAAGTTGGAGGCCTCAGATCAATTTTTTATGATGTTAGGCATCTACTATGTGAACAATTTATTTTTGATGATTCTTTTGTTAATTTTCCATAATTTAGAACATTTGTTTATGAATATAAAGGAAAACTAATAAGGGAAAAAATTAAGGAAATTATTCCCGAGAAAGAAGCGGACACCCTAAAGGAGTTGTAGAAGGATGTAGATAAAGAAATGGAAAACATTAATCCAGAGAAAGGATGAGAATTACTAGAAAAAACAAGTGTTTTGATCCTCCAAGGTTGGGATATAAGTTTTGCGATTGTATTTGATAGTTTCAGGAAGAATCAAAATAATACCTTGAAATTGAGCACTGAAGCAGTGGATAAAATCCACACTAGGTCAAGATATAATCTTAATAATGCTACTCTTCAAATTTGGGCTATGTATCCACCACAGAGGAGGCCAATAATTATTAATAACCCACACAAAGTCTTTGGTCATCTTCTTATGCATAGAGTGGGAGGTACTGATCCAACTGAAACTGCTAACCTGAATATCAATGTTGCCAGATTTACTAAAGCCCAAATTGAAAATTTAGTGAAAGACAATAAACAATATGCTTTTGAGAATGAAATTTAAGGCATGAAATAGCTAGGTATAAAGACAAATTCCCATCTTCTTTAGTCGTTTACCCACAAGTGGATCGTGATGATAGGATATTAGAAGCGATGACTGAAAATACATATTAGAAAGATAAAGTTGAAAAGATTCAGAGGAAATGTGATAAATTGGGTGAAGAAATGAAGTCTATAAAGTTTGAGATTGTTTCAAAATTGATAAGGAAAAGGTCTGAGAAGGTACTTGCAAAAGCTGACAGGATTTGAATAACTTATACAAGGACTTATGCTTCCCTCTAGGAACATGATAGATTACAACACAAAATGAAGGAAAAGAGGGAAGAGCTCACAGCTAAATAAAATATTTATGGTCAAGTACTTAAGAATTGTGATGAACTGGTTGGTGTACACAATCAATTCCATACTGTGCTTATAGAAGAGCTTAGTGAATTTGATCAATAGTTAGATCTCCCTTTTCCTATTTTCTTCAATGACACAGGTGATCTCAAAGAACAAAGTGTTTGGAAAGATGAATTGCGTTAGTTGTTGCCTCAAGCTCTCAACCTGGTGAATGATGAATTGATGATAGTGGACAATACATATTCGCAGTTGGAGGGGATGTTCTTTTCGGAGTTCGCTATGAAAGATCTAATTGCCACTATTGATACATATGCCAGTGAGATATATATTGAACACCTTTCACGCTTCAACCTTTTCATTACATGAGAGGTGTAGCAACAGAGAACCTTGGTGGATCTAAAATACTTGTTCGTGAAGAAGAGGATTTCAAAATTTCTTATGTTTTCAAAAACTTTTAATTATGTTTAATTTTGTGCAAATGGCATTAATGAAAAGTTGTGTCAGTTGAGATGTAATGGTCTAAAGCTTGTATGCTTCCTTCATTTTATATAAGAAGGAAATCAGGACCAAATAAAAAAAATAGAAGATAGAAGATAGAAAATAGATAAGAAGATAATGGGGCAAATAGGAAAAGACTTTGATATACATTGTAAAATCTTTTGAAGAAAATCAATGGAGAAGAAGTTATAATTTGGTGATCAAAATTTTGGTTTCAATTATTTGTTGAATTTCATTGATGAATGTTATCTTTTTGTCTCCAAATTGACCTTTCCTTGTTATTTAAATCAATTTTATCAAGGATATAGTTGATTTATCAAGCCACATTTGTTGTTTTTGTGTGGTTAATTTAACTGGTTCCTTTAAGAAAGGATTAAATTCTTTTAAGTGAATCACAGTAACCTGGGAAATATCATTGGGATTGATAAGAAGATCTTGATAATTATAATCTTGCATGTTTATACAAGTTATAAACATTTCAAGTGCCAAACAATTCAAATTTTCGCTAAAAGGAGAACACATATCATTCACATCTTGACTCAATTGCCCAATAAGTAGAAGGCATTGATCATATCTATTCCAAAAACAATATCTCACAAAAGCCTTATTTATATATTATAATTTTCTATTGTAGGAGTAGAGATAGGAGTAGAAAATAATCTGTACTATAGCATCTATTTCAAACCTTCATGCCAATCTGAGATAGATCAAGAAGAAGATTTAATTGACAAAATTAAATGAAAAATATAATCTACTTAATTATCACCATCCAATCTTGAAGAATTAACATATATTGGTGATTAAGGTACACCAACCTAGGCATAGTAGAGCCTAAAGTGTAGGGAATTCCAACCATTCTTGGTTGATTTTGTCAGTTGGCCAAATCAGTTACTAGACCTGATCATAAAGTTTGGCATCCTTTTAGGTTTGGTAATCTACATATTTGAGAACCAACAAATCAGTGACTCTACTGGGGAGTTGTATAAGAAGCTAGATAGTTTGAGTCAAAATTCCACAATCCTATGAGTTTGAAGCTTTTGATTTTTTCTCTTTTCTAAAAAGAGGTGGCAACTCTTGACAAAATTTTGTAGATTAAATTTTTTGAATTGAATCTTCAGAAGCATCTCATCTTCCATGGATGTTAGGAGATCCAAGAGTAATTTACATAATCTAGATAAGATTCAAAAGGGACCTGAAAAGAACAAAGATATGGCAAAGCCTCTTTCAACCACATCTATTGATGATGGCAGAAATTTAGCAAATGAACCTATCAGTTCAAAAGTCCATGAGAATCTATAAAGTAATCAAGTGAATGTTTCATCATAGCCTTACATCATATATAATAGTCCTATGATTGAGACTAAAATATGTAAAAATGACCAGTTTCAACCAAGAGACCTTTCTAATATTAATGATTCTCAGAAGGAGTTCAAGGACTGCCTAGAAGCAGGAATGAGACTAAATGAGGCAAAGAGAGACTATGAGCAAAGGATGGCACAATAGTATGCTAAAATTTCACAACAAGGGTTCATGGAATAGACTCCAAGAAGGGTAAGGTTCACTGATGCTCATGCCATTGCTACTTCAAGAGAAATTGATCAAGAATTGAAACAAGATGTACAAAGAATGAGAGTTAAAGTTGAAAGACTCAATTTGATGAGACAAAGAGCAGCATTGGCTCAAGAATTACATCAGTTGAATTATCAACCTATTCCAAGCCCATTATAATACAGACCTATCAATAATTAGGTAAGTTGTGCCAATGCAAGTACTTCAATTTTACAAGTTCCTCATAGTACAACTACAAATCATGTGAATACAAGAAGTGTTCCTCTTGTACAACATAATAGTTCTGCACCATAGACTTAAGTAGGTGCCCCAATCACTTCTCATCATTCAGGGAATGCTCAACCTTTTCCTCCTAGTCAAGGAGGAGTAAGAATTTAAAATCTAAGCTATAATCAATATGTAGCACAATACCAGTATTAGAATCCTATTTCATACCAAAATGTACAAGGTAATAAATACTATGCTAGAGGTGTTAAGCAAAATATACAACATGGTATGAATCAACTATTTCATCAGTAAGGACCTCAACATCAACAATATCAACGACATCATAGCCAAAATCCATTTACAAGAGGGCCTATGAATGTTGACAGATTCAGACAATTAAATTTCTTTAGAATCCAAGGGTATTGAAATGATATTAATAACAAAGCAAGGAAAGCAATTCCAAAGTTTTCTGGGAATTATGCTATTTTAGGGGAGGATCATATAAGAACTTTCGAGATAGTCATGGATAATTTTGATGTGCAACATGAAGATGTCTATATGAAATTATTCATGCAATCATTGACTGATGATGCTAGGGACTAATATAGATATATGTTTGATGCTTCAATTAGTTCTTGGGATGAATTCAAATGAGTGTTCAGGCAACAATATGGTGATCATTCTTATCCAAAGTTTACTTTGCATGAATTGACAAACATCCAGAAGGCTTACAAGGAATTAGTAACAGATTTCAATACCAGATTTATGAAGTTGTTCAACAAAATTCCTCATTATCTCAAGCCCACAAATCCAATGTGCCTAGTATTTTATTTAAATGCATTTGATCCAAAGGCTGGACATGAGCTCAGAACGAGGAACCCTCCTATTGTCACTGAAGCATTCAAGGTTGCCTTGAACATAGAGAACAACAAGAAAGGTTTAGGAAAAATTGGTAAGAGAGATGATATTATAATATTACAAAATCCTAAAGCTCAATAGAATAGGCAACCAAAAGAAGAAGATAATTTGGACAAAGTATAGAATGTTGTCAAAGATTTATCATTCAAGGTAGCAAGAAATGAAAAGGGTATATCATATGATAAACCTAAATATAAAGGAATGAAAGGCCAAGATTACATGATATGCATTATAAAACAAATTGGAAAGATGGAAGGCCTTTGGATGGTGATCACAAGTAAAACCCTAATAAAGTGACTCCTGACCCATTAAATAGACATAGAGAAAACATGATAGAGGATACTCCATGGTGTGTCCCTTGCAATTTGCCTCATGCTCCTAAGTATTGTGTAGTAGCACAGTCACTCCAAGAAAATGAAACATTATATAACCAAGAGATAGATAACCACTCCATTAACATGCTAACAGTGAACCCCTATGGGTTGAACAAACAATATTCTTCTTTAGAAGAAGATGGGTTTAAACATGATGTAAGCCACCAGAAATACAATGTTTATGTTAGACAACAAGAGGTGTTTTCTGATCAAGAAGATGACAATATGGAATACCCATTAGTGTATTCTATAGGGACATAATCAAACCAAATATAGTTGAGAAGACCAACTGAAGAAGAGATCAAGGCAATCACAGTTGTTGTTGTGGCACAGGCTAGGAGTAATTATAACCTTAGAAACAAAACTGTGAATGCAGACCAATGAACATGAGGAGGATTATTTGTAAAGAATCAGTAAAGTGATAAAAGGGTTACTTTTAAACCTCAAAGGAATAATGAAAGTGAAAAAAGCCAAAAAACAACTCAAAAATATGTGCGAAGAGATTCATTGAAAGATGATCAGAACAAAACAAAGTATGAACCTAAATAGCAAGTGGTGGTGGATAAAAGAGTTGTTAAGGTAGAAGTCAGTAAAATAGAGCTTGTCATAGGTTTTCCTTCTTTTGATATAACACAAGCTTTATCTGAAATTAAATTGTCTATTCCTTTGATGGAGATGATGAGGATAGATGAATATAGAGATAGTGCAATAAAGCTGATCTCAAAAGTGTCGAATAAAATTGAAGATCAAAACAAAAATATAAGTGGCACAAATGAGAAACAAATTAATAGTATTAAAGGTGAATTAATGAAAACACCAAAGATTTACTTGGGAACCACATTAAATAGTTTGTCTAAAGTGGATTCTTTTAATACCACTTTGTTAATCAATAATAGATTGGTGAGAAACTGTATGATAGATTCGGGAGCAACTATAAATATCATGCCCATGGCAATTATGAAAGAGTTGGGCTTATGGGTCGACTCCACGTATAGAAAATTTTATTCCATGGACAATAGATCTATCTCTATTATAGGCATCATGAATAATGTGGAAATAAAATTGGCTGCCTATCCTGGAGCTACTTACAAAACTGATATTATTGTTGTTGATATTCCTCCATATTATGGTATGTTGCTATCTAGATAATGGATAGCTACTGTCGGAGGGAATGTTCAATTAGATCTATCATATGCAACTATACCTGTGAATGGAAACGAGGTAAAGTTGTATAGGGAACCAAGATTTGAACAGGTGGTAGAACGTATTGATCCAAATCAGATGAACTATTTTTGTGATGTGGATTTTGGAAATTTTAGGGTTCAACAATCACAACCACAATTAAAAAATAGTGATCCAATAAGCAATGCAGTTCAAATCGATAAATCTAGTGTGTGGCAAATGTATTTTGATGGAGCCTACAGTAAGGAAGGAAATGGAGCTGGTGAAGTCTTCATTGCACCTAGTGGAAAAAATTTCAAGTATTCATTTTTGTTGTCATTTGAGTACACCAATAATATAGTAGAATATGAAGCATTACTATAGGGCCTAAATCTTGCTGTCAAAAATGGAATCAAGTTGCTAATTGTGTATGGACTCTGAGTTGGTTGTATCAAAGGTAAGATCTAAATATGCCAAAAAACATAAAAGGATCAAACAATATAAATATGTTGTGTGGGATACAATTGAACTCCTTGATGCATTCTTTATAGAGTGGGTGGATAGATCAAAAAATTTAATGCATGACTTTCTTGCAAATATTGCTTTGAGAAGGGATGACATTACATTGACTGGTATTTTAGAGATCTTAGAATTTAAAACCAGGCCTTACATTCCTGACAATGTATATAGTTGGCAAGTATTCGATGATGATAAGGATTTGATAAATTTTCTTCAATGTGTTGACAAATATGAGACTTAAGAGATAGAATTTAGTGCTTTTGTTGAAAATATTGATGGTAAGGATATTTTCTTTAGTTAGGAAGTTGTGCAATTAAAAATAAACAAGATTCCAAAAGGTCTAGTGGCTTTAGAAAGAGTTTTTGACAAAAATGACATAGCTCAGCTAAAGCAAACCTCAGTCCATCTTGATGATCTTGAAGAGGTAAATCTTGGAACTGAAAATTCTCCAAAGAAAGTGTATATAGGCAAGAAAATAAGCTCTAAAGTTAGAGAAATTCTTATAACTTTATTGAAAAAATACAAGCATGTGTTTTTTTGGTCATATGAAGATCTCAAAGCCTATAGAGAAGACCTCTTTCAACATGAGATTCCACTAAAACTAGATGCCAAGCCTTTTAGGAAAAGGCAAAGACCAATAAATCTAGTCTTAACACCAAATATGCAAGAGGAATTGATGAAACTTAGGGATAGCGGCATCATCAAGCCTATCATACATTCCTCTTGGATTTCAAATTTGGTAGTTGTAAGGAAAAAGAATGGAAACATATGATTATGTGTTGACCTTCATAATCTTAATGTCTCATCATTAAACATAACTATCCACTCCCAAATATGGAAGCAATGTTGCAAAAGGTGACATGGTGTGAACTATTATCCATGATGGATGGATTTTCTGGATATAACCAGGTAAAGGTTAAAGAGTCAGAATAATATAAAACAATCTTTACTACACCTTGGGGTACCTATGTGTATGTGAGAATGCCATTTGGACTCACAAATGCTGGTGCTACTTTTCAAAGAGCTATGGATGTAGCCTTTGTAGATTTGATCAATACAATAATGGTTGTATATTAGGATGACTTAACTGCATATTCTAAGAAAGATGAGGACCATTGCATGCATCTAGAAGATATTTTTTAGGGCATTACAATACAAGATCTCCTTGTATCCTAAGAAGTGTCATTTTGCTGTGACTGAAGGGAAATTGCTTGGTCACATAGTTTCCAAAGATGGGATAAGGATTGATCCAGAAAGGGTTGAAGCTATTTATAAGATTTTGATCCCTAAAATCATCAAAGCCATTCAATCATGTTCTTTGGGTAGATAAACTTTGTAAGGAGATTCATTTCTAATTTTGCTAAGATTGTAAAACCCATTGCAAAAATGTTGAAAAAAGGGTCAAAGATTGACTGGATAACAGAGGCTATTGAAGCATTTGCTTTAATAAAAAATGCTATTAAGGAAGCCCATGTTCTAAAATCTCTAGATTTTAGTAAGCCATTTTAGATTTTCTCTTTTGCATCCTTCCATATAATTGTTGTTGTCATGTTACAATTAATGAAGAAGGATATGAACAACCAATTTTGTTCTTTAGCAGGTCATTACAAGGAGCTGAATTGAAGTATGACATTACTAAAAGGTAGGCTTATGCACTTGTAAGAGATGTAAAGTCATTCGGACCTTATCTAGTGGGAGCACAAGTGATTGCCTATGTTCCAAATGCAACAGTCAAAGATGTCCTTGTTTAGACTAAGGTTACAAGAAGAAGATGTAGATGGATAAATAGAATCCAAGAGTTCAATATAACTATCTAGCTCACAAAATTGGTGTGAGGACAAGGATTGGCAAAATTAATGGCTAAATCAAATCTGGAAGCTGTGTAGGTATGTGATGTGGGGGAAGGAGAAGGTATGGTGTCTAGTATAGACCACACACCTTGGTACATAGATGTGGTCTATTATCTTAGAACTATGAAATGCCCTAATCATATGAGTGATAACCAAAGAAGAACATTGAAGCTTCAAGCATTGAGGTATGTATTTATGAATGAAGATTTATTTTGGAAGGACAAAGATGGTGTTCTATTATTGTCTTTGGATGAAGGTCAAGCAAACAAAGCTCTGAAAGAAATGCATGAACGGGTTTGTGGAGGACATTTCTCAGCTAAGACCACTTCAAATAAGATACTAAGAGTGGGCTATTATTGGCAGACTATTTTTCTTGATACCTATAAATATGTGAGAAAGTGTGAAGCATGTAAAAAGTTTTCTGGTAAACTGAAATATCAAGGAGCTCTACCTTTAAGGCATGTGTAAGTAGAAGCACCTTTTCATCAATGGGGTATTGACTTTAGAGGAGAGATAACTGATAATTCAAGTGGGGAGCATATATGGATCCTCATTGCTACTAACTACTTTACTAATTGGATTGATGTAATTCCTACCAAACAAGCAACTAGTAAAGTAGTAATTAACTTCTTGTTATAAAACATCATTACTAGATTTGGAGTTCCTATTAAGATTGTTACAGACAATGGAATGTGTTTTAGATCTGATGAATTCAAGAAGTTTTGTGAATCTTATGGAATAATAGTTTCATATGCTTCTCCATACCACCCCCAGGTAGGGCTTAAATTTGATAATTGTATAGCTATATTTAGGCATTTTTGTTGTAAAATACAATCAAATTTTTAAAAAGGGTGTATCATATGAACGGAGAGATTTTGGACAAACTGTCAAAATTTACATAGGATTATGATGATATATTGATATATATATATAATTTTTATATGATTTACTTATACTAAGGCATGTCATAGTATTTGAAGGGAGCCATTGAATAGATAATTGTCATAAAAAAATTGCTTGACAAGCAAGGTCGACTGTCAAATTTAAGACCTGCGAGCCCCAGGCCAATGGTCAAGCCAAATCAAGTAATAAAAGTATCATAAAGATAATCAAGAGAATGCTTGACAATAACAAAAGAGCTTGGTGTTGGGATAAGGTGCCATTAACCTTGTAAATCCCAATATTATATTTATTCCATTTTATTATTTGTAATTTGTATTTACCCATAAGGGAATGAGGCAGTTTCACTAGCAGTGGTAATTTCAAATTCATCGAAGGTAATTAAAGAGCGACATTTACAGTTGGCAATTGTAAAAATAAATATTAAATAAGTGTAGGTTCCACATTGGGAGAATATACTATTTTTAGCATGTGTGACACATGTCATAATGTTTGGTGGGTGCATGTAAAGAATCGATGGCAGTTGCAAGTTGTCATAAGATTCTATGACATTATGATGCATATAACAGATATTAATGAGTTGTAATTTGCTATGTTTAGCCCAAGGTTCCTATCTTGGAAAGACACTCTTTTATGGAATCTATGATGGTTGTGACATGTCATAAGATGTTGTAAGAGGCTAGATTTAGTCTTGGGCACCCAACCTTTGCATGGTTGTTTTTGGACAAGTGGAAGGTATTTGTAAGATGGCATTTAATGTTTGCATGTTGGGGAATCTCATGAGAGAGAAGGTCAATGCCTAGGAGGAGTTGGAAAAAAATTCTATAAGTATTTTCCATCTATTTATTGCTGCAATACAGATTTTAGGTACTCATATACTATAGGAATGTTGTCGGATTGAAGACTGAAGGAGAGATTGGTGGTGTTGTTGTATTGTACAATCTTTTGCAGATTATTACAAACATTGGGCCTCTTTCCTATGTGGATTTTTTTACCCGAAATGGTTTGCTCCACATTAAACACTATGTCTTTGTGTCTTGTGTTGAGTTCTTCATGTTTGACATTTTCTCTGTAGTGGGATTTATGTTTTGTTACAATCTCCATTGTTAATAGCACACAGTTAAAGATTGCTGAAATTTATTTGAATTAGATTTCCATTAAAGTAGTGATGCCTTAATTTCTAAAATTTGGTATCAGAGCCTAGCTAGCTTTGACTCTTGGGTGGTAGTGTGGAAGCTATAGTTGCAGTGGGAGATTTGGTTGGGTTTGTTTTGCAGATCTTGTGTTGTTATTATGGTTGCATCCACTGATGCATCAACCTCTCAAATGGACATTGAGAAGTTCAATGGAATGGGGTATGAGTTGTGGAAGCTAAAAATGGAAGATTTGTTGGAAGGAAGAAACCAATGGTTGGCTGTTCAAAAAGAGAAGAAATCCAATGATGTCTCTTCAGATGAGTGGGAAAAACTAGATAAGAAGGCATAGGGAACCATCCATTTGTGTCTGTCAGATTCTTTCCTATTGAATATTGTAAAGGAAGAGACTGCACACAAGTTGTGGAAATGGATGGGTGAGATCTATCAAGCCAAGAGCATGGTAAATAAACTTTACTTAAAAAGAAAATTGTTTTCCTTGAAAATGAAAGAGGGTGAGTCAGTTGCAGAGCATTTAAATTCATTTAATTTGTTGATGAGTCAGCTTGCTTCAGTAGATGTTGAGGTTGATGAGGAAGATAAATGTATCTTTCTTCTTTGTTCTTTACCTGAGTCTTGGGAGAATGTTATCCTTGCTATCACTGCTAGCGTCACAGATCTAAAGTTGGATGCCCTTGTTGTAGTTTTACTATCACAAGAATTACAGAAGAAGAGTTCAAATAGTTTAGGGGATGCTCTTAGTGTCAGGGGAAGGTCTAAGGAAAGGGGACATAAAGGAGATTAGAAGGGGGCTAAGGACAAGTCCAAGGGCTGGTCTAAGACTCCTGGTAAAAAGAATAGAGTTAAGTGTTGGAACTGCTGTAAAAGGGGACATGTGAAGGAGTGCAGAAACCCCAAGAAACAGTGGGAGAGTGCTTCATATAAGTCCTCGAATGTAGGTGAAGATGTTTTACTTTCTGTAGGTAATGTTGTTTCTAATGATCACTAGTTGGTCAACTCAAGATGCTTGTTTCATATGACCCTGCATAAGGAATGGTTCTCCACATATGAAGATTATGATGGAGGTAATATCTACCTTGGTGACAACTCTTCATATCTGATTGTCAGGAAAGGAAAGGTATTGTTGTGTTTCAATGAAGGGAGGATTAAAACCCTCCCTGGTGTTTTGCATGTTTCTGGATTAGCTAGAAATCTGATTTCAGTTTCGAAGTTAAATGATTTGGGAATGCATGTGACATTTGACAAGCATGGCTACAGATTGGTGAGAGGGAACTTGGTGGTAGTGAAAGGGACTTGAGATTCGGGAACTTGTTTAAGCTTCAAGCCACTATAGTTTGCAATGCCTCTTATATTTCTGAGGCTTCTGAAAACACTTGTATGTTGTGGCATCAAAAATTGGGCCACACAAGTAATAATGTATTAAAAACTATTAAGAATAAAGAATTATTGGATGGTTTCTCTTATTCTGATGAGCACTTTGATTTCTGTGAGCATTGTGTGTTTGGTAAACAAAACATAAAATAATTTCCTTTAGGAAGCAATAGAGTAAAAGAGAAATTAAAAATTATTAATACAGATGTGTTTGGACCTATGGATATTGAATCTATTAGAAAATCTCATTATTTTGTAAGCTTCATTAATGATGTATCCATATATACATGGATTTATTTTATGAAACATAAATCTGAAGTTTTCACTAAGTTTAAGGAAATCAAAGTCTTAGTAGAGAACCAATTAGGTTTAAAGATAAAAATATTAAGATTTGACAATGGAGAAGAATATTGCTCTAATGAATTTGATGAGTTTTGCAAGCATACAGGTATAATCAGACAAAAGACATCTCTGTATACACCATAGCAGAATGGTGTTGTAGAAAGGATAAACCAAACAATTGTGGAAAGAGCTAGAAGCATGCTTAGTGATGCATAGTTGGATAAATGCTTTTGGGCATAGGCTATGTGTATTGCTTTCTACTTGATAAAAAGATCTCCTTGTAAGGCTCTTGATTCAACACCTTACGAAGTGTGGACAGGTAAGAAACCTTTTGTTTCACATTTAAGGGTTTTTGGCTATGAGGCTATTGTTCATGTGCCCAAGAAAAAGTGTTCTAAGTTAGATCTAAAGGCTGAAAAATGTATATTCTTTAGATATGGTGATAATGTCAAAGGTTATAAGCTTTAGAATCCACTAACCCGCAAGATTATCTTTTCTAGAGATGTTATTTTCAGGGAACTTAGAGTTATTTTTGAACCTAAGCAGTGAAAAGAAAAAGATGAAAAGGTAAAGAAGGTGCACTTTGATTTAGAGCAGAAAGATGCACCTCAGGAAGAACAAAATGATGGATTGGGGGGTGAAGAAGAAGAAGAAGATTTGAGTAGTTCTGATGAAGATGAATCTATTGTGACAGAAGAAGTTGGTGTAGATGATCATGTAGAAGAATGAGTAGAGTCTCTTACACCACCCTTGAAGAGATCCACAAGACAATGAAAGATCCAGTTGTTAGGTATAGCCCACCAAATTTCTATTGTGTATATGCTTTATTGAGTACTAACGATGAACATAGATCCTACAGGGAAGCTATTTATGTAGATGATAGTGAGTCTTGGCAATTAACCATGCATGAGGAGATGATGGCTTTAGACTCTTGCAACACCTGGGATCTTGTTCGTTTGCCCAAAGGAAGAAAGGCCATAGGTTGTAAGTGGGTCTTCAAGAAGAATTTTGGATTAGATAGGTCATTGGAGAAGTACAAGGCTAGACTGGTAGCCAAGGGCTACTCCTAGAGAGAGGGAGTTAATTTTGGTGAAATATTCTCTCCTGTTGCTAAATTGACTTCTATTAGATTTCTCTTATCCATTTTTGCAACTTATGATTGGGAGATTGAGTAAATGGATGTTAAGATTGCATTCTTGCATGGAGATCTTGAAGAAGAAATTTATATGCAACAACCTACATGTTTTGAGGTAAAAGGAAAAGAACATTGGGTTTACAGGGTAAAGAGGTTTCAAAAGTTTGACTCATTTGTTTTGAAATTGGGTTTTGTTAGAAGCGAGGAGGATCCCTGTGTTTACATTCCTTGTGTTGATAATTCTATACTGGTTATTGCTTTGTATGTTGATGACATGTTTTTCAGCAATACTATGGGTATGATCAGTGAGCTTAAAGCCCAACTTTTAGGTGCATTTGAGATGAAGGATCTTCGTGCTACAAGGTATATTTTGGGAATGGAGATTATGAGGGACAGAGTTAATAGAAAGCTTTTGTTGTCACAAAGTAAGTATGTGAATACTATTTTGCAGAGGTTTAGTTTGCAGGACTGTAACCCAGTTAGAGTTCCTTTACCCATTGGTACTAAGCTTTCATTAGATATTTGTCCAAAGACTGAGGATGATTTTAAGGATATGTCTAATGTGCAATATGCTATTGTTGTAGGGAGTTTGATGTATGCAATGGTTTGCACAAGACAAGATATTACCTAAGCAATGGAAGTTTTGAGAAGATTTATGTCTGTTGTTCTCAAAATCAGCTGCGCTTGTTTTTGTAGACAACCCCTGCGAAACTTGTCTGTTTCGTAAATCTACACTCTAAGTTCGCAAATTGAGAAAAGAATCTCTTGGTCCCATCCGAAGTCATTTGATATTTTAAATTAGTTTGCGACATTTCCTCGAATCGATTCCTTGATATTTGCAAAAATTGGTTAAGTCGTAAACTGATAAAGATCTCAATTTTGATCATTTTCCAAGTGTTAGTGAATTTTTGAGTCTTCATATGTAATGTCGGTAAAAATCACTGAATTTACATATTTTTCGTTTAACATGTGTAAAGGCGGCACTTTTTACCGCTTTTGCATGGTTTTCCATTTCTACATGTCCGAGTGGCATTTTTAGCCGCTACTACATATTCTCATTAAAACTGTCTTCACATGCAAAGTCGGTGGTTTTCACCGCCTTTGCATTTTTTTTGATATGTGCGAGGTCGGGAAAAATTGCCGCCTGAGCAAGATCTCTGGGATCTTGAACTTCGAGTGCCATTAATGGCCACTCGTGCCACCCATTAAAGGCTTGTTTTCAAGTTTTAAATACATCTTTTCAGTTGTTTCTTTTGTTATTTCATTCCTCTTGGCTTTTCTCTAGCCTCCCCTCGTACCATTCGATTACGCCAATATGAGGATCAATCGAATTTGTCATCATCAAATCTAGGGTTTCCTCCATTTGGACAGGTAAGTCTTTTTCCCACTTTCATTTTCTTTCTTAGGGTTTCTGTTAATATAAAGATTCGATATGGCTTTATGTGTTTGATTTTTGTTATAAGCCTTTGTCAAACGTTGTTTTCCTATTGTTGTGATCATCCTTGTTTTAATCTTAATTCATTTTTTTGTGTCAATATGGGTTGTCGACAGTTTTGTCGATCACGCATTAAAACCATTTTACACCTCATAGCTCTTGTGTGGATTTGCCGTGTTAGCATGTTTTTTTTCTTGTGATTCGAGTTAAATGCACAATCGGCCATTTTTGTTGCTTAAGACCTTTCCATAAACTTGATCAAATGCAAGTGTATGAGCAGAAAAATTCACCGCTCCTACACTAAAAACTTGCAACCCTACCTTACATACAAAGTCAGCGATATTCGCCACTTATGTGTTTCCTAAACTTTCAAATGAAAGTGTATGGGTGGTGAAATCCGCCGCCCTTACACGAAAATCTTGGAATTTCTATGCTATGCGGTGTCGGCAGTTTTTGCTGCTTGAACCTCAAATACAATTCATACCAATATGCATTGTCAGCGATTTTTACCGCCTATGTATGACATTTGTAATTTCCTATCAAATGTAGCGTCGGTAGTTTTTGCCTCTCCGACATATAATTCATTTCTTACCACATCCAGGAGCAGCGAATTTTTCTACCGATGCAAGTATAAAAAATCCCTCATATGCAAGGGTGGCAAATTTTGCCACCCATGCAAACACTCTCCCAAATTTTCCTAACTCTGGGAAATTTTTAGTTTTAATTTTTCGAGCTTGCTTTCCTCTAATTTTTGGCCTGCTCGCACTATATCCCTTTTCAAGCGCATCTCCATAGTCGTGATCATTGACATGCAATTTTCTGAGATTACCAGTATTTCCCCTAATTGCATGATCATGACTTTTTGCTACAGTTTCTCATGTGGATTTTCATTTTTCATCAACATTCTTTTGGTGATAGCTCGTCCAGATGACTGAGTTGTCCCAGAAGAAATTGAAAGCGATGAAGTATAAATATCAAGGTGTTTTCCCAATCACCTCAGTCACTTCTAATGTTGATCATGACTTTTTGCTGCAGTTTCTCATGTGGATCTTCATTCTTCATCAACATTCTTTTGGTGATAGCTCGTCCAGATGACTGAGTTGTCCCCAAAGAAATCGAAAGCGATGAAGCACAAATATCAAGGTATTTTCCCAATCACCTCAGTCACTTCTAATGTTGATGATATTAGAGATACAGAGATTGGCCATGTGGACATGGCTGAGTTTGTAGCAAGAACCAAGTCAAGCAATCCCAGTACTGCAATGAAGAAGATAATTGACAATAATATTCATCTCGTGTCATCTTTCCCAGTAGCAGCTCACAACATAGAATTTGTTCTTCAATGTGCTCAATTCTATAACAGAGATACTAGAGCTGTGGTGGACGCCAGTGGCAATGTGATAATCAGGTTGGATCCTGAGTTCATTGATAAGATGTTTATGTGCCCTCCTACTACAGAAGTGTTAAAGCTTGATTTTGTTGAAGCACAGAAGGAATATGAATAAAATCCTGAGAAGGCAAAGAAAGTAATCAATAATAAATGACTGAAGATTGCAAGGTCAAATTTTTCAAGGTGGCCATGTAGTTTCCCTTGAAGTGACTTTGTAGAAGAAGTTGGTGACCTGATTACTCTCCTCAGCAGAATAAGAGGTTTGTCCTCTTCATCACAGTTTCATGAATGGATGTATCCTTTCATTAAGGTCATACTCCAGGGTAAACAAACCATTTTCTGGGGTGAATAAATCAGTAACGCTTTGTACGAACAATTGATGAAGGTGTCCACTACCTTCAAGTTCTACATGACCTCTTATCTGGTATACATTGCAGCCTCTATGAGGATTTTTCTAGGTCTAACATTAGAAGGGGATAGGAGGGTAATCCCTGTGTATCAATACTATTCTCAGTTAACACTGAAAGGTTCTATTCATCATTTCAGAAGAGTAAATGATGCATTCTTTGCAGTATTCCTGTGTCTTTTTGATCCCCAACTGGAACAAAGAAGAATGTTAGATGAGGCTTGGACAGTGGTAAATAATTTCAGGTGTATGTTCTTACAGTTTCCTTATTTTTCATACTTGAGGGTTGGCTTTTTCCAAGGTTATCCCTACATGCTTCCAAGATTCCCCTCAGACAAACTGGTCTTAATGGAGTTATGTAGACAAATGATTGTCGTGCATAACAAACAAATGGAACTTAAGAAGCCCAGTTTTAGGTTCCAAGTTGAAATTGGCAGATATTCAATGTTGACTGCTGCAAAGGCAAGGGCCATGGAAACTGAGATGCATCTTGTTACTATGAATCAATTCAAGAGGAGACCAAAGTTTGATTACAGGGGTGTGACGGACAAAATCAAAAGGAAAACCCAATTTCATGAACCTATGGTTGAAGATGTTTGGGTGGATTTGAGAACACAAAAAGATGTCAGGAGATTGGACTACAGTAGGTTGTCTCTTGAACAAATTGAATAATTGGGACTTGCTAATATTCCTGAGGATCTAGTGGATGATAGAGAGCTGATTGATGACAAATATAATACTAAACAGGTTGCTAATACTCGTCTTCCTCCAATCCAATGGTCTCAAAAAGAGTTGACCTCTTTGAGGAAAAGATTCGAGCCTATATTGGCTAACACCAATAATTGGCTGGCAGATAAACGAATTACTCTGAAAGAATTCCTCACAGGATCAGAGGCTAAGATCCAAGAGCAAACTGGTAAAAAGGTGGAAAATAGAATGACGAACAAGAGTGATGTTTCCTCATCCTCTAAAACACATAAGCCTAAGATCAGATTTGTGACTAAGAAATTAAAGACTATGGAGAAAGAGCTTGAAGTAAAGGATATGGAAACTGAGGAGCCAATTATTCAAGAACCAACTACAGAGGAGCCAGCTACTGAAGATATGGAGGTTGAAGATAGGACTACAGATCAATGAGAGGAGGAAGCTTTGTCCTTGCAAGAGAATGTACAACAAGAAATGAGAGTCTCTTCTCCTTTGCCCGATACACCTGTTGCAGCTCTTGTGTCTATTTCCCCTATTGATATTCCTTCTTCTGAATCTCCCTCTCCTTCCAAAATATTTTTTGACAATCCCCAAAACACTTTTGTTGATGTTCTCCGCTCTTTAGGGTCTATTCCTAGTTTGTCTTCTTCATCTTTTGATATTGGGGATGCCTCTATTTTTTATCATTGTGTAATGAATACTGAAAAAGTCTCTAGTGTAAATGTAACAGGTGCAATTTTTACTAACACTCCACCTATTGTTTCTAATACCAGTACAAGTACAGTTCCGGGGACACCAACAATGGGAATGGATCCCAATGTGAGTACTTCTCTTCTTCCACCATGGTTATCAGCTTATACACCAAAAAGGAAAAAGCAAGCCATCTCTCCAGATGACTTTGGTTTTAGTAAGCTGGTGCCTGCAAAGCCCAAGGCTCTGAAGAAACCAAAGATTCTTTCAAGAATACTTGGGGACAAGGGACACAAATTTTTGGAGATAGCAAAACCTCCACAAGATGCAACCATGGAAAATTTTGATATGAATGATTACTCTATCTCTAGAGTTGAATTGGGCAAAATAACTCATGAAAGTGCTAAGAATGATATGCAGTCAGCCATGGACATCCTAATTCAGAAATTTGACAGGGAAAAAGAAATGAAGGATCACTACAAGGCAATGGTAGAACAGCTAACTGCGGTTGTAAGGAAAATCACTTTGAACTCAGAAGCATTTACTCCAGAGGCCATTTCTGTAGAAGACCCCATCATTTTGAAAGCAGAAAGGACTCATCTCGAAGGAAAAGTACTTGAAGAGTACTTAGACAGCATGCACGCACAAGGAGTCTCTTTGCTCACAGATGTATCTAAGAAGACAGATAAAATGAGAAAAATAAGAGCAGAGCTTGATGACCTCATTGATGCTATTTCTCAAGATATTGAACGCATAGAGAAGAATCATGATAAATGGGCAAAAATGAGGAAACTAAAAATAAGCACCCTAATATCAATTGGTGCCATCTCTAATAGGGATTCTTATACGGAGACAAAAGAGGCATTGATGTATAGAAGCCATGTTCTTAAAGACTTGATCAATGATCTTGAAACTACAAAGGAAATCAGTGAACAAAGTGATGTCAGTCTTCTACATAAATTGGAGGACTTGCCTTGTAAGCTTGTGTTGCAAGACAACCAATTTCTCTCTGCAGAAGAAATGGTTCGGGAATTTGAAGATATGTTTCAGAAAGAGTTTGAAGATAAAACATTTTCAATGACTTCTGTGGACAATATTTTGGACAATCAGTTAACTTTGGATAATCTAGAAACCAAGTTAACTGGTCATGCAAAATCAGTCACTACAGTGAGAGATGCCATAGTGAGAGCCAAGATGATCTTTAGGAACACGGTTAGCCCGGATAGCATTGGGATGCAAGCGGCCTTTGCTATGTATGATGCTCACATGAAGAAAGATGGTGATACAAATTGAAGTAGTTTTTCCTTAGTTTATTTTCCAGTCTTCAGATGTACTTTTGAAACAATTTTGGACACTTTTACATGTACTTTTTTCATGTGTAATTACATGTAAAAATATAGGAAGTCCCAAGTCAATAAGGACTCCTATTTTTGAATAATTCAAAGTAGTTAGGTTTTTTCCTAAATTTTCTCAAGGCTTCTCGCTATAAATAAAGAGGGCCTCTTTTATAAATATTATCTTTTGTCTATTGCAAGAATACTCTGGCGAATTGAAGAGCAAATCAAGACTTTGTGCTTCTTTGTGAGAATCAATTATCAAATATTTATCAATACAAGAAAGCAAGTTCAATTCCAATCTTTGTCTTGGGGTTATTTGTATTATGATAGCATTGTTCTTACGTCTTACTATCATAATCTTCTTTGGTAAATAATTGAAGTGTGGAGATTGTTTCAAGGGATTAAAGAGCATTTTTAATTTGATTGTGGTAGACTTTGTGTTATCAAATCATTTGTGAGGATTATGTTTATGTTTGTGAGAATACAATAGTTTGAAGACTTTGTGCCGCAAGTTGTTATATTCAATCTACTTTTATCATCTTGAAGAAGAGTGAAGACTTTGGGCTGCATTCAACTTCAAATAGTTTTATTTGTACTTAGTAAGTGAGGTAGCAGAAAACTTTATGTTTTTATGGGTTTATGAAAGTTTATAAGTTTTTTATTATCGTCTTGAAGTATAAGCATCTATTCTAAAAAAAGAGAATGAGATGAAATGGAACCACCATAAATATAGTGTTTATTGTACATAAATTTCATAAGTTATTTGTTTGTAATAGTTAAGCAACTAGAGGGAACCTCCCCTTGCTGAGAGGAGAGACTCTGTCTCATCATAGCTGTGGCTGATATACCCATTTTGTCGTTAGTGAGTTAATGACAAAATATTCACCCAACAATTTTTTGGCGACTTTGTTGGGGAAGGAATGCGCAACTTGAAGCCTCATGCTCTGAGTTGAAGCATTTTCAGTTCTTTTCCATTTGTTGCAAAATTTTGTTGAGTATACTACATTCTAGTAGATTCATGGTATATAAGAAGCAAGAGAGCTCAAGGTATTATTGATCCTGTATTTGAATTGATGTAGCAAAATAATTTTGGTCTTTTGCCTCTACGACCTCGTCTTCAGCGAACTAGGAGTTTTCCTCCTACTAACGTCAGGTCCCCAATACCAAGTGAAGCTTCTAGTTCTAGTACTAGTAGAGTTTTGTCTATTCATACTCCACAAAGGTTTGTTATCCCACCTTTTAATCAGCTCATCATGGGAGTCCAAGGCCCTTGGGGTAACACTTTTGGTCCTCTAAATTTAACCCCACCATTGCATGAACTACCTCGTAGTTCAAGAAAGAATTTTCCCAAGTTCTATGGTGATGGGAAGGTTCACCCTGATGAACACATTGCAGCTTTCTATATAGCTTGTGGTGTGATAGGTGTTGAGCATGAAGATGTGGTTGTAAGACTTTTTGTAGAAACACTGCAAGGTGTTGCTGCAGACTAGTTTTGTCACCTTCAAGCTCAGACTATAACGAACTGGAACACTCTCAAAACTAAGTTTGAGGCTCGGTTCAAACCTGTAGAAGATGCACACGCCTTGTTGGCTCAACTTACTCAAATGATAAAAGAGCCTCATGAACCTATGCAAGACTTCATCGCCAAGTTTAATAATCTAAGAAATGGGATTCCTGCAGCTGCTCAACCAACGGCAGAAAATCTCAAGTGTTTCTTTATTAATACTCAACTTCCTGAAGTGAGTTTTCTGTTAAGGCGTGCTAGCCCTGCGGATCTTCCTGTAGCTTAGATATTGGCTACTGAAGTTAAAGATGATCTTATCCTTGTAGGTAAGATAAGAAGAGATTCTAATAGAAATAAAAGCTCCTCTTCTACTGAGAATTCTTCCACAAGCACCACAGACCCTATGGTGCAAAAGTTAGCAAATGAATTGCTAGCTCTGAAAAGACAAATGTCCCAACGTATGTCTACCCCTCCTTCTTATCGGGATATACCAAGGAGGACATTTCCCAATAATTCATATCAAGGCAACATTGCTAGAAATAAAGGACAACACAATCGTCTTCCTCCTACACAGGGGAAGCTTGCCATTGAGGCAGCACCGGTCAACTCAGTAGTTGGCTATTATGAAGTTGAAAATGAACATTTTTTCCAACCTAAGTTGGATCATGAGAATGATGCTAATCTCTTCATAGAAGGAGAAGAAGAATTAGCTGGGGACTCTACCATCAGCTTTCTGAATTACTAAGACGAAGCTGAAAAAGGAGGAGAAGTGTGTGAAGGAGCATATGTTGTCTTTACCAGGTCCCAAAATCAGCCAACTCTACAAGCTGATAAAGGAAAGGCAAGAGAAGAATCTCAACCAGTGATTTCAATTCCTAAATGGGGGACTCTGCTGCCTTTCTAATCAAAGGAGCCGGTGGGTAATAAACAAGTAAGTGCCTCTAACGACTTTGTATCTTCTACTTCTACCCCTCAGACCAGTACGATCTCTACCAAAAATTAGAATGATGGATTTTCTTCCTCCATTTCTAAGTCATTTCAGCAATTCGATATAATAGATCATGCTAGGAAGACTAAGATCCAAATGTCTGAAGTTGAGTATTTACAAGCTAATCCTGAACAATTTGATAGATTAGCTAAATACGTCAAAAACAAGACTGTCCTTGCAGGACAAGATTTTCCAAAAGTTGCTCATGACTCCCCAAAAAGAAAACCTACCCAAAATAATCTTGTCACTACTCCTCTTCAAGCCTCTTGAAAAATTGAACCTTTCTATGTTTCCTTATTAGTAAATGGTCATAAATTGAGCAATTGCCTAATAGATTCTGGAGCCTCTGATAATGTTATGCCTGCTAAAGTAGCAGATGCCCTTGGCCTCACCTTAACAAAAAAATTTGGGAGGTGTTTCTCTATGGACAATAGGCAAGTTCCACTTTTGGGTCAAATCAAACACGCCCAATTTGCATTTGCGGCCTTTCCAGACAAGAGGATTAAAATGACAGTCCTAGTAGCTGATGTTCTAGCTTCTTATGGCATTCTACTTGGGCGTAATTTCTACAAAAATGTAGGTGGGGAGTTGAACATGGATCTATCTAAAGCAAGGATACCCGTTAAAGGTGTCATGCAAAAGTTGCTTCCTGAAAAGGAGGAAAAGTACATTGTTACTCAAACGGCAAATCCCAAAGCTCAAATTTTGTTTGAGTCCTCGAGAATGGGGAACTATTTCCTGTCTACTGAAGACGTTTCTAGTTCATCAGATGAGAGCTCATCAAGTGATAGCTCAGACCATTCAGATGGAGAATTAGAAGGGTTTTTGGATGAAAGTTCAGGTGAAGGTATAGTAATGCTGGATTCTTCCCTCACTGATGAAGAAAAGTCTTCTGATCAAAGAAATTCCAAAAAATCAAATTCTAATGAAGTTTGGATTTTAGAACTTGATGGCAGTTGTTCCTCTACCGGTTCTGGAGCCAGAGTGGTCTTGATATCTCCACAAGGTGATATTTTCCCTTTTTCATACAAATTACAATTTCACAACACCAACAACACCGCCGAATACGAGTCATTGTTGCTTGGATTGCAAGCTACTCATGCTAGGGGTGTTAAAATTCTTCATGCTCAAGGAGATGCTGAATTAGTGGTTTGTCAAGTGAGAAATTTGTACCAAACCAAAAATGAAAGGTTGAGACACTATCGCAATCATGTATGGGATTGCATTGAAGGTTTTGATGCTTTCAATATTTCTGCAATGCCAAGAGAGTTTAATGATCGTGCAGATTCATTGGTTGTTTCTGCTACTCTCATGGTTCCTCATAAAGATTTCAAAGGGAACAAGTACACTATTGAGCTGGTCTTCTGACCAAGTGTACCTGATAATGTTGACCATTGGCAAGTGTTCAATGGTGATAACCAAATCATTGCTTTCCTGGAAAAGATGGATAGCTTTGATGAGCTTTACTTTGAAGGTAGTGAATCTCCACTGCGAGAATATGTTTCCGAGATAGATTCACAAACCGGTGAAGAGTTTATTCAATTGAAAGGGAATAAGATTCCAAAAGGTTTGGTTTCCCTCGAGAAACTATTTGATAAGCACGATAGGTATATCAAGTAGTAGCAACAATAGGATTCAAGTTCCTCTATGGAATTTGAGCAGGTAAATTTGAGTTCGGAGGCAAACCCTAAAATGGTCAACATTGGGAAGTGTTGCACTGCCGATGAAAAGTTCAAATTCATTACACTTCTTTGCCATTACATTGATGTTTTGGCATACTCCTATGATGATCTAAAATCTTTCAGGCCTAAGGAGATTCAACATGAAATTCCCCTCAAAGTTGGATCATTACCTCACAAGCAAAAGTAGAGGCAATACAACCCCAAGATATCAGGTACAATCCTTTTTAAGATTCAGAAGATGATGAATGCAAGGATAATTTTTCCAATCCATCATTCCACATGGATCGCAAACATAGTTCCTATAAGGAAGAAGAATGGAGAAATCCGTATCTGTGTTGATTTCAAGAATCTCAACCAGTCTTCCCTGAAAGATAATTACCCCTTGCCCATCATGGATCAAGTATTGCAAATAGTAACTGGTTCAGAAATGCTATCTATGCTAGATGGTTTTTCAGGGTATAACCAAGTGGAGGTCAACGAAGCAGATCAGTTCAAAAATGCTTTTCCCACACCATGGGGCACATTTGCGTATCGCAGAATGCCTTTTGGTCTGATCAATGCTGGTGCCACATTTCAGAGAGCAATGGATCTTACCTTCAGAGATGAGATGGGAAAGTTCATTGTGGTGTATCTTGATGACTTGACTGTTTTCTCCAAAAACTATCGTGATCATGCGCATCATTTACGACAAGTGTTGGAACGCTGTCGACAAAATGGTATTTCTTTCAACCCTAAGAAGTTAGTTTTGGGGGTTACAGAAGGCAAACTTCTCGGACACATTGTATCCCGAGAAGGCACTAAAATTGACTTGGAAAGAGTCAAATCTATTCAAAGTCTTACTCTACCCACTAGTAAGACTGCAGTTCACTCTTTCTTTGGAAAGGTGAATTTTCTGCGAAGGTTCATTCCTGAATTTGTAGAGAAAACCCGTCACATCGTCAACATGATGAAGCGTAAGGCCACTTTCCATTGGACTACGGAAGGCAAAGCAGCATTTGAGGATATCAAGAGGGCTATTGCTCATGTTGCAGTCCTTGTTTGCCCTGACTATACCAAAGATTTCGTAGTTTATAGCTACGCTTCAGAACATACACTTTCAGCTATTCTGGTCTAGCAGAATGAAGAAGGTGTGGAATCCCCCATATCATTTATGAGTTGTCCTCTCAAAGCTGATGAATTGAAGTATTCAAATATGGAGAACAATGCTTATGCCATGGTCAAAGCGGTGAAGCATTTCAGGTTCTATATTCTGAATTCACACACTGTTGTTTTGGTTCATGATACAACAGCCAAGTCTATCCTAACTCAACAGGAGTTCAGAACAAAGAGAGGTAATTGGATTGCTAAGATCCAAGAATTTGACCTGGATATCAAGCCTACCAAGCTTGTGCGTGGTAAAGGTTTGTGTCAATTGATTGCTAATAACGTACCAAAAGAGACAAGGGATGAAGAAGAAGTTGGAGATACACCAACTATTCTTTTTGTTACTATTACTGATGAGTGGTATTCAAATATCGCTCATTTCCTTACCTATGGTGAGTGTCTTGCTCATCTATCTTATAAGGAGAAAAGAACTGTTAAGTTGAAAGCTGCTAACTATGTCCTGTGGGACAATGGTTTGTACAAAAGAAGTCTTGATGGGGTATTTCTCCGTTACGTCGATAAAGCACAACAAAGTAGACTTTTGGAGTCTTTCCACAATTTGGCTTGTGGAGGACATTTTTCTGCACCTATGACAACTCACAAGATTCTACGAGCTAGACACTATTGGCCCACACTGTTCCAAGATGCGTATAATTGGGTGCGTAGGTGTGAGTTGTGTCAACAGTTTGTTGGGAAACCGAAGTTGGCAGCCCTACCTCTCAAACCAGTGGTGATTGATGAACCTTTTCAACAATGGGGCATCGACTTCATTGGTGCTGTGAATCCACCATCAAGTGCGGGACATAACTATGTTCTCACTACAACAGACTATTTTACCAAGTGGGTGGAAGCCATTCTAGTCAAACATGCTACTTCTGAAGTGGTATGCAATTTCCTTAAGGAAAATATTATTTCCAGGTTTGGAGTTCCAAACAAGATTGTAGCAGACAATGCTACTTGTTTTTCTTCCCATGAGATTACTGATTTTTGTTACGAGCATGGGATCATTCTTTCCCATTCTTCAGACTATTATCCACAAGGGAATGGTCAAGCAGAATCAAGTAATAAGAATCTGGTTACTATCATCAGGAAACTGGTGGAGGTGAATCAGAGAACTTGGCATAAAGCATTGTTTGATGCTTTATGGGCATATAGGATTACCCCCAAAAGGGCAATAGGCATGTCACCATTTCAGCTCCTATATGGTCTGAATGCGGAGATACCGATTACCTTAGAGTTGCCAGCACTGAAGTTGGTAAAGGCATTGGAAGATAGAACTTTTGATGGTTCTATTGATAAACAGATTATGTACTTAACTGAACTTGAGGAGTAGCGAACTATGGTAGTGGATCGTATTACTAAGCACCAAAGTCAAGTAAAGGAAATCTTTGACAAGAAGGCAAGGATTCGTGAGTTTCAGATTGGAGATCAAGTCTTGTTGTGGGACAAGAGGAGAGAACTGAAGGGAATGCATGGAAAATTTGATTCCTTGTGGAGAGGTCTATTCACTATTCATCAGTTCTGTGGTGAAAATAGTTTCTTGCTGGAATATTAGGATGGGACACCATTCTTGCTACCACACAGTGGGCAACATCTAAAACACTTCAATCCTTGAAGTATCAGACAAGTTCGTTTGTACATTTGTATAGTTGTGTTTTTGTTTAGTCTTTTGTGTCTTTTTCTTTTTTGCTTGACTCTATAGCCAAATGGCATGGATGAAGGTACTTAGAGACTGGATTCTCCTCCCTTTGATCATTTCAAAGTTTGATCAAAGGAAGTTCCCCAGTTAGAGCCAGCTGTTGTTCTCAAAATCAGTTGCGCTTGTTTTTGTAGACAACCCCTGTGAAACTTGTCCATTTCGTAAATCTACACTCTAAGTTTGCAAATCGAGACAAGATTCTCTAGGTCCCATGCGGAGTCATTTGATATTCTAAATTAGTTTGCGAGATTTCCTCAAATCGACTCCTCAATATTTGCAAAAATTGGTTAAGTCGTAAACTGATAAAGATGTCAATTTTGATCTGTTTCTAGGTGTTAGTGAATTTGTGAGTCTTCATATGTAATGTCGGTAAAAATCGCTAACTTTACATATCTTTTGTTTAACATTTGTAAAGGCGGCACTTTTTACCGCTTTTACATGGTTTTCCATTTCTACATGTCCGAGCGACATTTTTAGCCGCTACTACATGTTCTCATTAAAACTGTCTTCACACGCAAAGTCAGTGGTTTTTGCCGCCTTTGCATTTTTTTTTATATGTGTGAGGTTGGCTGAAATTGCCGCCCAAGCAAGATCTCCAGGATCTTGAACTTCGAGTGCCATTAATGGCCACTCGTGCCACCCATTAAAGGCTTGTTTTTAAGTTTTAAATACCTCTTTTCGGTTGTTTCTTTTGTTATTTCATTCCTCTTGGCTTTTCTCTGGACTCCCCTCGCACCATTCGATTATGCCAATCTGAGGATCAATCGAATTCGTCATCATCAAATCTAGGGTTTCCTCCATTTGGACAGGTAAGTCTTTTTCCTGCTTTCATTTTCTTTCTTAGGGTTTCCGTTAATATAAAGGTTCGCTATGGCTTTATGTGTTTGATTTTTGTTATAAGCCTTTGTCGAACATTGTTGTCCTATTGCTGTGATCGTCCTTGTTTTAATCTTAATTCATTTTTTCACATCAAATATGGGTTGTCAGTAGTTTTTTCGATCACGCATTAAAACCAGTTTACACCTCATAGTTCTTGTGTATATTTGCCGCATTAGTATGTTTTTTTCTTGTGATTTGAGTTAAATGTACAATCGGCAGTTTTTGCTGCTTAAGACCTTTCCATAAACATGATCAAATGCAAGTGTATGAGCGGCAAAATTCACTGCTCCTACACTAAAACCTTGCAACCCTACCTTACATACAAAGTCAGCAATATTCACTGCTCATGTGTTTCCTAAACTTTCAAATGAAAGTGTATGGGCGGCAAAATCCGCCGCGCTTACACAAAAATCTTGGAATTTCTATCCTATGCGGTGTCGACAGTTTTTGCCGCTTGAACCTCGAATACAATTCATACCAATATGGATTGTCAGTGAATTTTACCGCCTATGTATGACATTTGTAATTTCCTATCAAATGTAGCGTCGGTAGTTTTTGCCGCTCCGACATATAATTCATTTCTTACCACATGCAGGAGTGGCGAATTTTGCTGCCGATGCAAGTATAAAAAATTCCTCATATGCAAGGGTGGCAAATTTTGCCACCCATGCAAACACTCTCCCAAATTTTCTTAACTCTGGGAAATTTTTAGTTTTAATATTCTAAGCCCACTTTCCTCTGATTTTTGGCCTACTCACACTATAGCCCTTTTCAAGCGCGTCTCCATAGTCGTGATCGTCGACATGCAATTTTCCCAGATAACCAGTATTTCCCCTAATTGCATGATCATGACTTTTTGCTGCAGTTTCTCCTGTGGATCTTCGTTCTTCATCAACATTCTTTTGGTGATAGCTCGTCTAGATGAATGAGTTGTCCCCGAAGAAATTGAAAGCGATGAAGTACAAATATCAAGGTGTTTTCCCAATCACCTCAGTCACTTCTAATGTTGGTGACATTAGAGATACAGAGATTGGCCATGTGGACATGGCTAAGTTTGTAGAAAGAACCAAGTCAAGCAATCCCAGTACTGCAATGAAGAAGATAATTGACAGTAATATTCATCCGGTGTCATCTTTCCTAGTAGCAGCTCACAACATAGAATTTGTTCTTCAGTGTTCTTAATTCTATAACAGACATACTAGAGCTATGGTGGATGCCAGTGGCAATGTGATAATCAGGTTGGATCCTGAGTTCATTGATAAGGTGTTTATGTGCCCTCCTACTACAGAAGTGTTAAAGCTTGATTTTGTTGAAGCACAGAAGGAATATGACAAAAATCTTGAGAAGGCAAAGAAAGTAATCAACAATAAATGGCTAAAGACTGCAAGGTCAAATTTGTCAAGGTGGCCACGTAGTTTCCCTCGAAGTGACTTTGTAGAAGACTCTCTTCAATAGAATAAGAGGTTTGTCCTCTTCCTCACAGTTTCATGAATGGATGTATCCTTTCATTAAGGTCATACTCCAGGGTAAATGAACCATTTTCTGGGGTGAACAAATCAGTAACGCTTTGCACGAACAATTGACGAAGGTGTCCACTACCTTCAAGTTCTACATGACCTCTTATCTGGTATACATTGCAGCCTCTATGAGGATTTTTCTAGGTTTAACATTAGAAGGGGATAGGAGGGTAATCCATGTGTATCAATGTTATTCTCAGTTAACACTGAAAGGTTCTATTCATCATTTCAAGAGAGTAAATGATGCATTCTTTCTAGTATTCCTATGTCTTTTTGATCCCCAACTAGAACAAAGAAGAGTGTCAGATGAGGCTTGGACAATGGTAAATGATTTCAGGTTATGTTCTTACAGTTTCATTCTTTTTCATACTTGAGGGTTGGATTTTTCCAAGGTTATCCCTACATGCTTCCAAGATTCCCCTCAGACAAACTGGTCTTAATGGAGTTATGTAGACAAATGATTGTTGTGCATAACAAACAAATGGAACTTAAGAAGCCCAGTTTCAGGTTCCTAGTTGAAATTAGCAGATATTCAGTGTTGACTTCTGCAAAGGTAAGGGCCACAGAAACTGAGATACATCTTGGTACTATGAAGCAATTCAAGAGGAGACCAAAGTTTGATTACATGGGTGTGAAGGACAAAATCAAAAGGAAAACCCAATTTCATGAACCTATGGTTGAAGATGTTTGGGTGGATTTGAGAACATAGGAAGATGTTAGGAGATTGGACTACAATAGGTTGTCTCCTAAACAAATTGAATATCTGGGACTTGCTGATATTCCTGAGGATTGAGTGGATGATGGAGAGCCGGTTGATCACAAATATAATACTAAACAGGTTACTAATACCCCTCTTCCTCCAATCCAATGGTCTCAAAAAGAGTTGACCTCTTTGAGGAAAAGATTTGAGCCTATATTGGCTAACACCAATAATTGGCTGGCAGATAAAGGAATTACTCTGAAAGAATTCCTCACAGGATCAGAGGTTGAGATCCAAGAGCAAACTGGTAAAAGGTGGAAAATAGAATGAAGAACAAGAGTGATGTTCCCTCATCCTCTAAAACACATAAGCCTAAGATCAGATTTGTGACTAAGAAATCAAAGACTGTGGAGAAAGAGCCTGAAGTAAAGGATATGGAAACTGAGGAGCCAATTATTGAAGAACCAACTACAGAGGAGCCAACTACTGAAGATATGGACATTTAAGATAGGACTACAGATCAACGAGAGGAGGAAGCTTTGTCCTCACAAGAGAATGTACAACAAGAAATGAGAGTCTCTTCTCCTTTGCCCGATACACCTGTTGCAGCTCCTGTGTCTGTTTCCCCTATTGATATTCCTTCTTCTGAATCTCCCTCTCCTTCCAAAATAATTTTTGACAATCCCCAAAACACTTTTGAAGTTGTTCTCCACTCTTTAGGGTCTATTCCTAGTTTGTCTTTTTCATCTTTTGATATTGGGGATGCCTCTATTTTTGATCATTTTGTAATGAATACTGAGCAAGTCTCTAGTGTAAATGTAACAGGTGCAGTTTTTACTAACACTCCACCTATTATTTCTACTACCAGTACAAGTACAGTTCGGGGGACACCAACAATGGGAACGGATCCCAATGTGAGTACTTCTCTACTTCCATCGTGGTTATTAGCTTATACACCAAAGAGGAAAAAGCAAGCCATCTCTCTAGATGTCTTTGATCTCAGCAAGCTAGTGCCTACAAAGCCCAAGGCCCTGAAGAAACCAAAGATTCTTTCAAGAATGCTTGGGGACAGAGGACACAAAATTCTGGAGATAGGAAAACCTCCACAGGATGCAACCATGGAAAATTTTGATATGAATGATTACTCTATCTCTAGAGTTGAATTGGGAAAAATAACTCATAAAAGCGCTAAGAATGATATGCAGTCATCCATGGACATCCTAATTCAGAAATTTGAGAAGGAAAAAGAAATGAAGGATCACTACAAGGCAATGGTAGAACAACTAACTACGGTGGTAAGGAAAATCACTTTGAACTTAGAAGCAGTTACTCCAGAGGTCGTTTCTATAGAAGACCCCATCATTCTAAAAGCGGAAAGGACTCATCTCAAAAAAAAAGTACTTGAAGAGTACTTAGATAGGATGCGTGCACAAGGAGTCTCTTTGCTCACAGATGTATCTAAGAAGACAGATAAAATGAGAAAAATAAGAGCAGATCTTGATGACCTCATTGACGCTATTTCTCAAGATATTGAACGCATAGAGAAGAATCATGATAAATGGGCAGAGATGAGGAAACTGAAAATAAGCACCCTAATATCAATTGGTGCCATCTCTAATAGGGATTCTTATACAGAGATGAAAGAGGCATTGATGTACAAAAGCCGTGTGCTGAAAGACTTGATCAATGATCTTGAAACTACAAAGGAAATTAGTGAACAAAGTGATGTCAGTCTTCTACATAACTTGGACGAGTTGCCTTGTAAGCTTGTGTCGTAAGACAACCATTTTCTCTCTGCAGAAGAAATGGTTCAGGAATTTGAAGATATGTTTCAGAAAGAGTTTGAAGATAAAACATTTTCAATGACTTCTGTGGACAATATTTTGGACAATCAGTTAACTTTGGATAATCTGAAAACCAAGTTAACTGGTCATGCAAAATCAGTCACTACAGTGAGAGATGCCATAGTGAGAGCCAAGATGAACTTTAGGAACATGGTTAGCTTGGATAGCATTGGGATGCAAGCGGCCTTTGCTATGTATGATGCTCACATGAAGAAAGATGGTGATACAAATTGAAGTAGTTTTTCCTTAGTTTATTTTCCATTCTTCAGATGTACTTTTGAAACAATTTTGGACACTTTTACATGTACTTTTTTCATGTGTAATTACATGTAAAAATATAGGAAGTCCCAAGTCAATAAGGACTCCTATTTTTGAATAAGTCAAAGTAGTTAGGTTTTTTCCTAAATTTTCTCAAGGCCTCTCCCTATAAATAAAGAGGGCCTCTTTTGTAAATATTATCTTTTGTTTATTGCAAGAATACTCTGGTGAATTGAAAAGCAAATCAAGACTTTGTGCTTCTTTGTGAGAATCAATTATCAAATATTTATCAATACAAGAAAGCAAGTTCAATTCCAATCTTTGTCTTGGGGTTATTTGTATTATGATAGCATCGTTCTTACGTCTTACTATCATAATCTTCTTTGGTAAATAATTGAAGTGTGGAGATTGTTTCAAAGGATTAAAGAGTGTTCTTAATTTGATTGTGGTAGACTGTGTTATCAAATCATTTGTGAGGATTATGTTTATGTTTGTGAGAATACAATAGTTTGAAGACTTTGTGCTGCAAGTTGTTATATTCAATCTACTTTTATCATCTTGAAGAAAAGTGAAGACTTTGGGCTGCATTCAACTTCAAATAGTTTTATTTGCACTTAGTAAGTGAGGTAGCAGAAAACTTTGTGTTTCTGTGGGTTTATGAAAGTTTATAAGTTTTTTATTATCGTCTTGAAGTATAAGCATCTATTCTGAAAAAAGAGAATGAGATGAAATGGAACCACCACAAATATAGTTTTTAGTGTACATAAATTTCATAAGTTATTTGTTTGTAATAGTTAAGCAACCAGAGGGAACCTTCCCTTGCTAAGAGGAGAGACTTTGTCTCATCATAGCTGTGGCTGATATACCCATTTTGCCATTAGTGAGTTAACGATAAAATATTCACCCAACAATGTCTAACCCTAGTAGATAGCATTGGAACTATGCAAAGATGGTGTTTAAATATCTTGCGGGTACTCCTGATCATTCTTTGGTTTACTTTGGTATTGATAGTGCTGATAAATTTATGGACATATAGGGTTTTGTTGATATAGATTGGGCAGGTGACTTGGATAGTCGAAGGTACACTAGTGGCTATGTGTTTACTTTTGGAGGTGCAGTGAGTTGGATGAGTAAGAGGCAGCCCATAGTTGCTTTGTCCACCACAGAAGTAGAGTATATGGTTGCTACTCATTTCTCTAAGGAGGCAGTTTGGTTGAGGAGACTATGTACAGGTATTGGATTTGATTGCAAGATCAGTCAGATTGGTTGTGATAGCCAGAGTGCTATCTATTTGGCCAAGAATCCCATGTATGATGCTCGGACTAAGCATGTTGATGTTTAGTATCACCTTGTTTGAGAGTTGGTTGCAAATGGAGAGATTGAGCTGAAGAAGATAGATACTCAGGAGAATGTTGCAGATTCATTGACCAAACCTGTGAGCACAGAGAAGTTCGTGTGGTGTAGAGAGGCCATGGGCCTTATTTCTAGTGCCTGATTATTTTTCATTTGTTTTTTTATGGGTTGATTTACAATGTATAATGTCCAGTGAGAGAATGTTGGAATAAGGTGCCATTAACCTTGTAAATCCCAATATTGTATTTATTCCATTTTATTATTTGTAATTACCCATAAGGGAATGAGGTAGTTTCACTAGAAGTGGTAATTTCAGATTCACCGGAGGTAAAATTGAGTGACATTTATGGTTGGCAATTGTAAACATAAATATTAAATAAGTGTAGGTGCTACCTTGGGAGAATATACTATTTTTAGCATGTATTACGCATGTTATAATGTTTGGTGGGTGCATGTAAAGAACCTATGACAGCTGCAAGTTGTCATAAGATTCTATGACACTATGATGCATATGATGGATATTAATGAGTTTTAAGTTGCTATGTTTAGCCCAAGATTCCTATCTTGGAAAGATACTCATTTGTGGAATCTATGATGGTTATGACATGTCATAAGATGCTATTAGAGGCTAGATTTAGTCTTGGGCACCCAACCTTTGCATGGCTATTTTTGGACAAGTGGAAGGTGCTTGTAAGATGGCATTTAATGTTTGCACATTAAGGAATCTCATGACAGAGAAGGTGAATGCCTAGGAGGAGTTGGAAAACATTTCTATAAGTATTTTCCATGTATTTTTTGCTGCAATACAGATTTTAGGTACTCAGGTGCTATAGGAATGTTGTCAGATTGAAGAGTGAAGGAGAGATTGGTGGTGTTGTTGTATTGTACAATCTTTTACAGATTAATACAAACATTGGGCCTCTTTCCTGTGTGGATTTTTTTACTTGAAAGGGTTTTCTCCATGTTAAACACTGTGTCATTGTGTCTTGTGTTGAGTTCTTCATGTTTGGCATTTTCTCTGTAGTGGGTTTTATGTTTTGTTACAATCTCCATTGTTAATAGTACACAGTTAAAGATTACTGAAATTTATTCTAATCAGATTTTCATTAAAGTAGTGTTGCCTTCGTTTCTAACACTTAGGACTCAAAATTGAAATTAGGATTATGGGCTAATAGAATCACAATAAAGAAAGCCATTGGAAAATCACCCTTTGAATTGGTCTACGGAGCTCAAGATAGAATTCTAATGCATAATTTGTTGCATGTTTATAAGTTCATCTTGCAAGAGGATATAGAGATACTTGACCCAATGGAGGAGAGAATGGAATAGTTGGCAGAATTAGATGAAATCAAGACTTAAGCACAAAAGAAAAATGAGAAAATGCAAGTACAAATGAAATACTTGTTTGATAAGAGGGCTAAGGATAGGAAGTTTCAAATTGATGATATGGTCCTTATGTGCAATGCTAGGAATCAGGAAAAGGGAAAACATGGAAAGTTTGAAGCTTTATGGATTCGTCCATTTGTCATCACAGGCAAGTGTGGTGAAGACTCATATTACTTGCAAAACATGGTGGGTGAAAATCAGGAATTGCCAGTTCATGGAAAATTTCTGAAATACTTCTTTTTCTTAAAGAAGATCTTTTTTCCATGCACAATAGTTTAGGATTGTCCCCAAATTTTTCCTTTTATGTATAATTTTTTGGCATTTTGGTATGCGTCCCAAAGATGACTTTTGGATTCTTGCAATGCCTAGTAATCCATTCATCAAAAATTAGAGCCATTATTAGGACTGATAAAATTTAAGCCCATCTTAAAAAACCCTAACCCTAAGTTAGTAATAAATTATATTGGCTATGATTCCCTTATGCAGCCTATCACTCAATTTGTCATGTAAATTTGTCACCTTAAACATCCCATTTTTCTCCCATAGTCATTTTATTAAGCTCATACTTGTTATCATGTCCTAATATCAAACAACCTATATTAGGAGGACTACACCATATCAGTGGGAGTCACTTTAAAGTCCCTTCGATAAAATAGTTTGCATTAAAAAGTACCATCGAAGAGACTACAGCATAACGGAAGGAGAGTTTTAAAGTCCCTCCAATAAAATGATTTGTATAAGAGAACATAAACATTATCAAAGACACTATATCATATCAGGAAGACATGTTTCACAGTCCCTTTGATGAAGAAATCCATATAGAAGAATATATAGTTTGTCAAGGAGACCAAGGAATATCAGAATGAATTTGCAAAAGTCCCCTTGATCTAATAATACAAAGGGTAAAGGTTACAATGGCCAAAAGCAGAAAAAATAAAGTAGGCCCATAGATACATCAAAGTAATAATGAGAATTTGAAGGGACATTTTCAACACTCCTCAGATGGAAAGATCGAAGGGACTTCTGGATATCAGATTGACTAGTGTTAAAATCTCTTCGATGTAACAAAAATAGAAAAGGCGTATAAATGGCTTAAAGGAATTCATCGGGGAGAAAGATGAATATTGGTAGAACTAAATATCAGTCCCTTCGATACAATGAATACACTTCCCTACCATATTGATATGATAGTAATATTTCAAAGAGACAATTAACAGCGATGACAGATTAATCAATGGTTGATATTCAAAAGCATTAATGACATCTTTTATGACAAAAAAGCTGGCATCGAGTAACATTTATGAACTAGAGCCAAATGAGTTACAAATCAAATCCTAATTTTATTTGATTTTGAAAATATTTGAGCATCTAGAAAAAGAACAGACGGGGAGTGTAGCACTGGTTGGTGATGAAGGAGCCTAAGAACAAATTGTTGTTTCAAGTAAGTGCTTGAACTAGTTTTCCTAGTACCTGAACCAGTTAAAAATTACAAGTAAGAATTAGGTTTTGGTTTATTTCACAAATTGATACTATGTAAAGCATATCTGAAACACCTATGGCTAATACATAAAAAAATAGAAGCTCGACATGTAAATCAAGATTTGATCAATCGATGCCCTAGCTCTGGACCAAGGTCTAAGAGAAGTGTACAATTGATCCTCAGAGCTAAGAAATTGGAAGATAAATAGAAAAGTTTGGGTGACATATGGACTCTAATGAGGGGTCATAATATGTTCATATATAATTAAAGAATAATGTATAGGCACCAACCTATATCCAACCCATGGAGACTAAATTTGGGGAGATTAGTGGTACCCAATGTATTTGTTAATGTGGAATTGTTCAGGGTGGTTGCAAAGAGGTATGACCCATAGACACATATGAATTATTTTGCAGATGGGTCCTCTTTTGTTCCTATCACAAAGAATTATATTTCTATTGTTTTTCAATTGGACACAAGCCTAAATATGAAATTCAGAATTAGAGACCTCTTAGAAGAATATCACAATATGGAAACTAGTTACAACAGATGGAGGTTGCCTTTGCATAAACCATGAGCTGAAGGGAATTGACTTAATGCATTCTCAGATGATGAATCCCCTCCATTCTCTGTGGAATTATTCGAGGAATATTTTTAATGTACTTACTTCTCTATTTGTCAAGTTTTGGGTTTGGATGCTCCTGCACTGATGTCTATAGATCTAATGGTCCTGACAACTGATGTACAAAACTAGGATGCTAGACTATTTGGTTATGCTAAATATTTGGCAGTTGATCTCAATAAGGATCTCACCTCTGTCAAGAACAACAATGAATGCATCCATTTCAAAAATTATTCATTGTTGATGCATCTCATCCTGCATGAAGGGAAAACCATGGGAATATGGAGTAATCATTTGAGGATAAAATATATGGATGATAATGGAAACATTACACTTGTCCAAATGTTGACTATGATCTAGGACAACAGATGTGTTAGGTCACATTATTTTTGAAGAATATTTTGTAAAACAACTTTACAAGCTTCTTGGTCACCCATGTGACTATAATTTGTCATCAGAGATACAAAAATTTCTTTGACCCAAGGACAAAGGGCAAAGAGGGAAATTCAACCATTATTGGGGAGACTGGTATGCCTATGATGATTAAACTAAGATCCAGGTGTATGGTTTTGAGGAAACCCTATTTCTCTTGCCAAAAATAGTTCCAGATAGGATAGTATAATTGGAAATTATTAGGAGATGGCCTATTTAGATTTTATGCTTCTCAAATGCTACAACAAACAGTCACTCATGCCT
Source organism: Cunninghamia lanceolata (assembly GCA_027924645.1). NCBI lineage: Eukaryota > Viridiplantae > Streptophyta > Pinopsida > Cupressales > Cupressaceae > Cunninghamia > Cunninghamia lanceolata. The sequence goes on along the minus strand of BSBN01000679.1, from coordinate 8,585,614 downwards.
AGTACTCTTTGCTTTGGTGACTTTTATGTTGTTTCTGATAAAGGATATGAACTTATTGACAACAAATTAGAACATTATAACTTGCCAAAGAGAAATGAGAGAGAAGGATTTGATCCTAAACAATTTATCAATAATGTCAAATTGAAACAAAAGTTGAAGGCATATCAACATGTGTTTTTTATAGATGATTACCTAATTAGGAATGTGGATGAACACCATGCAACCAGGAGAAAAGATGTATACAATAGGGTGATGATGGCTGAGGCATGGAGAATGAAGAATAATTCATTATACACAAGTGCTTTCCCTAAAGTTAAGGATCCTTTAGAAAGATTGGATAAATTACTTTCACATGAAGATGAACTAACTAGGGATGTGCCACCTTTTGTGTTCCAAAGAAGAAAAAATGCTCTTTTGGTAGTAGATGTTATGGGCATCTAGGATGAAAATGTAGCCCCACTCTACCATACGTCTCCACAACTCACCCCAGATGTTAGTTTCTATGTTGATATATCTATGGAAAGTGAAGAAAAAATGGAAGATGAGGTTGAGCATGTACAAGGAATTAAACCTATTATTGAGAAGTATGAGCCCCCACCAAAAGGAAATGTAGTTAAGTTGAAGGCCTCAAATAAACTTTCTAATGATGTTAGGCATCTAGAATGCCAAAAAAAAAATTGATGATTCTTTTGTTAATTCTCCATAATTTAGAACATTTATTTATAAATAAAAGGAAATTTGATAAGGGAAAAAATTAAGGAAATTACTCTGGAGAAAGAAGCAGAAGCCCTAAAGGAGTTGCAGGAGGAAGTAGATAAAGAAATGGAAAACATTACTCTAGAGAAAGGATGAGAATTACTGCAAAAAGTAGGTGTTACAATCCTCCTAGGTTGGGATATAAGTTCTGCAATTGTATTTGATAGTTTCAAGAAGAATTAGAATAAGACCTTGAAATTGAGCATTGAAGCAGTGGATAAAATCCACACTGGGTTAGGATATAATCCTAATAATGCTACTCTTCAAATTTAGGCTCTGTATCCACCAGAGATGAGGCCAACAGTTATTAATGACCCACACAAAGTCTTTGGTCATCTTCTTGTGCACAGAGTGGGAGATACTGATCCAATTAAAACTACTAATCCAAATATCAACATTGCCAAATTTACTAAAGCCCAAATTGAAATGAAGGACAATAAACAATATGCTTCTGAGAATGAAAATTTCAGGCATGAAATAGCTAGGTATAAAGACAAATTGCCATCTTCTTTAGTCTTTTACCCACAAGTGGATCGTGATGATAGGATATTAGAAGCAGTGACTGAAAATGCATATTGGAAACATAAAGTTGAAAAGATTCAAAGGAAATGTGATAAATTGGGTGAAGAAATGAAGTCTATAAAGTTTGAGATTGTTTTAGAATTGATAAGTGTTACCTTTGTGTCGCCCTTATTTATTTATTCATGATTTTCCTTATCTAAGAGTCGATTTGTTGTTTTGTCTTATTGGTCATACCTTTGTTTCTTAAATCAGCTCTTTATTCTTCAAAAAATTTACCCGCCTATCGTCTTTGTGTATGGAATTACTAAAGGTTTGAACCTTTGAACTTGAATCATTCTAACAAGTTCAATAGTTCAATGGTCCGATATGTTCAAACATTCTCAAAGTTTGTTGTTTTCTCCCTTGTGCAATCAGAATGTCTTTAAGTCTTCGGTTTGAACTTGATCCTTTTTCATAGTTCAAAAGTTCCACGGTTCAAAAGTTCAACACTCAGTGCTTTGTGATAAGTCATGTCACTTAATTATCTTGTGAAAATTAGTGTGTCATTGAACCATCTGCTTGAACTCCAATGGTTCAATGGTTCAAAGTTCAATGGTTTACTGTTTCATAGTTAAAAGTCTTTTACAAAGCCGCGTGACTGTTGGTCAGTCTGTGTGGTTCTTGCGTCTTTGAACCTTCACATTGAACCACATCCTAACAAGTTCAATGGTTCAAGAGTCTAAGTTCAATATTTCTCTAAGTGAACCGTTTGCCCCTCTGTATGATCAAACTTGTATGATTGAACCACCGCATTGAACCACACTCCAAAGGTTCAATGGTTCAATGGTTCAAGGGTTCGATGATTATTGATCTCATTTCTTTCTGAGGTCTTCTAAGTTAGAATTTAGTAGAAAAGTTGGAGGAAAATATGTCCGAAACTCATTATGAAACAAAAAGTTCTAATTTTGGGGAGATTGCAGATAATTATTATACATCATGGTCGCACATGAATAATGCTTGCCATTAATGAAGATGTTAGAATTCATGTCTTTTCAGACATTTTTGGCACGTATTGTTTCGGGTAATAATTATTCAATCTGATTAATGCCATTATTAAAAGAGAACAAGCCAAATTTAGCAAGTGAACATACTGTGCGACGCAGAGGAGAACAGTGCAGGAGGTATAAGGTTCTTGTTCCCCAAATTTTGTAGTAATTTCAGATATCTTGAAGGTACTTCCAAGTCCATAACTGGAAGGACTCCTGTCATCAAAGAATCTAGAAGAGCCCTCACAACTATTATGCCCCCTCGTGCTACCAGATCAAGAACCAAAAGCAGGAGGAAAAGGCAAGTTTCTGAGAGAATAATTATAGATTTGAATTCTGAGGAGGATTCAGGGGAAGCCATGGGTGATAAGGAATCTGGTTCACCGAGGACAGAGGAGGTTAGTACAAACCAACAATCAGAGGTTGTTTTAGAGACCCCTGAACTAATGATGATTTCAAATGTATCCTCTGATCAATTGAATCTTGGAAAGGAAGCCTCAACCCTTGTACCCAAATGGCTGGAGAATTCGATCAGTGACAAAAGAAAAATAATTCCATTTTCTTTGCCTTTAGAAGACATGGTGAGTAAGTGTTTGGGGAAAATACCTAAATCCAAGAAACTGAAAATGACATCCAGGGTAAGTATTGACCCTAATACTGGAAACTGGAGTGCAGAGATAACCAGGCCAGCAACTGATGAAGAGGTTCAAGACCCCACAGTGCAAGATTTCACAATTGAGAAAGTAGATCTTGGGACTGCTTCAAGGGCTGCGGATGTGCATCATTTAGAGGCGTCCACCAAAAGAATAGTTAGTTGAACCTGGAAAGACAAGAAAGATAAAAGAGAGTTGAAGTAGACTATACACTCTATGGCAGAGTACATTGATGCCATTCATAACCCCAGTCCACAGCCAGTTTCACAACTTTCTCTGACTTTTGATCGTAAGTCTCTAGCTAACCAGAAGATGTTAGACCAGGTGAACAGGAACAGGATGATAACAAAGGTATTTGATGATTGGTTGGACTGTGTTATGTAGAAAGGTACCGAATATATTCAGGAACTGAAGAATAAATATGATCAAACTACAGCCACCATCAAGGACCTTAAGGCACAGAGAGCTTCCTGGATAAAAGATGAAGGCAAGTGGGTAAACGTAATGAATCAAATTGATGAAGTTCAAAAATACGGAATAGCCAAATTTTTGTCAGAAAAGAATTTAGCAGGTCTGGATGAAGATTTATTGTATGTGAAGAAGAAGAACATTGAATGGAGAAATTCAGTATCTCAGCAAGGGTGGTTTGAACTCACAAAAATGATCAAGGAGATAACCGAATTTACCCAATCGTTACAGTGTGATCTATAGTGTATCGATGTAAAATATATAAATGACGATGGGGAACCAGAGAAAGACATTGATACGATGATTCAATCTTTTAAGGAGAAAATTAGCTTCGTTAAAGAAAGTGACAACGTATTAACCAAAGATTTCTCTCATATTTCAAAAGTGGAGTCACTTCTTTATCTCTGCATCAATGCACTCCCGGAACACAAGGAGAAGCTAGGGAAAATACCGAGGGAAAAGGATGTCTGGAAGACAAGGGTAAAATACATCGGCATCCCTAATTTTTCAAAGATTCAGGAGTTTGTTACAATATTTTAGGAGTGGAAAACTCAACGTGCCTCCCCAACCATCCACAGTAACTCTAGAGATTCAAATCCATTGCGTCATCCATAATCTTATTCGCTCAGTTTCTTTATTCAGTGTTTCAGTTAATGCTATTTTCAAAACTTAATCTTTAAATCAATTTGTAAAAACTAAATCTTGAATGGGTCAGAGTTACTTTAACTCTGGGTTTGGTTTATTTGTTCGGATAATTAGGGCAACCATTTATATATGTTTTTCATTGCTATAACAGATATATAGAGGATAGGAAAGAAGAAAAGATAGGAAATTTTTGGAAGCTAAACTACTGTTATTTTTCATAGCATATATGATTCTTGTCTGAAACATTTTTCATCTGTGAATGAAAAGGAGGAACAATTACTGCATGCTTAAATTTGTGCGTTTGAGTATTTGAAACTGGATTTTCTGTGTGAAATCTTCTTTCAAATGGTAATTGCCTTTTTTAGACAACTTATTATATGTGTTCTATCATTTACTGGTTCAGCAATATATATTTGTTTATGTATTTAATTGTTACTGAAAATAGAACCTATGTATTCTGTCATCAAATGATGTTATAGAAAGAGATATCACATTCATAGCATGGTGATGTATGGATGTTAGTCTGCCTTTAGGCACTTTCTGGTTAAAAGTGTATTCAAAAAATAAAAATATATTTGAATTCATTAAAAATCTTAAAGGGAGTTGTACCAAAATTCAGAGGGGAACTATTCTTGATAGTTTAGCCGTTTGTTGATTAATTCATTTGTTCTTGAAAGAGAAAGGGTATAGAGTCAGAATAAAATATTTTTATATAAGGACAAATCTGTTAACCAACAGTTTTTGGTGACTCTACTGGGGATATTCTTTAAAGTTTTGTTTGAAAGATTAGTCGCCTTAATATGAAGCAACAATGGTGCTTCCACATGAAAACATAATTCCTATCTTGCAACCTAATCTTGGTTTTCAAGACAAGTAGGAAGACATTATTGGCCAGTTGAATACCCTTGCTTGGCGTACTCGTCGAAATAATGAAGATTATAGAAGAGAAAGCAAAGTACTAGAAAAAGAAGAGGAATTGGCCGATAATCTGAGATTGTTGTTGCTCAGGCAAAGAAGGAGGCAAGTAGAAAACACAGCAAGAAATCAAGCCCCTGAAGTGCAAAGAAATCAAGAACAGTATAGAAATCAATAGCTGCCTATTCAATTACAATATTATAAGCTGGATTCCAGACCATATACAAGGTCTTTGAGGAGAGAGGGAGTTGAGGATCCTACCTTTCAAGCACTACAAGACTTTAATTTTCCTTATATCCCTACTCGTATTAGAAGAGCTAGAAGTAGACCTCCTAGCCCCCCTAAACCTTCTACATCTCCTGTCTGTCAAGCTCTAACTCTTTCTAGTACTATCATCCCCTCAGCTGTAAATTTTCTACCAATGGCCCAACCGTGGGGAGCAACCATAGGGCCTCTAAACCTAGGGGCTAACCTAAATCCTTTGCCTAAGAATGCACGGGAAAATTTGCCCAAATTTAATGGAGATGGGAAGCAATCACCAAAAGAACATTTGTATGCCTTTGCAGTAGCATGTACTGTGTTAGGTGTGCAACATCAAGATGTATCCATAAGGCTTTTTGTGCAAACCTTGACTGACACTGCAGCACAATGGTTCTATCATCTAACTAACTCCTTAATTACAAATTGGAATGATATGAAACCTACATTTGAAAACAGGTTCAAAAGTGCAGAAGATGAACAATACCTCCTTGCTCAGCTGACTCAGCTTAAGAAAGAGATACATGAACCTATGATGGAATTCGTGGCTAAATTCAACAGAATTGTGAACAAAATCCTTGCTGCTAAAAAACCAACTGGCAAGAATCAGAAATGTTTCTTTATTAATTCTATGCCTCCTGATATTAGCTTTCATCTTAGAAGAGGTGTAATTGCCGATTTGCCAGCTGCACAAGCTTTGGCAGTTGGATTGGAGGATGATCTTATTATGGCCGATAAATGGAAGAAAGACATCCAGGTGCCAAATGCTCACCCCTCATCATCTACGGATCCTGTAGTGCAAAGACTGGTTAATGATATGATTGCCTTAAAGAGACAATTACCCAAAGCTGGTGCTTCCTTCCAACAACCGTATCAAGATATTGGCAGGAGGAATTTGAATCAACAAGCAAATGCTAGTAGGGCTTTACCCCTGACATCAGCACACCAAGGCTGACTATTGAAGCTCCTCTTGGAAGGGGGAACATGTGTGTTTTTCATTTGACTACCGACCATGATGGAAATTCTTGTCTAGAGATGCTCAGGTATGCTCAAATGACTGCCACTCAAGATGTGTTGGGGGAATTTACTGAAGAAGAAAGGAACTTTGAGGAACCTGGTGACTCTAAGATAAACTTCCTTGAATATGAATCAGATTCAGAAAGGGGAGGTGAAATATTGGTTACCCTTGAAGATCCTTCATGTGTCGTGCTCACCAGGAGTCAGAGGAATACGAGATCCTCTAATACACAAGAAGTACCTAGTAAAGGTAAGGAGCCTTTTATTAGAACTCATGATGCTAATTTGAAGGCTCGAGAAATTAAATTATTGCATAGAAATGATCCAGAAGCTTCTTTTGATATTGTAGAATTCTGTAAATCAGCAAAAATTCAAATCTCTCCTTTTGAGTATCTCAAGTTAAAACCTAATGAACTTGACAAACTGGTTAAATATGTTAAAGGTGGTCCTACACAAACTGAACCAGAGAGTCAACTAAATGTTGATGCTGAGTCTCCCATTGCTCAACTATTTGCTTCTTCACCTGAGTCATCCATGACTACTCCTAAAATGGCTCTCAATTCATCAAATGATACCTCTTATACAGCTGATTTGAAACCCAACCCGTTTTATGTATCTTTGTTCATCAATGGCCATAAGCTCAGTAACTATATTACAGATTCAGGAGCTTCTGACAATATTATGCCTTCTTCTGTAGCCAAAGCCCTAGGACTATCACTTACAAAGACATTTGGTAGGTGTTACTCTATGGATGGCAAACAAATTTCCTTGCTTGGATAGATTAAAGATGCATGAGTTGCTCTTGCAGCTTACCCTGACAAAAAAGTGAAATTGACTATTTTGGTAGCAGACATTCCTGCTAGCTATGGGATGTTGTTGAGCAGGACATTTTGCAAGGATTTGGGTGGGCAGATTAAATTAGATTGGTTAGAAGCCACAATCCTAGTGGAAAAGTAGAAAGTGAAGTTAGAACCTGAACCTAAGTGCAAATTTACTATCTATGCCTCTGATGATCCCAAGTCCCAGATTTTATTTGAGGAATCTGAATTTGGTAACTATAGCAATTTTATACATCAACACTCCCCTATCCATAGGCATAATTGGAAAGACACTGAAGGCTCCAAGGATTAAACTAGAATGTTTCTTCCCCAACATGAAGTCAGGAAAATGACCCACCTCAATGGGGAAAAGAGAGACCAAATTTCACACTGATTCATCCAACTAATGCCCTGCTCTACATCATAATCCAGTGTCATGGTTTAACTTTTACCTTGGGAGGCAAGTGAACTAGAAACATCTCATTCCAATTCCACCCATTTTGGGGAGGAATTATATCTTTCCTTTTAAACTTGCACAATTGAAGGCATGAGAAGGCTAAGAAGCCCCAAAGATACAATTAAATCATTGCCAACCCTTTCTAGAACATAGAAACTTTCTTTTTAGAACAAGATGAAAGATTAGAATGATTCCTCCAGCTTCACACTTCCTTTTATATGTAGAGCCTATATTGTATCAGTCCTTGGGAATGTGTATAATCCTTACTAAATCCATCAGATCACTCTTACGTAAGATCATGCAATTTTGTTACTTGAGGCATTAATGAAGAATTGTCACACATGTGGAAAGGACCTGCTTGATGCTTCAAGTGCTACAATGAATCCACATCATGTCATGTATTTCTAGGCCCTAGTGACATGTTCCACCTTCAAACCACTTTCCTCCTAGAAACCCTACCCACTTGTTGATGTGGACTCCAAATTTGACACTAAATTATGTTTCAATACCATTCATGAGACAGTCTAATTCTAACTTGGCTCCAAATAACTCATTTATGCTGATGCCACATTAAATAGGACTCACCTTGCATTCCCATGTGAGGGATGCAATTAAGGCTCAAGGCATTGTTGCAGAAACTCACATACTAATCACATAATGATGTCTTGAAGCCATCGTCACCTAGAATTGGGGTAACAAACATGCTTCAATTTTCTCAATTTCATAACTCAACATCAAATTTATTAAAGATATCATTTATTATTTCCATTAATTTTTGTATACTTCTTAGTCAAATTGGGGTTTCGGGCTCAATTGCAATCATTTCAAGTTAAATGCTACAATACTTGCAATAATGACTCCTCAAGCGAGCCAAATATTTGTTTCATGTGCCATAATCTAGAAACGTTTTTAATATAGACCATTGATTTAACATGAAACTGAGATCCACGGTCTGCACAAATCGCAGCTTCCACCACTCGAGCCTATCCCCACGCAAGAGACACGTGTCAGAGAGTCACATACTCACTGTAATCAAGAGGCAATTGCATAACAAGGCTTCAATAAGAGTGAAGCCTAGTACCATACCAAAGTGTCACCACATGTCTCAATTGGACGCAAAATCTAGACGGAAGCATCACCAACAAGTAGCCAACGAACTTCATAAAACTTTTCCTTTGAGAACAATTTGGCGGGTCCCATTGACACATGGCAGCATGGCGCTTCTCATCGGTTATGAAAATACCAAGCACTAAAGAGTAGCATGATCTCGACAAGTGGACACCCTCCATGGAACTTCTTCCTTGAAGGATATGGGCCCACCTCACGAATACAAAATAACTTCAGACATGTGGGCACATCCATTAGGTTTCAAATTAAAAAAGGCACTAGCCAGTGAAAGCAACGGAGGGGCCATTAGACACACGATGAAGTGGACACACTTTAGGCAACATAAACAAATACAACCGACGAACATAGGTCACTGACAAATTAGACTTTTGATTCTAAAACCTAAGGATTGAAACATGAGTTCCTAAATGCAGGGACATAATTCAAAAACAAGGACCTTATACTCTAGAAATTTTACAGGTTCTAACATATTTTCCCTTGTGTTTGGATGTTTTTGTGTCATCATGGAATAGATTTGAGGTAATTTTCACCCTCATCCTACTCCATGTGTTTGCAAGAGAACAAGACTGTGAACTAGTGTCAATTATCATCGTGGAGGAAGCTCCATCTTCTCATATGGTCATCATGGTGTCTTTGTCACACAATTGGTGAAGTCACCCACTTTGTGCCACTATGCCTTGTGCATTTGTGATGTTATCTTGTGTGTCGTTGTGCCTGCCATGATACCTTGTGTGTGCATTGATGTGCAATTCAACATGTGAATGTCACATTTTCAATGTAAAAATATCGTTCATTCGATATTTGTTTGATTAATGTCTTAAGTGAAAGTTTGGTGCATTACACTGAGACTATGACACATCTATAAGATCAAAGATAAATTAATTTTTAAATAATGACAAATAAATTTAACATTACATTAATAACATTTCCACATCATTAATTTTAAAACTCAATATCTTTAAACATCAAATTTCATTTCTTAATATTATTATAATTATTAACCAACCCTAATTTAATTTAAATTAATCTATGTTTAATAATTGCATTTATTTATCATAAGGTGATTAACAATGTTATTTCATAATCAAATCAATGTAAGAGGAATTAACTTTAAATAACGTAGCTAGCTGCATCCTAAAAGTTAGGGTGCACTAACCCCCACAGACCCTCATTTAAAAGGACAAGATGGGACGTTTTTATCTTTTTCTTTGATTTGTTTTACCAGAAGCATCACTCCATTTGATTTGTTTTCTGATTTCTACGTTAACATTGTACTTTTTTTCTTTCAGAATTAAAAGATCACTCACTTAATACAAGTGGTATGTCACTGGCGAAATTTTAGCGTCAAACGAGAAAATATTAAAAAAAAAAAAGAGATTGACAATGTATCGTAAACAGTTTGAGAATGTGATTGATTACATCCCCCTGCAGAGTAAGAAATTAGTCATCAAATGAACAGAGTGAGTAATTAAACGTGTAATACATGACGTCTGAGGAAGCATTCCTCTCGTTAATCCCTCAACGGAGTTTTTCTCCAAGGAATTTCATGGCATGGAAAAGTAGTTTTTTTCATATTTGTGGATTTATAGTGCTGGATAGACTAGTATTTATTAGAGTAAATATACTTAAAAAGAGTATTTATTAGTTCCTGTCGCTGGCAGGATTACTTATGCATCGGTTAGACGTAATTTTCCCAACCCAGTCAGCCAATTGTTGAGCAGAATTAAAAAAAAAAGCAAATACACTATAGTTTGTAATTTATTTTTTCTATTTTCAAACTTGGAAAATGCTATTTATCTTGTTTCCTATTGGGCAAATCCTCAAACAGTAAGGAGAGAAATTATTTTTTAAAATATTTAAAAGAAAAATCATTTCGTGGAGGACAATTAGAATTGCCATTAATGAAGTATTTATTTTTATAAATGTATAAAGTACATGATGTGATAGAAATTTATTCGAGACATTGAATGTTCTTGAATGTTTTCGTAAAAAAATCTTTGCCAAAATCTTACGCCAAAATCTTCAAATTAATAGGCCATGTTGACAGCACTATTATAGATGTTTTTAGAAGAAACTACCTGAGAACGGAACCAACTTGACAAGCTGAGAACCAGTGGAGAAACTGTGAGAACCGGTGCAAAAGGTGCTGGGAACCTGAGCCGGTGGTTGCTGAATCTCTTTGTAGGCCTGCAAAATAAGGTTTGTAACCTGTTAACTTGCGCAACTATCATCTAATGTCCTAATTTCCTCCTATTTACTAGATATATGTTTTTCCCATTAGCAACAATATCTATTTTCGAATTAATGTCTGATAGATAGATATTGAGACTAAAAGAGAGTATTTCACAGTTTTGTATTTTCAAACAAATTTGGCACAAAATGGATCTAACCTGAAAAGCGCTGGACATAATGTAACCCTCATGAGCTATTGCTGCGATAAAAATGTTGTATACTTTTAGGATTTGAGCAGCGCCCCGCAGGAAGGGCAAACAATAGCACGCCATATACGAGAATAGAGCGGAATGAGGAGAAATAACCTGCGCTGAGCGTGCACTTCCACAACGCAGGCGACACCGCCGCAGGCTGAGCACATCCCTGCTCCAGTGTTTCACATTTTTCACCCTCCTACTCTCTGACCACACCAACGCTATCCCCATTATTAAAAGTTAAAACTATAAACAGGAAAATTACAGTTATGTATTTTTAAAGCTCTCAGCCTTAATAAAATTCGAGTTGTCACTAGACTTTTTCTGTAAGCGGACATCCATCTTGTGCCAAAATGAATAATTTACAAAGCACGCGATCATTCCAATTTTCCTCTTCACTTCTTAAACGTTAGGGATTAGGCCCAAATAATCAGTTCCTTGTTAAATCTTATCCTCATATTCTCGCATCCAACCAGTCCAGTTAGTACAGTGCTGCTTCTATGCGAAGGAATGATTTCCAGGCTTCTCCATCACTGTCCAACTAACAATTTACTGTGTCTAAGTGGAAAATTGACAATGGCCCAAAACAAAATTAAAAATGCACAAAGTGCACAACTGCCGCTGCTACTATTCTTGCTTGTGTGTGTTTCGATGTCTACAACATAAGACATACTGCTTCGTCCAGAGAGCCCTAATGTCCTGAGAAATGCGCCTGGCATCTATTGCATCTCCAAGCAATCCTCGCCTTGTGAAGCCCACTTAATATAGTCCATGACAGGAATTCTCAGGAAGTACTAAGCAATAATGGGTCAATTCCTAGAAATATTGAAATCATCAATACCATTGTATACAGAGCAAAAAAATTGTTAATTTTGTATGAGCAGAAATGAAATGGAAAAATTTGTATACCATTGTTAATTGTCTGTGCAGACTTGTGGGTAGTAAACCTAGTTTCTTCCTGTTCCGTGGCCATAATGTCTGGAGTTGATTTAAGTTGCTTTCTCCCTGTTCCGTGGCCATAATGTCTGGCATTGATTTTTTTCATTAAATATTTCTGCTCTTTCATTCTCTTCCACAATTTAGAACAAGCTTACATGACACGTCAATGGATTCTTCTCCACCACTAAACAGCTGTCACTTAAATAAAACCAACGCTTTATAGTCTTTACACATTTGCATATACAGAATTGGGTTTCGCAAAAGCTACAGAGATAAATGAATATTTTTTATTGAATATTTGACAGTAAATATACGGGCTGCATATAGTTATTGACATTTGAGCTGGTTGCCACTATTTTTAAAAACCTGCGTGCGACGGAAGCCCTAACGAAATCATTTTTAATTTTATTTGCATTGTCTATTCGAATTGCATAGATTTGCTGAGCTTTCCTTTCAGAAGCATTTAATATTATAAATAATAACATTTGAGCTGGTTGCCACTATTTTTAAAAACCTGCGTGCGACGGAAGCCCTAACGAAATCATTTTTAATTTTATTTGCATTGTCTATTCGAATTGCATAGATTTGCTGAGCTTTCCTTTCAGAAGCATTTAATATTATAAATAATAACTGTATATGTTTTACTGAATTAAATAATATTTTTAAGAAATTTAACAATAATATATGTTTATATTTTTTTAAATATTTTACTTAAATAACTTCCAGTCATTTCAAAATTACAATTTTCAAAGATCAGGTCAATAATAATTATAAGATATTTAGAAATATTTCACACACAAAAGAAAATAAATACAATATTTTTTACTTATATAAAAATTAATTAAATAATAAATTAATTAAATTTCACTCTTAAATATTATTAAAATAATCAATTTAAACATAATTTTTAAAATTGATTCTCTTTAATTTATTATGAATATTTTGAATTTATATTAATAGCATGCCTACAACAACAGACTCTCCATCCCAAGGTGACTCGTCATGACCATCACTGCAATAGTGATTGGGCCTCCCATCAACAACTTGCAACTCTTACTACATGTTTTCTTCTCTCAACAAGTCTAGCATTTATTGCAATGTGATCTTGTCACCACGCATACAAACATTTCTATACAGAAGGCCAAACAAGAAGTTATTACTACTATCTTTAGTCATACTTCAAACTAAGGGGCAAATTAGAACAATATTTAAGCTTTCAACCTATTCAATACATGTATAATAGATAAGTACCAGTTCATAAATTATTAATTACCATAATTACATGTTTAGTTTATATAATTATGTTAATCAAGTTAAATGCTTTACAAATTAAATCTTTTCCACAAAGTTCATTTTTAACCCTAAAACCATGAAAATTAAATTTAATCGGTTCAACAGTTCATAGTTCCGCCGCCTCGCTAAGTCCTGCCAACAATTGAGCCGCTTCATTGAACCCGTCCATTGAACCACTTCATTCAGCTAGCCCGTTGAACCACTTCATTGAACCGATTCATCGGCTCAATCAGTTCAACAGTTCACACTTTCACCGCCTCACTGGGTTCTGCCAATAGTCAAGCCGCTCCTTATGCATGTCCTCGCACTTATTCCAAGACTTCCCACATGTGTCATCCATTTGCAGCGTTACTTAGTTGTCAACTCCCACATTCCTTTTTCCTTCTTGTCCTGCATGTGCTAGGAGCTCATTGTAATATTTCATTCACTTTGTCCCATCAAAGAGCTTACAAGATTTAACTTCTAAAGTGTTTTGCAATGTAATAATGTCATTATTATTGGTTCCTGCCGCTGGCAGGATTACTTATGCATCGGTTAGATGCAATTTTCCCAGCCCAGTCAGCCAATTGTTGAGCAGAGTTGAAAAAAAAAAAGCAAATACACTATAGTTCGTAATTTTTTTTTTCTATTTTCAAATAGTTCACAGTTTCATTCTACCTTGTATCCTCGTGCTAATCGTTTGGTTGTTGGATCGACAGTTTTATGAGTGTGGTAGTGAAGTTAGCAGATATGACTGCTGATTCTTTCTTTGGTTTGTAGTATTTGTTATTAATTGTCTTGTTTGTTTGTTTCTTTTTTTGTTTTCAATTTTACTGTTCAATATGTTATTCATATATGCAAATTGCAAATTATTTGAGACCTAAGGTTGTGACATTATGGAATATTATCTTTTGTAGTGTTCAATTATGATTGGTACTATTTAGACTTACATAACAGTTATTTTCAGAATTTTAAAACTTTGTGTTGACTATTTAGTACTTTAGGGTTGAACTTATCTATTTTTAAATGCCTGCTCCCAACTTAAAATAAGAAAAATGTAAACAAAGTGAATTCTAAGTTTGTAACTAGGCATTGCTTTTAGGTCACAAGTTACTTCTTGGTTCAATTGTTTAATATGCCTTTTGTGGTTTTGCATGTTCAGACCTCACTAACACATGATTATCAACATATTACAAGTGCACCCTGTTTACAGTATTTGAATATCGGCAAAATTGTCCTCGGTTGAGCAAATAAATGAAGAAAGCAAGGCTGTCAATAAACCAAAAACAAAAACAAATCATAGATATAGACAATTACAAATTAACAATACAACCTCACATTTCAAATATCGATTCCGCACTAGAAAATGAAGGGCTGCATAGAGTTCATGCATTTAAATATAATGTAGGCGATTGCTTATTTGACTCGTTACAGTTTCTACTTCATTCTAAATACACATCAATTCAATTGCGCAATGGAACAATAGACTATTTCTTGACCTGCCTTGCACAACATGATGCAGAAGCAATTGCCTCATATAATTATGAATTGGATAGTCACACATTAAATGAATTACACAATGTAGGAAACGTTGAAGAGTATCTCCGGCGAATGCGTATTTCTGCAACACTGACTACACATAACAATGAAGTTGGTCTATGGGGAGACATTTTTTGTATTCGCTGGCTATCCAAGTGGCTAGGAATCCAAATATGTCTTTGGTCAATCACATCAGGCAAAAAATACCTACATTTCAATCAATTCTCCCAAGCGCAATCATACTCTATCTTGTTTCATGACACAAATCCCCTTCATGGACATTTTGAACCACTCATACCCTATCAAATACAAGCAATTAATACCCAATCAAAAATCTCATTTAGGACAATAAAACAGTACCTAAGGACTAATCAACAACCTCATGTTGGTAACTTTGTTAAAAAACAAAAGATAGTCAATAGCAACACTACATCGCTTCGAAAGATCAAACAACAAATACGCAGCAATCAAAAAAAGAAAAATGCAGCCAAAAAAAACAAATGCTTAACATCACCAATAGAATTATTCGAAAGAAAAATTCAAGACACACCAAGACATGTATGCGCAATCTGTCAGACTTTGCATTTTAAAAAGGACATTATGGCTTTCAAGGACAAAGAAAAACAAACATATTATAAACTAACAAATCAAAATCACAATTTATTGACAAATTCTATTTGTCGCATATGCCATAAAACATTGAATCAATGCAAGCTTCCTAGGTATGCAACACCGCAACATATTCGGATGAATAAACCTTTGCAATATGTAAACATACTTACACAATTGGAAGAACGTCTTGTTTCACTGAGGATTGCATTTGCACAAATCTGGGAATTAGGATACAAAAGATCTCAAATAGGATTGACTGGATCTATTATCAATGTGCCAGTCAACATGAATATTATACAAAATGCATTGCCACGATCTACCAATGAAACGTCGACAATTGCAGTTGCTCTTAAAAGACGACTAGAATACAAAAATGCTTTTCAAAAAGGAATGGTTCGATCAGCTGTTATAATAAAAGCTTTGAACCAATTAAGCAAAACAAGACTATACAAAATGGAAAAAGTTCAATTAAATAGGAATTGGAAAGAATCTCTTGAAATCAATAATGAAAGTGACATAGCCAATGAACATTGTACAAATGAAACTGACTCAGACTCTGATATAGATCATCAAAACCCTTGTGAAACCTTAATACATGGATTCACTGAATCTAAATGTATACATGAAATGCAAGACAAAGTTATAGAAGTTGCCCCTGCAGAAAACTATAACCCTATTGGAATCTTTAAAGATACTTATGCAGAAGAAATGAATTTCCCTACACTGTTCTTTGGAAACCCACGTGATGATGACATTGTCAAGAATTTCTCATATCAAAAAATTGCACAATGGGAGCTACGAAATTCAAATAGACAATTCGCATACCATACAACCAATCTATTTTTTAAAACTATCAAGATACTGATACATCAAGTACTATCTACAATGTGGATAAGAATTCGTAAAGGACAACTAAAAGGCAGAAAGCTAATAGCAAAAGATGTCAAATGCAAACCTAACCTAGAGCAAATACTCAAATCAGACATTGGATATGTTGATTTCAAAAGAATAAGAATATCTCCAGATTATTTACATCAATTGAAAAAAAATCTTTTTGCTATGATACGACAACTTGGACCACCTACATTTTTCCTTACATTTACTAGTGCTGAACAAAATTGGAAACACTTATCAAACACACTTGAATACTTGCATAGTACATATCACGCATCTTCACAACAACAATATGACACAAATCATGAGAACAATATTTTCTACCTCATCAAAAAAGATCCTGTGACGTGTGTACGTTATTATAGACATAGAATTAATTCACTAAAACAATTGATATTTGTAGATAGCTCTTTCTTCGGACAAGCCGTCAATTATTTCTCTGTAACTGAATTTCAGAATCGTGGCAATGAACATGACCACTTCCTCTTATGGATTAGAGATGCACCAATTTATGGTAAAAATAAAACCGTGGATATTGAACAATTTATTGACAAATACATCAGTTGTAATACTAATAATTTGATTGCAGAAATGGCTAGGGTGCACAAGCACCACCATACAAAGCAATGTAGGAAATCAAAGTAGCATTATTGTAAACACAACTTCCCATTTCCACCAATGAAAAAAACTATGGTTCTAGAACCATTGAATGAAACCAATGAAGTTACAATTTCAATTGCAAAAAAAATCTTCTCTGTGTTAGAACATTCTAATTATGAACAATCATTCTCCTTCCAAATGTTTCTAGAAGACATGAATATGAATGAAGATGATTACATCATAGCTATAAAATCAACAATCCATAGGCCTACAATTTTCTTGCAACGAAACCCTTCAGAGATATGGAATAATAGCTTTTCAAAAAAAATACCTGATATATGGAAAGCAAATACAGATGCACAGTTTGTACTTAATGCATATGCTGCAGCAATGTATTGCAGCTCATACATGACAAAAGTGGACAAAACAATGACATACGCATTTAAAAGAATCCGTAAGGACCATCAACAAAATAGTATCGATGCTATTAAAATGATAAGTAAACTTGGAAATGCATTACTCAACCTACAGCAAATGTCTTCACAGCAAGCTGCTTACATTGTTCTATCACTTCCACTAAGCTATAGCTCAAGAAAATGTGTATTCATTGATACAAGCACTGATAGTGATTGAACTTTTGTCCTGAAGTCAGTGAAACAATTGAACAATGAACCAGATGAATCAGAAAATATTGCTTGTAAGTCTTTAATAGACTACTACATAGCACGACCAGAACCAATTATGCACATTTGTGTTGCTCAATTTGTCTCAGAATATAGAAAGGATGGAAAACCAATGCATCAAAAAGCTAAACCAAATATCATACGTTTTATCGGTTTTAGCAAACATCTTGACTTGGAAAATTATTGTAGGGAACAATTGCTACTTTATGTGCCCTTTACAATAAATGAAAAGACACTTAAGCATGGTTTCGATACATGGCACCATGTTTACTCATTTCATGAAAACACAATTAATGCAAATCGTATCAAATACAATTACAAGATCAATTCTAAATGGGGTGATATTGACAAAGCTCTCGATGAGATCAATTCTGAAAATAATCACACTCACAACCAGTCAATCCTTCCAAATGAAAAGCCATACAAAGAATCATACAACATAGAACAAGATTTTGAAACACTAAACCGTAACAAACCAAAAACTCATTTTGCTAATGCAATTGAAATTGCAAAACACCCATATATCATGGACAATGTCGAATATTTCAAGTTGAGACGAATGCTAAATCAAGAACAACAAGCAATTGTCAAAGACATTGTATTGAAAAAAACAAAAAACAACAAAACTCCACTACACTTGTTCCTAACAGGTGGAGCAGGAACTGGGAAAACATTTACTGCAAAAGCAATATTTCAATCTCTTCTTCGCATATATAATAACTCCATTAATACTGATCCTGACAAACCTAAAGGTCTAATAGTTGCTTACACAGGAAAGGCAGCATACAATATAGGTGGAGTAACATTACATTCAGCATTCCACATACCTTTCAACAAGTCAAAATTTGTTCCATTGAGCATTGAAACACTTGATACAATGTCAAAGCACTACTAGCAACTGCGTGTGCTCTTACTAGATGAAGTTTCATTGGTAGGCGCATCATTTTTGCGTTACATTGACAGACGATTAAGAGATATAATGCAAACGCCTACTACATACTTTGGAAATCTTGACACAATTTTTTGTGGTGATTTGTACCAAGCACAGCCTATGCTTGATTCAGTTGTTTTTGAAAACACACCAACCTTAACTGAACTAATGCCATACAACTTTTGGAAAGACAACATAAAATTCTATGAATTGCAATCAACTATGCGACAAAAAGATGAAAACTTTATTGCAATCCTCAATAGAATACGTATAGGTTCACAGACAAATAATGATATAGAATATTTGAATGAAACTTGCCTGCACCCACCACCCATGGACCCGACATTCCCTTTCCTATTTTACAAAAGGAAAGATGTTAATGCACACAATCAAAAAATGTTATCAATGGTTACTGGAGAGCTAACTATATTGAATGCAATTGATGAACATGATGAAAATTACAACGGGGTCCGTCTCTATAATCATACAGCATCTTTACCATCTCAAATACTTTTGAAACCAAATATGCTTGTAGAAATCTATGCTGGGAATTACAATACACAAGATGGCCTCGTCAATGGATCAGATGGCACATTTAAAGCATACACCCAATACAATGACTTTGACATTGTTTGGATCAATTTTGATGATCCAAAGATTGGCCACCATCAACGTGCAAGGCTAGCACAATGCTATGGCAATAGTATTGACAGACAATGGACACCAATACTTCACGTTGCTAAGCCAATTCAGAAAATATCAAGCAGCAAAAAAATAACTATTAGGAAACAATTTCCAATTCAACTAGCTTGTGCTAGAACCATCCATAGATCTCAAGGACTCACAATGCATAGTTTGGCATTTGATCCTACTGGCATAAGGCAACATGGATTAACATATACAGCACTCTCTCGAACAAAAACAATTCATACATTGTTCTTGTTAAAGCCTCTTGTAAAAGAAAACTTCAAAATTAAAAAAAAAATAGACCTTGAAATGTCTCGCCTAAAATCAACAGCACAATGGATATTTGAAAATGAACATACCAAACGCATTACTAGTTCACAACTACTATTATGTACATTAAATACCTGCAATCTATCTCTGCATATAGAAGACATTACCAGTGACATTGATATAATGGCATCTGACATTGTATGTCTACAAGAAATACATATGCTACTCAACAATTCCAACAACAAATTTGAACAATTCAATTGTTACTCATCATACAATATTCATGGAATATCATTCTTAACTCGGAAAAACATTATTGTCTGTAAAACAATGCAACATACAACAACAAATGTGGAAGCCATGACAACAACAATATGTTTCATGGACAACGAGATAAACATATGTAATCTATATGCAAGACCAAATGCTCCATTGACAGAAATCATATCCATCACCAACCAAGTATTTTCATGTGTAGATAGACAAAAGATAATGTTCATTGTAGGAGATTTCAACATTGACATGTGTACACAGTGCAACAAAAGAAAACAACTTTAACAACATATGCAAAACCAAAATATGCAATTTTTGTTACACGAATCCCAATCACTATCCAAACCAATGATTGACCATGTATGGTCCAATGTACATTCAGAAACATTTTATGTTTACAGATCAGAAGCATATTGGAGCGATCATTTTGCAACTTTCATAAAATTTGAACCTTTTAACAAGCCCGAACCTACTTCAATATGTCATTAGACATATCAAAATTACATTCATATACACATTTTAAAAATTAAATCCAAACAAAATATAATAATGAAACATAATAATCCTCTACTACCAAAAAAAAAAATTCTTCCTTGTTGATGTCAGTAGCATCAAATTCCATCTATTTCTTACAAATCTCTACTGCTCATTTGTTAGAGGATTCTAAAATTCCCTAGTATCTACATTTTTACATATTGATTCATAATCTATATTGCTTTTCATTTTTCAACTTCAACCATCAAACCATTTGATAATTACCATAAAATAACTATACATTCACTCATCTTTGCTAATGATTTATGGTTCCTAATATGCAGCATACAATGGACAAGACTAAAAGTGCACAAAAACAAGTGCAAACCACTGATGAACAAACATCAAAGAGGTGACCAATATTCTTTATTTCTGCATAAATTTTGTTGATTCAAATCTTTAAACTCAAACTAATTTTATCTTCTCTCTTGCAAGTCAAAAATTGGAACTTCAAAACCAATTTCTATTGAGGATCTAAATGCTCATAAAGCAGGAAGCACCTTTGAAGGTGATGTCATTGTGACATACAAAGCTACATTAGGCAAAGCTAACAAGACACGTGAAGTTTTCCGCGTAGACCTCACAGATGTTAAAGCTGAAATGACCATCACCTTGAATATAACTGGTGATCTTATCATGCAACATGAAAGCAAAATAATTACAGGATCAGCAATATCCATATCTGGGTTTCAACTTGCTCCAAAAACCAACTATGATCGAGGTGACTGCGATTGCATCTTGCTGCTGAATAATGCATCCACTGTTGATATAATACCAAAGCTTTGTCAAGACTATAATTTCATACCAAGCACCACTATTAAACAATTGCTTGCAAGTACAGATGCATATGCTACTGGCACCATTGGCGCATTGGTCACTGGCACGAGAAAGACAGGAGTTTACTATGTTTTTGATATCAAGGATGGTGACTCCGAATGTGACAAAGCACAGGTAAATAATTATTATCGTCTCTTTATTGCAAATCATTGACATTTTCAATTTTACTATATATTTCTTTCGATAGATCAAGACTACTAACAATTTTGCCAATACAAAAAATAGTTGCAGCTACATGCAAGTTTGACTAGCAATTTCCTTGCAATCGAAGACGAGATGAAGCAAAATGAATTCCCAGCAATGCTGTTCAAAAATATTGTCAAGAGAATGGATGTAAAAGAGAACACACTGCGAACATGCCAAGCAACATATATTGGTAAATTAACCAATAGAAGAACCTTGGATCATCTGAATAGTTTATTGCATTCAACATTTGAGGTAACTAGACCCGAATTCCTGAATTTGTTTCATTAATCAATTTATATAGTAAAAGATACATCCCAGAACCAATGAAAATTGAACATCTCTTGCAGGTCCACGGAACATTAAAAATAGCTAATGCTTATTCTGCCCCTTTCCATGCATTTTGCCCACAATGCAACTATAAGTTTCATAACTATGGAGCCCTCGAAGACCAAACAGCTCATTGTTTCAAATGTGATGAAGATGTCACATACATATACTCCCTTTACCTAAAAACTATTGTGACCACTGAGAACAATCAAATAGTTCAGTGTTTTTGTGACAATTCTATCATCCAACTTCTTCTTCCAGCGCTCAGCAATCTCACATATGACAAGTATATTGCAGATAAAACAGCAATTGTCTTCATCTTACGGGACTTCTCTAAAAAGGGTAAATTCACGTTAAATCGATACAACCTCATCATCAATGCAACTTCCCTTCAAGATTAATCAATACACTCCATGCACAGGTACACTCCTATTCCACTTCATTATTGTTATCAATACAATAATTTGATCAAACAAAAATTATTTATTCTCCAGCACTTTTTAATAAATTATTTCTACATTATTTGCATGTTATTGTTACTTAGACTTGCTTATCACTAAAAAACAATATACTAACCACTCCTGTTCTATCCATATGTCAGGTACCAGATAAATAAGAAAACCAGACAGCAGTTTTTGCGAACAAACGACATATCACCTACACTTCTTACATAAAATTTTTGATAATGATTTTGCCATATCTCAAACTCTATACAGCTATAGTTTCTTGTTATAATACACTACTACTCTAAACAATTTAAAAACAATATTTGTCCTTCACATATATTACGCACCTTAACATCAAACTTAATTAAAGAAAAAATTTTGTTTCCCTGTATCTCTTGCAATTTTTAGTTTCATGTTTCTTTTCTATTTCTCTGCTCCTTTTCGTTTCAGCTAGTTGATTCGTTAAAACTATCTCTATTGCATTTTCAGTAAATTTTGGTGGTTTCTAGTTATCTTGCACTCATTGTTGTTTATAAGACTTAACTGCAATAGTTTTTTCTTCACTACAGAAAATCTCACCCTATAAAGTTCTTTTGTGACTGCATTTTACTTTCATTATTACTATATTTGACTTCAATATTGTTATATTTAGTGCAATCTTATGTATCCTGTTTATATTCAGCATTGATGTTGTTATCACCTTGAGCTCTAGTTTCCTTAACAACTTACAAAAAAAATTACATCTGAGATAGCTTAAAGGTATTTGTATACAATGTTAGAAATCTGATCATTCATTTGAGGAGCTATTATTTTCAATCTGGCAAATAGGTAATCCCGATCCATATATTTTTCATATACAGATGAACCCAAAGTTAAACACACCCACATTGCATTCTGGCCACTAGTAATGTAATAAGACCACCTCCAGCTAAGAAACTGCAATCGGCACTGCAGACAAAATCAAGATCTGGAAATTCGTATTGGTTGGCTGTAATTATATCTGAGTCCAGCTTTCGCACTCACAGCACGCAGTGAACCAATGCTTGCATTTAACACACATGCATTGTCATTACAACTTGTTTTAGCAAATATTGAATTGTGTTTGTTTGACAATCCAACATAACACTACATTTGTTCCATCATCTATTTCTTCTAAACAACACAATACACTGCCACATTGTATTCGACTATCAATGCTGGTAATTTCTAGAGTTGTCTATATACCTATCCATTCTAAATTGTCCACCACAATTGTGCTTGTGCATTTTGTATTGCATTGGCATCAGCATCTTACATGATAGACATATAGTTCATTGCCATACCTCACAGCAAACAATAATACCTCGCAGCGAGAAGCTCGCCAATTGCTTAAAACCATCAGGACAGCGACCGCTGACCAGAAAAGTGCAACCGAAATCCAAGTGAATGGTAAACCCCAATAGCTCTATCCATGTATAGCAAGAATGTGTATCCTATCAAATTGAGGCTTCTTGGCTATGGTGTCCTGCAATAAGCGTAAATATGATATTGCAACACTGTTTCTTTCACAATCTTTAGCCTTTTGTGTAAAAAGACACTTCAACTTCATCTTTAATTTGCAATCATGATGCACATTTTTAAACAGGGGAATAGGTTCCAATTAGCTTGCTAGTTCTTCAGTTTGGAGAAATCATTCAAATTGTTTGATCTATAAGTGCCAAAATTCTCTAGCAATATAGGGCAATCTTCATTGCCAAAGCTACACAGTCCTAATGACCCATGGATTATGCCAAACTATTAGATAAATTGCTCACAGCCATTGCCAAAAGCCCAATTGTGTAAGCTAAACCCTCTTTGCCTGATCTGTTAATCTTAGACTTTGGTATTTTAACGATTTGCAGATTGGAACAGTGTCCTGCAATTACATGCAATATTGAATGTGTGTGAACAAATTAATGGCATTTTTTATTACAATACAGTTATTGTTAATTTGCTAGTAAATAAATTTTTGTTTTGTTTTGTTGTAAATTGACTTCACCAGAATGCAAAATGAGTATGGAGATCAAACAACTGTAAATAAACATACAAAGAATTAACATCCAACCCAAAAGAACAACATTAGCTCTGTGTAAGTATTATGCTAAAACACATAAGATGACCAAACAATGAACAACCAACCCAAAAGGACAATAAACACATTTCACTGCATTCAATGAGATTTATCTTCCTCATGTCTAATAGTTCATTCAATATAATAATAATCATACAGTTTTCGTTTTAGCTAGTTGATTTGTTAGGATCGGGATTACCTATTTGCCAGATGGAAAATAACAGCTCCTCGGATGAACCCAAAGTTAAACACACCCACATCGCATTCTGGCCACTGGTAATGTAATAAGACCACCTCCACCTGAGAAACTGCAATTGCCATTGCAGACAAAATCAAGATCTAGATATTTGTATTGGTTCGCTGTAACTATATCTTAGTCCAATTTTCGCACTCACAGCACACAGTGAACCGATGGCTGCATTTGACACACATGCATTGTCATTACAACTTGTCTTAGCAAATATTGGATTGTGTTTATCTGACAATCCAACATAACACTACATTTGTTCCATCATCTATTTCTTCTAAACAGGACAATACACTGCCACATTGTATTCGACTATCAATGCTGGCAATTTCTGGAGTTGTCTATATACCTATCCATTCTAAATTGTCCACCACAATTGTGCTTATGCATTTTGTATTGCATCAGCATCAGCATCTTACATGATAGAGATACAGTTCATCGCCATACCTCACAACGAATAGTAATACCTCACAGCAAGAAGTTCGCCAATCGCTTAAAACCATCGGGTCAGCCACTGCTAACCGGGAAAGTGCAACTGGAATCCAAGTGAACGATAAACCCCAATAGCTCTGTCCATATCTAGCAAGAATGTGTATCCTATCAAATTGAGGCTTCTTGGCTAGGGTGTCCTGCAATAAGCCTAAATATGATACTGCAATGTTGTTTCTTTCACAATCTTTAGCGTTTTGTGTAAGAAGACACTTCAACAGGGGAATAGGTTCCAATTAGCTTGCTGGTTCTTCAGTTTCGAGAAATCATTCAAATCGTTTGATCTATAAGTGCCAAAATTCTCTAGCAATGTAGGGCAATCTTGGTTGCCAAAGCTACACAATCCTAATGACCCATGGATTATGCCAAATCATTAGATAAATTGCTCACTGCCATTGCCAAAAGCCAAATTGTATAAGCTAAACCCTCTTTGCCTGATCTGTTAATCTTAGACTTTGGTATTTTAACCATTTGCACATTGGCAGAGTGCCCTACAATCACATGCAATATTGAATGTGTGTGAACAAATTAACCACATTTTCTATTACAATACAGTTATTGTTAATTTGCTAGTAAATAAATTTTTGTTTTGTTTTGTTGTAAATTGACTTCACCAAAATGCAAAATCAGTATGGAGATCAAACAACTGTAAATAAACATCCAAAGAATTAACATCCAACCCAAAAGAACAACATTAGCTCTATCTAAGTATTATGCTGAAACACATAAGATCACCAAACAATGAACATCCAACCCAAAAGCACAATAAACACATTTCACTGCATTCGATGAGATTTATCTTCCTCATGTGCAATAGTTCATTCAATATAATAATGATCATACAGTTTTCGATGCCCAATGGCTTAACAAAATCGTAGATTGCATACGGCAATGGGCATTACAGGAATAGTGCCCTATTTAACTATGTGTGCTCAATAATTGGGTGGCGAAAGTTTTTAGGAATTTGTTCTATATAATATGATCTGTTTACTGTCAAAAAGTATTGATACAATTAAAACTTTGGGGCCAAGCAATACTATCTACTCAAATACTATCATGCAATTCCGTTCTAATTTGAGGACGCAACGACCATTATGGGTCAACTTGCCAATTGAACAAATTCCAATCACTTATTCTGTAATATAAAATATATTTCTAACTTCTAATTTGCAACCTTCTCTTCCTGTATCTGCACATAATTCACTCTATTACATCTGTATATTATAGATAGCCAATGCTTTTTCAAATACAAAGATATTTTAATTATTCTAATGGCTACCAAAATTATTTGCAAATCGTTTGTTTAGGCTGGGCCTAATGGTCCCTGGGAAATTTATGATTCCAATGCAGTTGAGTATTCTGCGAACTATCTATCTTTAGTGTCTAAACATTTCGACAATTTGATAAGCTCAAAGGTTTAACCATTCAATCGTTGTACCGTAAATTATAGGTGGAAATCGTGAAAATAAGGAAAACGCAAGGCACTTGTTTAGCAACAGAAAAAGAACCTCAACTTTCATTCAGTATGCCAATATCCTTGCTAATCTTTGAACTTTTAAAGTATTAACTAATCAAAATATAGATATAAAGACTCATTTGAATAGCAACAAAAATCAAAGTCAAATCCAAAAAGAATCCTGTTACTTCAAATTTTTATCACTGTCAATGATACAATATGTTGTAGAAAAGATAAATTGCAAGATATGTTATCCAGAACAAATATCTGGGAAACAATTTATTTGGGATTTGGTTGTGATACTGGAGCGTCCAGCAATAAGGTCTGGTCTTCACATCTGTTACATATTCCTTTACCAACACAGCAACAAAAAGAATTGATGGAACATATTTTTGATGAGCACAAATGGACAAAAGCTAAAATAAAATTAAATAATGAACGGCAACCAGAGCACAAAAGTCAAGGTACAAAAAGCATAATCAATAGAAGACACACAAAGGGCAGAGATCAACAAAGTAAAGAAGATGTCAACTTTATAACTGAACTCTTTTTTCTAGATGCTTAGGTTTCTGTCCATACATGAAAGTAAACTTAAAGGTTTTTTCTTAGTTAATCGTTGCATCCCAGTATCAATTTATTTAACAAACATCCAATATATAAAGCTCACAAAGTTCTCATATTCATTGCAAATTTGTTAGTGTAAATACCAAAAACCCTGTTTATGTTTCAGAGCAATAATCATCACCTTCCTGTTCCAAAAGAATAGTTATCATTGGTTCTTATAGCATGATAGGAGCTTTGCAACAGGGTATACAAATCTATCAAGGCATAAAGGATAGAGATACTTTGTCAGATGTTGTAATGGCAACTACCCTGGTAGACATGTATGCAAAATGTGAGAACCTAGACAAAGCATGCGAATTGTTCGACAAAATTCCTCAAAGAAATGTGATCTCATGGAGTGCAATGATTGCAGGATATGCACAAATTGAACTTTTAGAGAAGACTTTAGAAACTTTCAAGCAAATGCAATTGGCAGGTGTAAAGCGAGACTCAACAACCTTTGCCAACATCCTCCCTGCCTATGCCAAAAGGGGAGCTTCGGAACATGGTATGGACATCCATCAAAGCATGAAGGATAGAGCAATTTTGCCATATATTGTGGTTGCAAATACCCTGCTAGACATGTATGCAAAATGTGGAACCATGGACAAGGCGAAAAACATCATAGTAAATCATAGTAAAATTTAGCAATCTCCAGGATTTATTGAACAGGCCTTCGATCCACTTTAAGTTACCATGACGTGATGTATCATTCTGCCAAAATGGAGCACCTTAACAGCTCTCCCAGAAAGTGGTAGGAACCCCATACTGTAGAGTATGAAATGTGCAAACTATATAGCCCAGGTTATATAGTACATTTTCTTCCATGCATGGTAAATAATATACAATCCCACCACGGCCAGTTTTGTAGAAAATAGCATACAGTTGTAAGTGTTCCAAATCATTGAAGGAAGCTGGTTAAATATAAAGTCCATCTTATGAAATTAAAATAGCATCTATTATTATTGGAAAACATGTTTAGATTATTTAAGATAGATAATTCACATGATACTCTACTACATTGGAATCATAAATTTACCAAGTCCCGTTAGACTGTGCTTAAACAAACGATTTATAAAATTTATCTCAATTTTTTCAATCAATTGCAGAGGAAACAAGTCACATAGCTCTGTATATAATCTATATTACAAGGGTGAGTGTTTAAGTACTCACCAAATACATGACCAACCAAATCTTTGTATCTGATAAAGCATTTGCCATCTATAATATACAGATCTGCAAGCTAGCAAATTGGCATACAGTGAGAAAGCATCTAAAACAACCCTAAATCTCTGTTTGTGATAAAGCATTGGCCATCTATAATATACAGATCTGCAAGCAGCAAATTGGCATAGAGTAAGAAAGCATCTAAAACAACCATGCCAGTAATTCCCCAGACCAATCCTAGAGGCACTAGAATGAGGTTTGAATATCCCAAAATGTAACTAACATGAGCTCCACTTTTTGCCATGAATCTGAAAAACCATCACACCAACAAAAAAAATTGAAAATTTCTATCTAGAAAACACACAACATAAACCATATATATGATATTAGCTATACACGCATTTAACAGTCTATAAAAGGCAAGACAACTTAGTGAAATGTGAGTAGAAATGAAATGCAAAAAAATATATACCATTGTCAATTTTGTGTGCACACTTGCGGGTAGAAAAGCTGGTTTCTTCCTGTTCCGTGGCCATAATCTCTGCAGTTGATTTTTTCATTAAATATTTCTACTCTTTCATTCTCTTCCACAGTTTAGAATAGCCTTACTTGACACCTCAATGGATTCTTCTCCACCACCAAATAGCTGTCATACCATGCATTGTTTTCTTCATCGGTGAGACTCCTATCTATCGGTGAGTTCCTTGGATCTCCTGTCGACGCCGCAGTTTACGCCGATAGGCTTACCATCGGCAAGACCTTAACTATCGGCAACCCTCATACATTTCCCACCGACCTCTCTTTCACTCCGATGAGTCTAACACATAGCTGTCGGTAACACTTAGGCCATCGGCAATACATTTCCCGCATCCCCCGACAACACATCTCTCACCGATGAGCCTTCCATCGGCGAGAATTCTTAGTTCTCACCCCGATCGTAATTCTTATGCCGATATGCATTGCATTTAACGTCACCTTCGGCAAGACATGCCTACTGTCGGCCCAGCTTTAGATCCTTTCACCGATGCATACCTAGAATTTGTTATGCAATCTGTGGGGTCCACAGTCTTTGACCCAACCGGTTGTATGTCTAAAAGGATAGATACACACAAACTATTCTATCATACAACTGACGTATACACACCGATTGATCTCGCATACATTTGTATACACATGAAGTGCTAATTCCTTCTCTGCACATTGTGGACCAGCAAACATAAAACTCTCAACGTAAATAGTATTTGACAGTAAATATACAGGCTGCATATAGTTATTCACATTTGAGCTGATTGCCACTATTTTTAAAAACCTGCGTGCGACGGAAGCCCTAACGAAATCATTTTTAATTTTATTTGCATTGTCTATTCGAATTGCATAGATTTGCTGAGCTTTCCTTTCAGAAGCATTTAATATTATAAATAATAACTGTATATGTTTTACTGAACTAAATAATATTTTTAAGAAATTTAACAATAATATATGTTTATATTTTTTTAAATATTTTACTTAAATAACTTCCAGTCATTTCAAAATTACAATTTTCAAAGATCACGTCAATAATAATTATAAGATATTTAGAAATATTTCACACACAAAAGAAAATAAATACAATATTTTTTACTTATATAAAAATTAATTAAATAATAAATTAATTAAATTTCACTCTTAAATATTATTAAAATAATCAATTTAAACATAATTTTTAAAATTGATTCTCTTTAATTTATTATGAATATTTTGAATTTATATTAATAGCATGCCTACAACAACAGACTCTCCATCCCAAGGTGACTCGTCGTGACCATCACTGCAATAGTGATTGGGCCTCCCATCAACAACTTGCAACTCTTACTACATGTTTTCTTCTCTTAACAAGTCTAGCATTTATTGCAATGTGATCTTGTCACCACGCATACAAACATTTCTATACAGAAGGCCAAACAAGAAGTTATTACTACTATCTTTAGTCATACTTCAAACTAAGGGGCAAATTAGAACAATATTTAAGCTTTCAACCTATTCAATACATGTATAATAGATAAGTACCAGTTCATAAATTATTAATTACCATAATTACATGTTTAGTTTATATAATTATGTTAATCAAGTTAAATGCTTTACAAATTAAATCTTTTCCACAAAGTTCATTTTTAACCCTAAAACCATGAAAATTAAATTTAATCGGTTCAACAGTTCACAGTTCCGCCGCCTCGCTAAGTCCTGCCAACAATTGAGCCGCTTCATTGAACCCGTCCATTGAACCACTTCATTCAGCTAGCCCGTTGAACCGCTTCATTGAACCAATTCATTGGCTCAATCAGTTCAACAGTTCACACTTTCACCGCCTCACTGGGTTCTGCCAATAGTTAAGCCGCTCCTTATGCATTGTTGTGTGTAATTTCATTCACTTTGTATCATAGTTTTTGGCATTGTTGTGTGTATATTCATGAAAACAAAACAAACAATGAACTACACCGTTATCATACTGCATCCACTCTTCTCTTCCTATTCCAAACAATGTCTAATCGGCAGGAACCTGACGCAATGCGTCTCTTGTTTGAAAGGGAAAGTGTTTTTTACAACTTTGTTGGAGGGATTATCTAAAATTTTCAGTTATTTAAAAGAATAGGAAAAGTTTATTGTAGTCCAATCTTATTAAAGAATATTGTATATATATTTATGTTTGTTTTTAATGCACTTTCAAGTTGTAGGCTTGGAACTGCTTTTTCAAGGCTTTCTTTACCTCTTATTCTTGTGTAAATTTATTTTCTTAAAAAATGAAAAAATAGATGTTTTTCATTGATAGTGATGGTTTAATATTAGTATGTTTGAAGGCTTAAATTTAAATCTGGTTTAATAATGGTTTAAATTTGATATTTTAATATGGTGTATTCTTATATATTTTTCAAAAAAGAATATAAGAAATTATTTTATATTATTAAATTAGTTGGTATGATTATAATTTTTTATATATTTTATCAAAAAATATTAAGAAATTGAAAGAGATTGATAAATAATATATTTAGTTAAAATCATATATTAATTTAAATAAAAATAAAAGTCTAGTATAAACAATAATTCTATTTGTTTTAATTTTTGTCGTTAAGGGCGTGGTTCGGTGGTTAAGTTGCTTGGTTGTAGTTGCTTTCAGGGAGCCATACCCCGTAATATTTGGCCTAGGGGGCCATACCCATATAGTTGTCAATCATTAAAAACTAAGTTTGGGTTGCTCCAAAACGGAGGGCCATATTTCAACATGCATCATACCCTTAAACAAGGGTGCATTACATTATGCAAAAGGAGCTCTAAACTCAAAGTCTCATCATGATCTATCTAGTTTAGTTTTAAAGTATCAATACCCTTTTTGAAATGAGACCACAAGAGCATTTTCTAGTGAGCCTCATCCCCTTTGTTGGAAGCTTTCTTTTTCTTATGTACCTCTTCCCATTGTTTGTTGTTTTCTTCTTTGTTATGTATCTCTAAGGAAAGAGGGGAGGCCATAGAAGATTCTATTGTAAAAATTATATCGCCCTCTACCTCAAGAAGTTGTTGACCACGTTCAGTTATCATTGATACCTTCTTAGCTTGAGGTGAAGTCTGTTGTGCATCCATATTGCCCAAATCCTACATAGGCTCCGACAAAGGTTCATGTTCTCGAAATGGACTATCAAAAGTGTAATGATGAGGAGGGACATCTTTCCACCACGTGGCTGGATGATTTTCTTTAGATTTGGAGCTTGGGCACTCTGTAGTCAAGTGGCCAATTTTGTAGCATCTCCGACAATGAAAAGATAATCCCTCATAATTGAGGGGTTGAGACCAGTTGCAATAATTTACTATCAGGATTATTTTTGCTGAAAGATCTTTTGAAGAAGCCACAAGTGCATGGGTAGATCTCAAGTTTTTCTTTCATAACACACTAGAGTCAGTTATCCACTCATTTAGGTCTGAGAGGCTAGGCCATAAATAATTGAACCTGCTAATTAGTCCATAATTAGCATTGAATTCTTCATTTTAAATTATTTCTTTCTTTGCACCATTTTTCTAATTTAAGTTCTATGGGCTTGCCTATGCATTGAATGGACTTACCAAATTCAATGAATTTGTTGCTTGGCTCCCTAGATTTTGTCACCTCATTCAAAGATTTGGATTTGTTTCTATTCAGGGCCACATCCTTGAATGATCTGTGTTTTTCTCTAGCAGGGACACCATTGTGTGGTTTCCCCTAAGATGGTGTTGATGAGTCCAAAGGCATAGATGTCTCCATCATAGCGACAATGTGCATATTCTATTAAGATTTCTAGGTGAATCCAATTGTGCACCTAGACCAACAAACTTTCCAATGCTTGCTGTTGAGGTGGAATTGTGAGCAACATCTCCACTATGTAGCAAAGAATGAGAACAAGCCCCAAATTTTGGTCATTGATATTGATAACCAAAAATTTAACTCTTGGATGCAATTCCCAGATCTGAGTCATCCACGGAGGAAGAAACATCATTTAAACAGGCGAATCTACATCCCTTGTTAATTTTCCCAACCAACCCTTGTACAATTGAACTCATCCATTTTATAGAAGAAAAGGGGAAACACAAACGTGTCGATGAATAACAATGTATGTCATTTCTATGTATGTCCCAAATGGTCCCATCCAACAAAAATGGTTGTAATAGCTGGGCATTGCTTGAGGGAAATTTTCCACATTTTGCAACCTGGATGACTCAACAAAAGAGATTGAGGAGGTCTTAACATGCCCAAGATGAGATACTGCTTGTTTCTCGCAATGGAGGCGACAACAAGGCATTCAAAAAGCACTCCTCTCTTGAATCCATAAGCATTTCAAATAACAATAGGAGACTAGGATTCAACAAAACTACCATGTGCCCTCCTGATGTTGAAGTTGGTGTATACGCCTAAAAATGACACGAATCATCCTAAATAAATATTCTAAATATTTATTCCCTTCTTCTATTAATTAAATAAATATTCCAAATTTATTTAATCGATTCACTATCCCATAATTAAATAAATTCTATTTATTTAATTAAAATTCTTCTAAATTTCCTACATAATTAAATAATCATAAATTATTTAATTAATCCTAATTCCTCTATCCTAAGTTCTAATTTCAAAAATCCACATCACCTTTACACCTCACCTTTTCCACCTCACCTTGTCCACCTCATCGGGTTGCACATGTAATTAAATATATTTAATATTTAATTACCTTATTTTCCCTCACCCACATGGCCTATTTCTTCTCCAATCAGAGGTTAGTTAACTAATCAATCAAAAGTGTTAACTAACCTGTCAATTGAGTCAAATCCTCAATCAATTCAGTCAGTTCCATAATCCACTCTTCTAACTGATCAATCAAGTCTGTTAACAGACCAATCAATGGAGTTAACTCTCCAATCAGTTTTGTCACATCCCCCCTTTCATGATGGAGCTGGGACACTTGTCACATTTCTACTGGTTGCACATTCCTCAACCATCCTCAGCCGTTGATCTTCATATCTCCTCTCAACCGTTGATTCCCATTCTTCCAAGTCTATAAATGAAGCTTCATCCCTCCATTCTATTCATCCAAGCTTTTGACATCGTTACTCTGTAGAAATATCACCAGCGCGCCTTTGACACCCTTTTGTCATCTACAAGCTTGAGATCACCATTGTTGCATTGGAGCTCACCTTCATTGCATATCACACCATAGCCATTCACCATCGACTTCCCAAACAGCTTTAAAAGATTGCACTCTCTGAGGGCTCATCTCATCTGCGAAAGGACGATTTGTGATAGGCGAACAACAGAAGCATCGAAACGGGAGAGGTTTGCACTGTGTTTGTTCATTGCTTTGTTTATTGAATCCTTCTTGTTTCTCTATTCTGTTGATATTTGGGTCTTGTTTAATTCATTTGATTGATCACCATTTTACCCTTACATTTTTGGCGCCCACCGTGGGGCCTTTGCCCCTTTATTTTACCATTTTTTGAGCTTTTTTGAAGGCAGGTTCCGTACAGGTCACGCAGAGTCATGCACAGATTATTTCGGTGCATCTGTTCATTTAGGCGGCGCTTTTGACGACTGTTACGGTGCTTTTATCCTTTCTGCGCATTTGTGTGTTTCTGCAGCGCTTTTGCTCACTGTTCCGGCGCTTCTGTTATTATTGCGCATATGTTGCTTTTCATGGTGCTTTTGAAGACTGTTGCTACGCATATATTAATACTGCGCATGTATTCATTTTAACTGCGCATATGTGCAATACTACTGCGCATTCATTATTATGGCGCTTCTGTTGATCATTTCTGCGCATCTGATCTCTGAAGTTGCGCATTTGTAACAGGCTGTGGTTTTAGTACTTTCCTAAGAGAATTTGCTAACGCTAACCCTTTCACAGGTGTTTGCTGGAGCGATTTTGCAGGATAGGCTTAGGTTTAGTTACATGTAGTTGCATCTAATTAGTTCACATTTCATTTTTAGGGAGAAAGTAAAATTGTTGTTC
Organism: Cunninghamia lanceolata; assembly: GCA_027924645.1. Classification (NCBI taxonomy): domain Eukaryota; kingdom Viridiplantae; phylum Streptophyta; class Pinopsida; order Cupressales; family Cupressaceae; genus Cunninghamia; species Cunninghamia lanceolata. The sequence goes on along the minus strand of BSBN01000679.1, from coordinate 8,550,945 downwards.
ATTCAAATCTTCATCTAGTTCTAATTAGGGAGGAAGTAACTGGTTTATTTCATGCTTGCATTGCAAACACCTTCCAAGTTATTGCTATCTAAGATTAAAATTGGACTCATCAATGATCTTGCAGTTAAAATGAACCATTGCTATATCGTGAGACCTGAATTTCAAAGTTAACAATCTCGTGCTACGTGGTTTAAAAATTGAACTCACCACTGCTTTCTAAAGTTAAAATGAACCATTGCTATATCGTGAGACCTGAATTTCAAAGTTAACAATCTCGTGCTACGTGGATTTAAAACTGAACTCACCACTGCTTTCTGGAATTTAAAATTGAACCACTGCGATATTGTTGAAATCACTTCAAAGTTCTGTTTGAGTAGATTAGCCCATTTAGTTTTTCACTTTTAACTAGGGTGGATTAATCAGTGTATTCTGTGCTTGCGAATGACAATAGGCTTATGCTCTCCCCTCTTCTGGGTGATCAGAGTGCCAGACTTGTCATTCTATTTGTTTAACCTTTAGGAGGGGCCTGCCCTTGGATGCACGCTTGTCCAAGCGGGAACGACCCTGAGTGGTAACAGGCTAACGCCAAGCCCTACCGAGCCACTTAAAATAAATTATGCTTGAGGTGAAAACCTCCTGCAATGAGTACTGTTATGTTACACCGACGGCCAACCTCCCCTAAAACCCTCTCAGGCGTAACCCTTTGAGGCTGGGAGACTCCATAACGGAGAGTAGTGCCGCCGCATGTGTAACCACTTGAACGGTTGCCCGAATTAAATACCTCTTGTTTTAGTGGCCCAAATCCCTTATAATCCATTTCTCGCTTAGGATTTTGTGCTTTCTTTTGTCCAAAATAGAGTCAAAAAAACTACAAAAACAATGGAAAACTACAAAACATTCTTTGTGCTTGCTGTGTTTTCTTGCTAATTAATTCATAATATCAAATCAGGAAGACCTTTTCTAACCAAAAAATACCAAAAACAGAGAAAAAAATCCAAAAATTTTGCAAAAATACTAGAGCTGCGCATTTACACATTCCTGCTGCGCATTTATAGCGACTTGCTGCGCTCTTACACCGACTTGCTTCGCATATACTTTTTTTGCTGCGCATTTATGCACTGTTGCTGCACATACATAATTTACCAGAGCTGCGCATACACTGCGACTTACGGCGCATCTGTCAATTCTTGCTGCACATCTGTTTCTGCGCATGTGTGACAGTGAGCATTTGCCCTATTTTTGAGAAATTATCTTCAACTGTTCGGAACACCCATTTCAGCCTAGTTTCACTTGCCGAGGTCAGATTCAACCTTGTAGTCAGTCTTCATCTGTTTCGCCCAAGTGTCCCTCTTTCGTCAATCGTCTCATTCACTTTCTGTCCAAGTCACTCTTGTCCCAATGGTCACTCTATCCCACACCGATTCGACATAGGTCCTTCTTCGTTTCATTAGTGCATTCACGTAAGCCTAGTAGGTCACAGTACCTTTGCTAGTAGTCTTGTTGAACGACTAAGCCCTACACAGTAAGACTGGTATCGACTACCCTTGCTAGTGGCTAGAGTCTTGTGTCAACCGTCTTACTTGAAGTCATTGAACGAGAAACCCCTTTGTCCAAATCTTGTCCTAGATATCCCATTCATTACAGTCTTAGTCGGCACCTTGCCAGAATTTCTAGTCCTCACCTCCCCCATCCCGCGTCACCTTGCGTGGTTCTTACTCGATCCCAATACAACAAACAAATAGAAATGGCCGAATCGTCCGATCACCTTCTCCCACCACATGATGGTGAAGAAGAGATTTCTCATGAAGAATTGGTGGCGCACATGCAAGATAGAAAATTCCAACGCGTCGTAGAGAAGATGATCCTTGAAGACCCCCATAAATATTTCCATCATCTTGCTAGTCTCGGAATCAAACTCCCCGCAGACTTTGACATTAGCTCCATCATGGAAAATGCAGACAATGATCATGAGAGGGGCACAAATGACACAGTCCCACATGCACATGAGAGAGGCACAAATGACACGGTCCCCCATGCCAATGATAGAGGAAAGCAACCCATAGATCAAAATGCTCCTATGGCGGATGTGAGACAACAAATTAAAAGTCTAAAGCTGGAAATATCCAACCCCAAGATCGGTACAAGTTCCAAGAACTACTCTTTGGAAGATATAGCACCGTACCCCTTTGACAGAAGTTTGGTCATGAAACCATTCCCCTATCAGTTCGAAATTCCAAAATTTGACAAATATAAAGGGAAGGGGGACCCTAGAGATCATATCAGGGAATTCACTGCAGCATGTTTAGAAGTAGCTCACAACGAGACCTACTTAATGAGACTGTTCCCAAGATCTTTAGGAGGTCAAGCTATGGAGTGGTTCTCGCGTCTCCCACCAGGAATCAAAACTTTTGATGAACTTGTCAATAAATTCATAACGCACTTCTCTTACAACATAGAACACGAGGTATCTATGCTAGATCTATGCAACACCAAACAAAAGAGTGGTGAATCATTCGCCACCTTCTTACAACGATGGAGACAACTAGCTAGTAAGTGTTCTTACGACATGCCTGAGAAGCAACTATTGGAAATGTTTGTCCACAATTTGAATACTGATCTTAGCTATCAAATTCAGATACAATGCCCTACATCATTCGCCAAAGTCATTGAAATGGGCCTATTCATCGAAAAAGCTATGATCGCTAAAGGAACTCTTAAGCTCTACAAGGACACACCTCCTTCCAATTACACAACGGATAAGTCAAAGTTTTGGACCAAGAACAAGAATGTGGTCAACGATGGAGTAGTGGATGCCAAGGCGGCAGCCCCTAAACAACAACCCATATTCACTCTTAAGGGAGAAACAAATAACGGTGCACTCAACAAACCCCCCCTCGGGAACCTAGACCTTGGTTCAATTCAAATCCACGGAGGAAATTCACACCGTTAGGAGAATCTCAAGAATCTGCCCTCAGAAAGTTGTTGGCTAACAATGAAATTTCTTTACCGCCAACAAGTGACTATGAGCCTATAGTCAAACCTCCCTATTGGAAGGACACAGACTATTGTGAGTACCATCGAGGAAGGGGGCACACAACCAACAATTACATCCATCTTAAGAATGTCATACAGGATATACTGGATCAGAATCAGGGAGGGACACAACAGCATACCTCCAATGAATCTCATGTGGCCTACTGGGATCCTCTTCTGAATCACAACAGGCCGTATAACAACAATCACAACAACGGCCACAACAACAACAATGGTCACAACGGCAACAACTCCAATGGCAATCCCAATAACGACAACAATTGCAACCGGCCAAATCAGAACAGCGGATCGAGTAATGCTAACTATGCAAGCATTCCATTTGAGTACACCATTAACTGCATTTCGGAACATATTCCGCAGGTCAATGTCATCTCCCCCAACCAACAACCAGGACCTAACAGAACTGGTTGTAGTATAATTACTCGCAGTGGTAAAGTCACGATCAATACCACCCCTCCAAGGTCGTCACCATCTCCGTCCAACTCCCGTCCATACAATGTCATCGACCAGTTACAGAAAAGCCCAGCTCACATTTCTATATTGGAGCTCTTGCGTCTATCTCCTTCTCATAAGGAGATTCTCGAGAAAGCCTTAGTGGAAACTACTGTCCCCACTAACCTGGCCCAAGAGAAGTTTCAGACCATGGTAGGTAATCTGACCTCCTCCACTTCCATATCATTTACTGAGCAAGATGACCTTTCCGTATCTCAACCCCACAACACCCCCCTACACATTGTCACATTCGTACACAAGCACCGCATCAAAAGGGTTCTCATTGATGGGGGTGCTGGTTTAAATATTTGCACGTTGAAGCTAGTCCTTGCATTGGGGTTCTCTGAACAGACAGTTGATCCAAGAAGGAAAATTACCATAAAAGCCTATGACGAGGAGGAAAGAACCACAAAGGGCACGGTTGTCCTACCTATTCAAGTGGGACTGGTAATCAAAGATGTGGTGTGCCAAGTCCTCAATCGGGAGCTTGCTTATAATATCCTACTAGGGAGACCATGGATCCATGCCATGAAGGCTGTCCCCTCAACCTATCATCAATGCATTAAATTCCCGCACAATGGCAAGCAGGTTACCATTCAAGGCGACCCCGATCCCTACCAACACTGCAATTCTTTCCAAGCAAAACCTGAATGTGTCATACCCAACAATAGAGCCCACATTTCCCCTACCCCGCAACAAGACCATACCGCTAAAGCTTCCTCCTCACGGCCCAAACCAATGAAAATCACCATAAAAGAAAATGGCGTAGGGGAGTACTCCATTGAGCACAGCCTCCACCTTGCCATGCTGCCTTTGTCTCCACACTCCTTTGGCCAACCCAAGCATCAACCCAGGCATTTTCCAAAGCCATTTGCTCCTCCTATAACTCCCGCAAATCCCTTTGTAAAATGGGGGACCTTGTCTGACGAAACAGAGGAGCGAGATGTCCTGCAATGGCTTTATGCTAAAGAAGAAAACACACCCCAAGAGCCGCCTAGACTCCCTACAGAACTCTATGGACGGGGTGAGACTATCTTGCAAAGGATGGGGTATGAAGGACAAGGCCCCATAGGCCTCAGAAAAGAAGGAATTACTGAACCTATACAACCTTCTTCATCCTCTTCGGCTAGAAACACAACTGGCCTAGGGTACAAAGGCAAGGGTAAAGCCAAGGAAAATGCCTGTCTTGTGGAGACAATCCAAACGCTCCAAGTGGATAGTGACACAGATTCAGATGATTCAAATGAGTATGAGTGGGACGAGCTAACAGAGCACTCCTACGATGACAAAGAGGTTGACACCATCCAAACTCGTAGCCCCTACCATGAGGGACAAACGCAACGGGACAAACCACTAGAGTCTGATTTGCCCCTCCCTGAGATTATGGCTTTCGAGGAAAGTTTCGATTCTATTGCGATAAACAACTTGGAGGAAAGTACCACCCAGAACACTACCCCCACCTATGCTCCTAACATTTCCATCCACACCATTAATGAATCAGGTCTCTCATTTGACTCCCTTCCCCTCTTGCACCCTGAGCTTATTGATTGGGATCTGCAAGGAACCCCCCAATTAGATATGTTCCAGAACGATGATGCCTACATTGACTATATGGAACTTAGGGATCACTTACCAAAAGGAGATCATAAAGCAGGTTTTGCTATCGAACTCAATACTGTGGCTTACTTCGGGGAGGGTGCCAAGCCTTCTAGTCGCAAAAATATCAAGATCAAAAATGGATCTGACAGTGAAAACCACCGTGCGGCAGTGTCAGATCATAAAATAGTAAAAAGAAAGGACGTATCCGAAGGTGAAAACCCAACTGTGGCACATGACGATGGAATGCTTGACACCCTCCCTAGTGATATGTATCAGGAAAGGTCACAGATCATGGTGGAACCAACAGAGCCAGTGAATATTGGAACCAAAGAGCAACCCAAGATTATCCACTTTGCAAAATCTCTCACACCACCTGAGAAAACCAGGTTTGTACCATTCTTTAAAAAGAAGAGAGGCAGCTTTGCTTGGTCATATGCCGACATGCTAGGTTTGGACCCAAACCTGATTCTACATCATTTGCCATTGGATCCAGGGGTGAAGCTCATAAAGCAAAAACTGAGAAAGATGCATCCTCATATAGCCCTTCTGGTCAAGGAAGAACTCAAGAAATTGCTAGATGTGGGGTTCATCAGAGCCATAGACTATCCTGAATGGATATCAAACATTGTGCCAGTATCTAAACCAGATGGCCGAGTTCGACTATGCAATGATTTGCGAGACTTAAATAAGGCATGCCACAAAGATGACTTTCCATTGCCAAACATTGACATCATAGTCGACCTTACAGCAGGACATACAATGCTATCACTCATGGACGGATTCTCTGGGTATAACCAAATCAAAATAGCATTTGAGGATCAACACAAAACAGCTTTCACTTGTCCATGGGGTACCTTTTGCTGGAATGTCATGCCTTTTGGGCTGAAAAACACCGGTGCTACATATCAGCGGGCCATGACAACTATATTCCATGACATGATGCATGTAACTATGGAAGACTATGTTGACGATATCTTGGAAAAATCTCTCACAAGGGACTCACACCTGGACACATTAGAAAAAGTCTTTCAACGGTTGGATCAATTCCAAGTCAAACTAAACCCGAAGAAGTGTGTGTTTGGGGTAACATCAGGCAAGCTGCTAGGCTTCATCGTGTCAGCAAACAGAATAGAGGTAGACCCGGCCAAGGTCAAAGCAATAATGGACATGCCACCACCCAAGACTCTAACACAGTTGAGATCCTTACAGGGCAAACTGCAGGCCATCCGCAGGTTCATCTCACAGCTGGTAGACAAGTGCCAACCTTTCAGCCATCTCCTACATAAGAACATTCCATTTAAATGGGATGAGCGGTGCGAAGAGGCATTTACCAAGCTAAAGGAGTACCTTGTGAATCCACCTATTCTCATGCCTCCGATCCAAGGAAAACCTTTAATTCTCTACATATCTGCTACACCTACTGCTCTTGGGGCTCTCCTAGTGCAGCAAGACTATGAGAACAAGGAAAGAGCTGTGTACTACATCAGTCGAACCTTAGTGGGCTACGAGTTGCAATACTCACAGGTAGAACGTTCATGCCTTGCGGTGGTTTTTGCTTCACAAAAACTCTGACACTACATGTTGGCACATCCTGTCAAACTCATTGCTAAAATCGACCCACTAATATATCTTCTCAGCAAAGCAGCTCTCACAGGTCGACTAGCAAAATGGGTTATGCTTCTTAGCTAATATGATATAGAGTATGTGGACAGAAAAGCCATCAAGGGGCAAATTATCGCTGACCAACTAGCTGAGGCACCATTACAGGACACTTCACCAATGCAGTTTGAGTTTCCTGATGAGTCTTTATTCACTCTATCAACATCTCCTTGGAAACTCTACTTCGACGGGTCTTACACCAACCATGGATCGGGGGCAGGTATCCTGTTTATCACTGCCCAAGGCGACACAATTCCAAAGTCCTACAGGTTGTTATTTCCATGCACTAACAATATAGCGGAATATGAAGCCTTGGTAATTGGTCTCAAGATGGCCACTGAGTGGAAAATCCAAGCACTATGTGTCTACGGTGATTCTCAGCTTATCATAAACCAGGTCAACGACAAGTATCAGACCAAAGATGAGAAGCTCATCCCATACAAGCGGATGGTCGATGACCTCAAAGAACATTTTAGGACCATCTCGTTTGAGCAAATACCCAGGATAGAGAACAAAGCAGCAGATGCAATGGCGACCATAGCCTCTCTTCTTGAAATACTTGAACATGAGTCACGGTATGAGTTCTGAGTAGAAACCATTCGACAACCGGCTTATGATCTCCTCGAAACCCATTCCATTTGCCTCCTAGTAGGATCTGATTCACCTTGGTACGGTAAGACCTACACTTACCTCAAGGACAATATCCTTCCATTAGACCTCTCTTCCAACCAAAAACGAACTTTCATCCGACAAGCCTCCCGTTACACCATTATCGCCAATACCCTTTACCGACGTGGTTTGGATGGTACTTTACTCCGTTGTCTAGAACAAGAAGAATCCGTAACTGCCTTGCAAGACGTACACGAAGGGATCTGCGGAACACACTCCAGCGGTCCTTCCTTAGCCAAGAAACTCATGCGTCTGGGTTATTACTGGCCAAACATGGAAATGGATTCCTATCAGTTTGTCAAAAAGTGCAAACAGTGCCAGATACACGAGAACCTGATTCATGCACCTGCTCAAGAGTTGAGACCTCTAATGACACCCTGGCCCTTTTGCCAGTGGGGACTTGACCTTGTGGGAAAGATTCATCCACCTTCTTCCAACGGCCACAAATTCATCATAACCACCTCTGAGTATTTCACAAAGTGGATTGAAGCCGTTCCCCTATCAACCGTCACAGGAAAGCAAATTTCCTCTTCATTCTGATTTACATTATCTGTCGATATGGCATCCCTTCATCCATCATAACGGATAATGGGAGACCCTTCAAAAATTAGGATGTCCAGGAACTTTGTGAGCGTTTCAAAATCTAACATCGTTTCTCCACTCCATACTAACCCCAAGGTAACGGCCAAGCTGAGGCATCGAACAAAACCATTCTGAAAATCCTAAAGAAGACTGTCAATGAAGCTGGTCGCGATTGGCACGTCCAACTCAATCCCGCTCTGTGGGCCTACAGAACCAGCATACGCACTCCCACAGGTGCTACACCCTACGCCCTCGTCTATGGTTCCGAAGCCATCCTTCCCATTGAGGTCAAACTCCCATCCCTTCGGGTGTCGTTGAAAGGTCTCATATCAGACGAAGAGTACAGAGTCTCCAGGCTACAAGAGCTAGAGCTGCTAGAGGAAAGGCGCTAGAAAGCTTTTGACCATCTCAAAGCCTATCAACAGATGATGTCAAGAAGCTACAACCACAAGGTTAGACCAAGATGCTTCAAGGTTGGGGACCTCGTCCTAAAAGAGAACCCTCGCAATCAGCAGGACAGAGAAAAAAAAGGTAAGTTCAAGCCTAACTGGCTTGGACCCTATGTAATTGTAACTGTTTACGGATCGGGGGCATATCAGTTGGCCACATCAGAGGGTGAGTTGTTTGATGATCCAATCAACAGCATGCACCTTCGCCGCTTCTATACCTAGGAGAACCCCAATGCAAAGGGGCACAATAAAATCAAAAAATCAAAAAATAAAAAACGTTGCAAAGAGAAAATACAAAAAAAAAAAAAAAATTCGTCCTTTGGGGAAAACCTGGCAAACAGGTGCCTTGGATAGGTATCATGATGAAAACCTGGCAATCAGGCGTCATGTTACTCTCTAGCTTCTCGCGCAAATAAAAGCAAGTGATGAAAACCTGGTAAACAGGCGTTACTTGTGATGAACTGCAATCTCCATCTTTGGGAATCCAATCACCTTAGGTCCATTCTTTCTCTATTTTCCCCATTCGACCCATATCCATCCCACAATAAACACTCGACAGTTACCTATCATCGCTTGATACTCTCCTTGTGGCCTTGTCAACCAAGGTTTTGTCCTATACCGTATCCTCAATGTGAGCCTAGTATAGTGTCTCTCGTCGGTGTCCATGGTCCAAGTCCATGAACTACGTTGCCTCTGCGCCGTCACGTAGGCAAGGCCATTATTCTAATGCGCCCCCGAGGCTTCCATTTCTCCCATGGTCCCATTCGTCCCCTTTTGTCCTCATTCTTGTCATCTTTCTTCTAGTCCATCCATGGTCCATTAGGGTTTACCCTAAACTACGTTGCCTCTGCGTCGTCACGTAGGCAAGGCCATTTAGCAATGAGCCCCCAAGGCACTAGGTCAGTCCCTTAGGGTCCGTCTCACCAATAAGGATTGTGCAATCTTCTCACCAAGCAAGCAAATGCAAGCAGAACCCGCGCCTCAAGCAGCCTTCTTGACTGAGAGCATCTTAACCTATGCAATGCAAAGCAAATACCCAAGGTCTTCTAAATGATTTTATGCAAATTAAGACAAGAAATAAAACACATATCAACGCAAATATGCTTTGTAGATCAGAAACATGGTTAACAGTTCAAGTCCTAATTTTTGCTATCATACCTTCCTATGCTACTCAAGGATGCCAAAAGCTAGAGATGCTATGATGGGGGGCATGATTACTTTCTTTGTTTGTTGTTTGTGGATTAAACTTTAGTAATGTGAAGCCTTGTCTAAGGACATGATCGGCAAAAGATCATCGAGGACATCAAAGGTCTCACATGAACAGGGGCAATCCTTGCTTGTTGAAACGTAAGAAGTACTCAGGTCATCTAGATTCAATTTTGACTAGATGCTTGTATTAACTTGCTAAATCACACTCCGTGTAAGCGATACTCAGGTCATCTCAGTTCAATTATACCTAGATGCTTGTATTCACTTGCAACATTTCAGAAAAGTACCAAAAACAAAATGCCCAATGATGAAATAAAGCACTCTAAAAGCAAAGCACCCATCCTATATCCATATACACATCCATGCATCCGTATCCCATACAATCCTCATTATCCCTGCTATGCAGAGTAACGATATCAAGTAAAGTTTCTAGGTCATTCTATCACAACCATTCTCCTATCCATCATGTCATTCTTGTGTCGATAGAGTACATTTGGACTTCACAAAAAGAAAGCATGTAGGAGCATATCATATGTAGAGCTAAGTCATGAACACAATTAAGTCAGTAAAATACATCACCCAATGCATTGGGTCACCAATACATCTGCATCACATCACATCTTAAAAGCATAGAAAATCAACAACATATCTGCATGCATCATATGCTACAGCTGCATCATCACATAGAAATCATGTTCCATATACATACATTTGCATTAGATCATATAGACATCACATATACAGCTGCATCATCACATAGAAATCATGTTCCATATACATACATTTGCATTAGATCATATAGACATCATATGCTACAGCTGCATCATCACATAGAAATCATGTTCCATATACATACATTTGCATAGATCATATAGACATCACATATACAGTTACATCATCACATAGAAATCATGTCCCATGTACATACATTTGCATTAGATCATATAGACATCGCATACACAGTTACATCATCACATAGAGATCATATCACATATGCATTCATTTGTAACATTAAGTCATATAGACATCATATAACAGCATATCAAAATGGATCTTATATAGCATCAGATTAGACCATCTAACTATGCACATACACCACATCATACAATAGAAGTAAATCATCATCTCATACCACATGCAATAGATACACAAAGTTGTATCATCATATATACTATCATATAAAAGAGGTCCAAATGTACAATATCACCATCTCTCTCAAAATCAAAGTGTCATATACAATAAACGTCCAAATGGACAGTGATACATGTCCCAAAATGTACAAAATCTGAGCTGTGTCTACCCCTGCTGCTGTGGGCCACCACTGCCAGCTCCTGACTGCTGGGATCCCATCACGGACGCCCCTGACTGTGATGGACCTGCTCTGTGAGGCACCCCAGATTGACTCCTAAAGCTCCCAGCCCTCTGGCTCGAGGCCACGGCACCATGGTACAAACCTCAGTAGTATTGAGCCTGTGACTGTGCTCTGGCAAGATCTGTCTGTGCCTGTGCCAACTGCGTCTGCAACTAGCCTACCTGTGCCTGTGCCTGCTGCACCTGCCCAACCAAAAATGAACTCGCTGCATCTGTCCCCATAGCGGCCACAGCAGCATCCCACTCTACACGGATGATACGTACCCGTGCGTCTGCCATGTCTCTCTCGCGAGTCAACCCAGCGATCACCGTTGCGTCTGTATCTCGCCTCCTCTCCACCCTCCTCAGCTGTGCCTACAGCTCTCGCACCTGTCCCCTCAGGCTCGCTATAGTCCTCTCATGAGCCTCTCCCTGTACTGGCCCATGTGTTGCCTCTCCCTGCACTGGCCCCTGTGCTGCCTCTGCCTGTCCTAGCCCCTGTGGCTGGGGCACCTGCTGCTGTGGTACCTGCTGGGGTGGTGGCATCTGTGCCTGCTGAGGCACCTGCTGCTGTGCCTCTACCTGTCCTGGCACTGCCTGCCCAGCCTGACCTATCCTCCTCCGCTGCCTCGGCCTCTCTGCAGCTCTACCACCCCATCGTCCTCGTCCTCCTCTAGCTCCCCTCTGACCTGGGCCAGCCTCTCCCTCCTCCTCTGAGTCTGCCTCGTCAATACGAGGCACCAACATGCTGGGTCCTGAATATCTCGGGAAAGGATGTGCAGTGATCCAGTCCTCATACTCCTGTGTAACCCCCACATCTGCTATCTCTCTCCTCATGTCCCAGGCCACATAAGGCGTCTGCTGGAACTCTGCCAGAGCCTCCTCGTAAGAAGCCATCGGCCCCCATCGGACCCTCTCTGCATGCATCCGTGCGAACATAGCCTACCCCTGTGGCATGCCCTGCCTCCTGCCGAACTGTCTCAACACTCGGCCCACCATCTGCCTCTCCAGTATATGCCGTGTCTAGCCTATCAGCCACCTGTTCTGAAAGTAGTAGGGTAGCTCATCTCCCTCGTCATCCCAGGGCTCGCAGTCCAGATATGGTCGCCAGACAACCACATCTACCCCATCCAAGGTATGCCTCCAGTACTCTAGCTTCCCCAGCCTGTGCTGGGAAATCACTCCTACGTAGCCATAACTGTATGGCTCTCCTCACTTCCTCGCGAAGACACATATCGGCCTGGTCACCGCTATGTGCTCCCACAGCCAGAACTGTAACAGCAACACCCCAACCGATAGACTCGTGCTGCGGTGGTACACTACTTGATGCATGTCATGGTATAGGTGGGCCAGTACGCAGACTCCCCATGCATATCGGGTCCCCTCAGTCAGCATCCGCTCCATAATCCTGCCCCATCTGATCGGGAACCCATGCGATCTCCTGTCTGGGCATACAACGCCCCCAATCAGTCCAGCCACAATCCCCGGGAAGTAGTCATAGCAGTCATATATATCCTGCCACGGGATAACCTGTCCAACTAGCTCAGGATCGTCGAACACTCGCTGGCACTCGGCGAGTCCCGCGTCCCGCTGGGCATCATACTCTACTAACTCGCCTACCACGGGCAAGTGCAATATCCTGTAGACGTCCTCCAAGGTCACCATCATCTCTCCAATAGGAAAGTGGAAGGTCCCGTCCTCACTGTGGAATCTCTCCACGGCAGCTGTCAATAGTCCACGGTTCACCCGCACCTCGGGCATGAAGCATACATAATCCAAACCCATGGCACCAAGCGCTACTCTGTCAGTCTCCGTCAGCATGTATCTCTGCAATAGAGGCATAGGGAACGTCTCCCTCGACTGCAAAGTGTCTCGTATCTCCTCCTGCAAGCACGCAAAGCAAGGCGTCAGTCTCAAGCTGCATATACCATACTCAACATATCTACTGAACTATATCAACTAAAATTAGCATTTCAAATTGATCAAAACAGCACAGTACATCTCTTGACTAGATTCCTATAATCTCAGAGATAGCTCATCGATTCCCGCGTCAAACAGGACGCTAATCGAATCAATTTGGCTAAGTCAATTGTCTATCCACAGCAAATGCGCCACTATAGGTGGTACATGCGCCATTTCTTGGTGTATGCGTCGCAAAAATACACGTATGCGCCGCTAAATACGAATGCGCCGCTACAGTGCATATATGCATAGTTTCTGCACATGCGCCGCAGAATTCAACGTATGCGCCGCCAAATTACGAAAGCGCCGCTAGATTCCACATATGCGCAGCTTTCACATATGCGCAGCTACATTGCACGGATGCGCTGCCTAATCACAAATGCGCAGCCTAACTACAGAAGCGCAGCAAAAATACACGTATGCACCACTTTAACAGATGCGCTGTTAAAATCGGCATATGTGCCGCGAAACGACCAAAGCACTGTTTCGTGAGGCATATGCGCTGTTCTGCGTTTCGACGCATGCATTTAACCTATTTTCTAAGTGCATTTATGACATCCTAAGTCGACCCTAGGAGAAATTTTTCGAAGCACATACCGGGGGTCCTGCCTCTGCTGGCCGCCCGAATCGTCAGACTCACTCGAATCGGTGCTCCTCGCGTGGAATGTCTGCTGCTCTGGCTGCCATGCTGCTCCAAGTTACTCTGAGCTCTCTTTCTCCAATCCAGATCAAACAAGTGTACAAATGACTATTCTTGTGGACCCAGCTCCTATTTATAGCCTCCAAACCCTAATTCTGGCTAGGCGATGACTGTGACTACTTCCCGTGCCCATTTTTCCTCCCGTTTTCTTCTCGCATCCCTTTTCCTCCAACCTATCCTAACCCCTTCCTCGTCGTGAGATTGTCCGTCTCCAAATCTTTCGCCCTTTTTCCCGTCCAATCTCCCGAGGGGGCATCCTATCGTCATTAAACCTGTACCAGGGGCAAACTGGGGCATGTATCACTATCAGACTATTGACTTCTTTGAAGCAATGCTGTAAACTACATTGCATCAAAGAGGGGCAAAATGTATACGCCTAAAAATGACACGAATCATCCTAAATAAATATTCTAAATATTTATTCCCTTCTTCTATTAATTAAATAAATATTCCAAATTTATTTAATCGATTCACTATCCCATAATTAAATAAATTCTATTTATTTAATTAAAATTCTTCTAAATGTCCTACATAATTAAATAATCATAAATTATTTAATTAATCCTAATTCCTCTATCCTAAGTTCTAATTTCAAAAATCCACATCACCTTTACACCTCACTTTTTCCACCTCACCTTGTCCACCTCATCGGGTTGCACATGTAATTAAATATATTTAATATTTAATTACCTTATTTTCCCTCACCCACATGGCCTATTTCTTCTCCAATCAGAGGTTAGTTAACTAATCAATCAAAAGTGTTAACTAACCTGTCAATTGAGTCAAATCCTCAATCAATTCAGTCAGTTTCATAATCCACTCTTCTAACTGATCAATCAAGTCTGTTATCAGACCAGTCAATGGAGTTAACTCTCCAATCAGTTTTGTCACATCCCCCCTTTCATGATGGAGCTGGGACACTTGTCACATTTCTACTAGTTGCACATTCCTCAACCATCCTCAGCCGTTGATCTTCATATCTCCTCTCAACCGTTGATTCCCATTCTTCCAAGTCTATAAATGAAGCTTCATCCCTCCATTCTATTCATCCAGGCTTTTGACATCGTTACTCTGCAGAAATATCACCAGCACGCCTTTGGCACCCTTTTGTCATCTACAGGCTTGAGACCACCATTGTTGCATTGGAGCTCACCTTCATTGCATATCACACCATAGCCATTCACCATCGACTTCCCAAACAGCTTTAAAAGATTGCACTCTCTGAGGGCTCATCTCATCTGCGAAAGGACGATTTGTGATAGGCGAACAACAGAAGCATCGAAACGGGAGAGGTTTGCACTGTGTTTGTTCATTGCTTTGTTTATTGAATCCTTCTTGTTTCTCTATTCTGTTGATGTTTGGGTCTTGTTTAATTCATTTGATTGATCACCATTTTACCCTTACAGTTGGCATGAAGATGCACAGTGGCAAAGAATTTAGAAGTAGCATGGAGTTGCCATGTGGTATATGTGGAACAAGCTACGTGTCATCTTTTAATTTGGCTACAACACATGATGTGTTCCCCATATGTTTCTCTTAAAGAGTTTTGAGTCTTGATAGATGGTGTCATGTGTCGACACGATAGAGCTTAAAGAGAAAACCTTTTGTGGAGGTATCTCAAATGCCTGCTAGCCTGTCACGTGTCTTTTTACACATATGGCGAAGCTTGCCACGTGTCCCTATGTTTGGGCTTCTTTATTAATCTTTGTACATCTTAAGATGATGTATGATCATGGTGGGACCCAAGCTTCAAGATTAGTGAAAGCAGCAAATGACACCACGTGTCGGCACAATGGATGTTTGAAGGAAAAGTTTTGGTAAAGCTTTTAGAAGCAGCGTGAAGCTACCATGTATTTTAGTTTGACACCAGTGGGGCCTGCCATGTTTCACAAAGGAGTTAAGTCTTGTGAAAAGTATGAGAACTGCGGAGAATACCATGTGTCGGTATGGTTCATGTTTAAGGAAGCATTTGAAAAGGGCCCCGCAAGGAGAGTGACATGATGCCACGTATACTATTTTTGGAGTCTTTTGAAGCACGTGGTTGGTGCCACCTATTTCAACCAATAAGAATGCAGAGAATGGGTGGGAGAATCTAATATATCTAAAGACTCAAAGTGTTGGTTATAAGGAGAAGAGTCAAAGTAGGCGTCTAGAATCTAAATAAAATTTTCAAGGCATGAGTCTTCAATGACATCTTGAGTTAAACGCCAGTTCTGTTTTAGCAGGCGGTTGGATTCACAGTTGTCGTCTGGGTTTGGAGCTTCATTTTTATGCTATAAATAAGAGGGTTTGTAACACAGAGAAACATAGAGAACAATATTTAGGAGAAATATTTGTAATAGAGGATTTTGTGTTGTTGACTAAGGATATATCATTTTGCCTTTGCAGTTGCTTCCAAGAAATAGAAACATTGTGTATCTGTGCATACTCTTTGCCTTGTATACTTTGTTGGAAACACTAATGAGAATAGACCTCTGTTATGTGCATTCTGTGATGTTTTCTAAGTCATTTTCCAAGATCTTTAAATTCAGGCTTTGAATGAAATCTGTTATACATTCTGTTTCTATTAATCATGCCTATAGCTCTTTAACTTAGTAGAAATCTTTATGATTCAATCATTGTGCTTATTGTGGAAATAAGACATATCATTGGCGCATCGCCTTAGGAAGTTAGTTTTATATTGTATCTGTAATCTTGTTTTTTTCTTCCCTTTCCAAAACCCCCATTAAAAAGGAAGAGCCACCTTTTGTAAAATCTAGAGTTTATTCTAAGGGTCATCCCACATTCTTAGGATTTCCCATGTTGGTGTTGAAACTCGCGTAATTTTATACATCAACACTCCCCTATCCATAGGCATAATTGGAAAGACACTGAAGGCTCTAAGGATTAAACTAGAATGTTTCTTCCCCAATATGAAGTCAGGAAAATGACCCACCTCAATGGGGAAAAGAGAGACCAAATTTCACACTGATTCATCCAACTAATGCCCTGCTCTACATCATAATCCAGTGTCATGGTTTAACTTTTACCTTGGGAGGCAAGTGAACTAGAAACATCTCATTCCAATTCCACCCATTTTGGGGAGGAATTATATCTTTCCTTTTAAACTTGCACAATTGAAGGCATGAGAAGGCTAAGAAGCCCCAAAGATACAATTGAATCATTGCCATCCTTTTCTAGAACATAGAAACTTTCTTTTCAGAACAAGATGAAAGATTAGAATGATTCCTCCAGCTTCACACTTCCTTTTATATGTAGAGCCTATATTGTATCAGTCCTTGGGAATGTGTATAATCCTTACTAAATCCATCAGATCACTCTTACGTAAGATCATGCCATTTTGTTACTTGAGGCATTAATGAAGAATTGTCACACAAGTGGAAAGGACCTGCTTGATGCTTCAAGTGCTACAACGAATCCACATCATGTCATGTATTTCTAGGCCCTAGTGACATGTTCCACCTTCAAACCACTTTCCTCCTAGAAACCCTACCCACTTGTTGATGTGGACTCCAAATTTGACACTAAATTATGTTTCAATTCCATTCATGAGATAGTCCAATTCTAACTTGGCTCCAAATAACTCATTTATGCTGATGCCACATTGAATAGGACTCACCTTGCATTCCCATGTGAGGGATGCAATTAAGGCTCAAGGCATTGTTGCGGAAACTCACATACTAATCATGTCATGATGTCTTGAAGCCATCATCACCTAGAATTGGGGCAACAAACATGCTTCAATTTTCTCAATTTCATAACTCAACATCAAATTTATTAAAGATATCATTTATTATTTCCATTAATTTTTGTATACTTCTTAGTCAAATTGGGGTTTCGAGCTCAATTGCAATCATTTCAAGTTAAATGCTACAATACTTGCAATAATGACTCCTCAAGCGAGCCAAATATTTGTTTCATGTGCCACAATCTAGAAACATTTTGAATATAGACCATTGATTTAACATGAAACTGAGATCCACGGTCTGCACAAATCGCAGCTTCCACCACTCAGGCCTATCCCCATGCAAGAGACACATGTCAGAGAGTCACATACTCACTATCATCAAGAGGCAATTGCATAACAAGGCTTCAATAAGAGTGAAGCCTAGTACCATACCAAAGTGTCATCACGTGTCTCAATTGGACGCAAAATCTAGACGGAAGCATCACCAACAAGTAGCCAACGAACTTCATAAAACTTTTCCTTTGAGAACAATCTGACGGGTCCCATTGACACATGGCAGCATGGTGCTTCTCATCGGTTATGAAAATACCAAGCACTAAAGAGTAGCATGATCTCGACAAGTGGACACCCTCCATGGAACTTCTTCCTTGAAGGATATGGGCCCACCTCACGAATACAAAATAACTTCAGACATGTGGGCACATCCATCAGGTTTCAAATTAAAAAAGGCACTAGCTAGTGAAAGCAACGGAGGGGCCATTAGACACACGATGAAGTGGACACACTTTAGGCAACATAAACAAATACAACCGACGAACATAGGTCACTGACAAATTAGACTTTTGATTCTAAAACCTGAGGATTGAAACATGAGTTCCTAAATGTAGGAACATAATTCAAAAACAAGGACCTTATACTCTAGAAATTTTACAGGTTCTAACATATTTTCCCTTGTGTTTGGATGTTTTTGTGTCATCATGGAATAGATTTGAGGTAATTTTCACCCTCATCCTACTCCATGTGTTTGCAAGAGAACAAGACTGCGAACTAGTGTCAATTATCATCGTGGAGGAAGCTCCATCTTCTCATATGGTCATCATGGTGTCTTTGTCACACAATTGGTGAAGTCACCCACTTTGTGCCACTATGCCTTGTGCATTGGTGATGTTATCTTGTGTGTCATTGTGCCTGCCATAATACCTTGTGTGTGCATTGATGTGCAATTCAACATGTGAATGTCACATTTTCAATGTAAAAATATCGTTCATTCGATATTTGTTTGATTAATGTCTTAAGTGAAAGTTTGGTGCATTACACTGAGACTATGACACATGTATAAGATCAAAGATAAATTAATTTTTAAATAGTGACAAATAAATTTACCATTACATTAATAACATTTCCACATCATTAATTTTAAAACTCAATATCTTTAAACATCAAATTTTATTTCTTAATATTATTACAATTATTAACCAACCCTAATTTAATTTAAATTAATCTATGTTTAATAATTACATTTATTTATCATAAGGTGATTAACAAAATTATTTCATAAACAAATCAATGTAAGAGGAATTAACTTTAAATAACGTAGCTAGCTGTATCTTAAAAGTTAGGGTGCACTAACCCCACAGACCCTCATTTAAAAGGACAAGATGGGACGTTTTTATCTTTTTCTTTGATTTGTTTTACCAGAAGCATCACTCCATTTGATTTGTTTTCTGATTTCTACGTTAACATTGTACTTTTTTTCTTTCAAAATTAAAAGATCACTCAATACAAGTGGTATGTCACTGGCGAAATTTTAGCGTCAAACGAGAAAATATTAAAAAAAGAGAGAGATTGAGAATGTATCGTAAACAGTTTGAGAATGTGATTGATTACATCTACCTGCAAAATTAAAAGATCACTTAATACAAGTGGTATGTCACTGGCGAAATTTTAGCGTCAAACGAGAAAATATTAAAAAAAAAAGAGATTGACAATGTATCGTAAACAGTTTGATAATGTGATTGATTACATCCACCTGCAAAATAAGAAATTAGTCATCAAATGAACAGAGTGAGTAATTAAACGTGTAATACATGACGTCTGAGGAAGCATTCCTCTCGTTAATCCCTCAACGGAGTTTTTCTCCAAGGAATTTCATGGCATGGAAAAGTAGTTTTTTTCATATTTGTGGATTTATAGTGCTGGATAGACTAGTATTTATTAGAGTAAATATACTTAAAAAGAGTATTTATTTGAAAGGGAAAGTGTTGTTTACAACTTTGTTGGAGGGATTATCTAAAATTTTCAGTTATTTAAAAGAATGGGAAAAGTTTATTGTAACCCAATCTTGTTAAAGAATCATGGTATATATATTTATGTTTGTTTTTAATGCACTTTCAAGTTGTAGGCTTGGAACTGCTTTTTCAAGGCTTTCTTTACCTCTTATTCTTGTGTAAATTTATTTTCTTAAAAAATGAAAAAATAGATGTTTTTCATTGATAGTGATGGTTTAATGATAGTTGGAAATATTAGTATGTTTGAAGGCTTAAATTTAAATCTGGTTTAATAATGGTTTAAATTTGATATTTTAATATGGTGTATTCTTATATATTTTTCAAAAAAGAATATAAGAAATTATTTTATATTATTAAATTAGTTGGTATGATTATAATTTTTTATATATTTTATCAAAAAATATTAAGAAATTGAAAGAGATTGATAAATAATATAGTTAGTTAAAATCACATATTAATTTAAATAAAAATAAAAGTCTAGTATAAACAATAATTCTATTTGTTTTAATTCTTTTCATTAAGGGCGTGGTTCGGTGGTTAAGTTGCTTGGTTGTAGTTGCTTTCAGGGAGCCATACCCCGTAATATTTGGCCTAGGGGGCCATACCCATATAGTTGTCAATCATTAAAAACTAAGTTTGGGTTGCTCCAAAATGGAGGGCCATATTTCAACATGCATCATACCCTTAAACAAGGGTGCATTACATTATGCAAAAGGATACCTAAACTCAAAGTCTCATCATGATCTATCTAGTTCAGTTTTAAAGTATCAATACCCTTTTTGAAATGAGACCACAAGAGCATTTTCTAGTGAGCCTCATCCCCTTTGTTGGAAGCTTTCTTTTTCTTATGTACTCCCATTGTTTGTTGTTTTCTTCTTTGTTATGTATCTCTAAGGAAAGAGGGGAGGCCATAGAAGATTCTATTGTAAAAATTATATCGTCCTCTACCTCAAGAAGTTGTTGACCATGTTCAGTTATCAATGATACCTTCTTAGCTTGGGGTGAAGTCTGTTGTGCATCCATATTGCCCAAATCCTACATAGGCTCCGACAAAGGTTCATGTTCTCCAAATGGACTATCAAAAGTGTAATGATGAGGAGGGACATCTTTCCACCACGTGGCTGGATGATTTTCTTTAGATTTGGAGCTTGGGCACTCTGTAGTCAAGTGGCCAATTTTGTAGCATCTCCGACAATGAAAAGATAATCCCTCATAATTGAGGGGTTGAGACCAGTTGCAATAATTTACTATCAGGATTATTTTTGCTAAAAGATCTTTTGAAGAAGCCACAAGTGCATGCGTAGATCTCAAGTTTTTCTTTAATAACACACTAGAGTCAATTATCCACTCATTTAGGTCTGAGAGGCTAGGCCATAAATAATTGAACCTACTAATTAGTCCATAATTAGCATTGAATTCTTCATTCTAAATTATTTCTTTCTTTGCACCATTTTTCTAATTTAAGTTCTATGGGCTTGCCTATGCATTGAATGGACTTACCAAATTCAATGAATTTGCTGCTTGGCTCCCTAGATTTTGTTACGTCATTCAAAGATTTGGATTTGTTTCTATTCAGGGCCACATCCTTGAATGATCTGTGTTTTTCTCTAGCAGGGACACCATTGTGTGGTTTCCCCTAAGATGGTGTTGATGAGTCCAAAGGCATAGATGTCTCCATCCCAGCGACAATGTGCATATTCTATTAAGATTTCTAGGTGAATCCAATTGTGCACCTAGAGCAACAAACTTTCCAATGCTTGCTGTTGAGGTGGAATTGTGAGCAACATCTCCACTATGTAGCAAAGAATGAGAACAAGCCCCAAATTTTGGTCATTGATCACCAAAAATTTAACTCTTGGATGCAATTCCCAGATCTGAGTCATCCACGGAGGAAGAAACATCTCTTAAACAGGCGAATCTACATCCCTTGCTAATTTTCCCAACCAACCCTTGTACAATTGAACTCATCCATTTTATAGAAGAAAAGGGGAAACACAAACGTGTCGATGAATGACAATGTATGTCATTTCTATGTATGTCCCAAATGGTGCCATCCAACAGAAATGGTTGTAATAGTTGGGCATTGCTTGAGGGAAATTTTCCACATTTCGCAACCTGGATGACTCAACAAAGAGCTTGATGAGGTCTTAACATGCCCAAGATGAGATACTGCTTGTTTCTCGCAATCGAGATAACAACGAGGCATTCAAAAAGCACTCCTCTCTTGAATCCATAAGCATTTCAAATAACAACAGGAGACTAGGATTCAACAAAACTACCATGTGCCCTCCTGATGTTGAAGTTGGCATGAAGATGCACAGTGGCAAAGAATTTAGAAGTAGCGTGGAGTTGCCATGTGGTATATGTGGAACAAGCTAGGTGTCATCTTTTAATTTGGCTACAACACTTGATGTGTTCCCCGTATGTTTCTTTTAAAGAGTTTTGAGTCTCGATAGATGGTGTCATGTGTCGACACGGTAGAGCTTAAAGAGAAAACCTTTTGTGGAGGTATCTCAAATGCCTGCCAGCCTGTCACGTGTCTTTTTACACATATAGCGGAGCTTGCCACGTGTCCCTGTGTTTGGGCTTCTTTATTAATCTTTGTACATCTTAAGATGATGTATGATCATGGTGGGACCCAAGCTTCAAGATTAGTGAAAGCAACAAATGACACCACATGTCGGCACGATGGATGTTTGAAGGAGAAGTTTTGGTAAAGTTTTTAGAAGCAGCGTGAAGCTGCCATGTATTTTAGTTTGACACTAGTGGGGCCTGCCATGTTTCACAAAGGAGTTAAGTCTTGTGTAAAGTATGAGAACTGCGGAGAATACCATGTGTCGGTATGGTTCATGTTTAAGAAAGCATTTGAAAAGGGCCCCACAAGGAGAGTGCCATGATGCCACATATACTATTTTTGGAGTCTTTTGAAGCACGTGGTTGGTGCCACCTATTTCAATGGTATTTGATGCACCTACTGACCAATAAGAATGCAGAGAATGGGTGGGAGAATCTAATATATCTAAAGACTCAGAGTGTTGGTTATAAGGAGAAGAGTCAAAGTAGGCGTCCAGAATCTAAATAAAATTTTCAAGGCATGAGTCTTCAATGACATCTTGAGTTAAACGCCAGTTCTGTTTTAGCAGGCGGTTGGATTCACAGTTGTCGTCTGGGTTTGGAGCTTCATTTTTATGCTATAAATAAGAGGGTTTGTAACACAGAGAAACATAGAGAACAATATTCAGGAGAAATATTTGTAATAGAGGATTTTGTGTTGTTGACTAAGGATATAACATTTTGCCTTTGCAGTTGCTTCCAAGAAATAGAAACATTGTGTATCTGTACATACGCTTTGCCTTGTATACTTTGTTGGAAACATTAATGAGAATAGACTTCTATTATGTGCATTCTGTGATGTTTTCTAAGTCATTTTGCAAGATCTTTAAATTTAGGCTTTGAATGAAATCTGTTATACATTCTGTTTCTATTAATCATGCCTATAGCTCTTTAACTTAGCAGAAATCTTTATGATTCAATCATTGTGCTTATTGTGGAAATAAGACATATCATTGGCGCATCACCTTAGGAAGTTAGTTTTATATTGTATCTGTAATCTTGTTTTTTTCTTCCCTTTCCAAAACCCCCATTAAAAAGGAAGAGCCAGGTTCTGTAAAATCTAGAGTTTATTCTAAGGGTCATCCCACATTCTTAGGATTTCAAATGTTGGTCTTGAAACTCATGCAATTTTATACATCAGCACTCCCCTATCCATAGGCATAATTGGAAAGACATTGAAGGCTCCGAGGATTAAACTAGAATGTTTCTTCCCCAATATGAAGTCAGGAAAATGAACCACCTCAATGGGGAAAAGAGAGACCAAATTTCACACTGATTCATCCAACTAATGCCCTGCTCTACATCATAATCCAGTGTCATGGTTTAACTTTTACCTTGGGAGGCAAGTGAACTAGAAACATCTCATTCCAATTCCACCCATTTTGGGGAGGAATTATATCTTTCCTTTTAAACTTGCACAATTGAAGGCATGAGAAGGCTAAGAAGCCCCAAAGATACAATTGAATCATTGCCAACCCTTTCTAGAACATAGAAACTTTCTTTTCAGAACAATATGAAAGATTAGAATGATTCCTCCAACTTCACACTTCCTTTTATATGTAGAGCCTATATTGAATCATTCCTTGGGAATGTGTATAATCCTTACTAAATCCATCAGATCACTCTTACGTAAGATCATGCCATTTTGTTACTTGAGGCATTAATGAAGAATTGTCACACATGTGGAAAGGACCTGCTTGATGCTTCAAGTACTACAATGAATCCACATCATGTCATGAATTTCTAGGCCCTAGTGACATGTTCCACCTTCAAACCACTTTCCTCCTTGAAACCCTACCCACTTGTTGATGTGGACTCCAAATTTGACACTAAATTATGTTTCAGTTGCATTCATGAGACAGCCTAATTCTAACTTGGCTCCAAATAACTCATTTATGCCGATGCCACATTGAATAGGACTCACCTTGCATTCCCATGTGACAGATGCAATTAAGGCTTAAGGCATTGTTGCAAAAACTCACATACTAATCACGTCATGATGTCTTGAAGCCATTGTCACCTAGAATTGGGGCAACAAACATGCTTCAACTTTCTCAATTTCATAACTCAACATCAAATTTATTAAAGATATCATTTATTATTTCCATTAATTTTTGTATACTTCTTAGTCAAATTGGGGTTTCGGGCTCAATTGCAATCATTTCAAGTTAAATGCTACAATACTTGCAATAATGACTCCTCAAGTGAGCCAAATATTTGTTTCATGCGCCACAATCTAGAAACATTTTTAATATAGACCATTGATTTAACATGAAACTGAGATCCACGGTCTGCACAAATCGTAGCTTCCACCACTCGGGCCTATCCCCACGCAAGAGACACGTGTCAGAGAGTCACATACTCACTGTCATCAAGAGGCAATTGCATAACAAGGCTTCAATAAGAGTGAAGCCTAGTACCATACCAAAGTATCACCACGTGTCTCAATTGGACGCAAAATCTAGACGGAAGCATCACCAACAAGTAGCCAACGAACTTCATAAAACTTTTCCTTTGAGAACAATTTGGCGGGTCCCATTGACACATGGCAGCATGGCGCTTCTCATCGGTTATGAAAATACCAAGCACTAAAGAGTAGCATGATCTCGACAAGTGGACACCCTCCATGGAACTTCTTCCTTGAAGGATATGGGCCCACCTCACGAATACAAAATAACTTCAGACATGTGGGCACATCCAAGGTTTCAAATTAAAAAAGGCACTAGCCAGTGAAAGCAACGGAGGGGCCATTAGACACATGATGAAGTGGACACACTTTAGGCAACATAAACAAATACAACCGATGAACATACGTCACTGACAAATTAGACTTTTGATTCTAAAACCTAAGGATTGAAACATGAGTTCCTAAATGCAGGAACATAATTCAAAAACAAGGACCTTATACTCTAGAAATTTTACAGGTTCTAACATATTTTCCCTTGTGTTTGGATGTTTTTGTGTCATCATGGAATAGATTTGAGGTAATTTTCACCCTCATCCTACTCCATGTGTTTGCAAGAGAACAAGACTGCAAACTAGTGTCAATTATCATCGTGGAGGAAGCTCCATCTTCTCATATGGTCATCATGGTGTCTTTGTCACACAATTGGTGAAGTCACCCACTTTGTGCCACTATGCTTTGTGCATTGGTGATGTTATCTTGTGTGTCGTTGTGCTTGCCATGATACCTTGTGTGTGCATTGATGTGCAATTCAACATGTGAATGTTAAATTTTCAATGTAAAAATATTGTTCATTCGATGTTTGTTTGATTAATGTCTTAAGTGAAAGTTTGGTGCATTACACTGAGACTATGACACATGTATAAGATCAAAAGATCAAAGATAAATTAATTTTTAAATAGTGACAAATAAATTTAACATTACATTAATAACATTTCCACATCATTAATTTTAAAACTAAATATCTTTAAACATCAAATTTCATTTCTTAATATTATTATAATTATTAACCAACCCTAATTTAATTTAAATTAATCTATGTTTAATAATTGCATTTATTTATCATAAGGTGATTAACAAAATTATTTCATAAACAAATCAATGTAAGAGGAATTAACTTTAAATAACGTAGCTAGGTGCATCCTAAAAGTTAGGGTGCACTAACCCCACAGACCCTCATTTAAAAGGACAAGATGGGACGTTTTTATCTTTTTCTTTGATTTGTTTTACCAGAATCATCACTCCATTTGATTTGTTTTCCGATTTCTACGTTAACATTGTACTTTTTTTTTCAAAATTAAAAGATCACTCAATACAAGTGGTATGTCACTGGCGAAATTTTAGCGTCAAACGAGAAAATATTAAAAAACAAGAGCTGCAAAGCAGCCAAGTTTCTGCCAAAATGTTCATGAATAGTCTTGTTTTGTTTTAATTTGTTGTGTTTGTTTAGTTGTAACAACAATGTTGATAATATAATAATTTTATAATAATCTTGAAATTTGTGAATTTTTTGGTTTAAGTTAGAGTTGACAATTTTGTAATATTTACATTGAATGTTAAAAATTGAAGAACTTTGAAATTCTACATTTAATAATTAGATTGTGTAAAATAGAAGTTGCAAAGTAAGTGATTTTTTATTATACCTGAAGATTTATTATTATACTTCAAGATTTATGATGAATTTGACAAAATGGATTATTTGATTGATACAGCCTCTTAAGGCTAGAAATGGGCACCCTGGCACTTAAAACTTGGTTCTTGACGGTCTGACAAAAGGCAAATATAGAAGGCCATAAATACACTAGCCTTCAACAGTTTGCACTTGAGCTGCAATATAAAGAGTTGTTAGTGCTATAAAAATCACTTAACATCATGAAAACAAAGAGTTGTTAGTGCATTAAAAATCACTTAACGTCACTATTTTAAAGATTTGAAGTTATAGCTTATAGTGAGAGACAAGTGAAACCCTAAAATTAGTTCTACCATATAACTAGCACTTGCACCAATAAGAGGTTCATGGAATACGTTGTTTGGAATAGTAAACGAGTTTAGAAGATCTTTGAACGTGAATGTTGTTTACAACATGAAATTCAGGGAATACGCTGATAGGAACCAAACAGTTTAGAAATTTTCCCACATGTTCCAAGACAATGCACAGTCATGTCATTCACATATTAAATGATGAGACTACAAAATATAAATAGTTTTCTGCAACTCAAAATATGAAGATCACTCTGCAAAGAAGATCCTAGAATGTGATAGTTGATAGCAAGCGGTAAAAGCAATATCTTCCCTCAGTTTCAGATTAGATAATGCAACACTCGAAACTGAGAAACTTGCATAACTCGGTAGATTGTCATATCATAAATTTGATTTAGGAAATGTAGGGTATTTATAAAATTTTGGGGTAAAAACGGTTTGGGTAGTTGAACTATAATAGTTAGGTGAACTGCACAGGTTTTTAATATTTTTAATTTGTTACGAATAGCTTTTGATTTAGGTTTTTAGGTTTGTAAATAATAAATTAAATTCCTTAATTTTAATTTATTATTTACAGTGGAAAGATTTAATTAATTAATTAATTAATTAATTAAATCTTATGATTAAAGGTAGACTAGGGATTAAGGAAAATTTAATTAATTAATTAAATTTCATGCAAAGGGAGGACTTATGGAATTGATCACTAGTCAATTTTTCCTGTCTATGCATTAATATATATTTTAAAATTTTGATGTATTAGTATATTATTATCATAGATTAAGGATTTTATCTATGTAAATGATATATTATTATTATTATTATTATTTATTAAAGGCATATATATAAACTTGGGATAAACTTATAAATTATATTTGTATTTAAATTCCTATTAGTATTAATATTGATTAGTAATAGGAATCTTATATAACTATAATATTTTTATTCTCTAATAATATTATCAATATTAATACTAATAGGAATTTAAATACATATTTCTTAATATTTTTATTTTTATTGTAGTTATAATATATTATTTTAGTTATAATATATTTAAATCTATTAATAGGTGAGATGCTAAAAAAACTTTACACCCATAAAGTTTCAAACTAGAAACTTAATAGTTTTAAGTATTAGTATATTATTATATAGATTAAGGATATTATCTATCACAAAACTTTATAATTTAAGTCTTGATGATCCGCAATAATCGCTCTTATCGGGTGAAAGTTTTATGCCAATTAGATTGAAGAAAAATAATTTTTCAAATATGTTTTGTTAAAATATTTGCATCTATACAATAACAATAGGTAAATATTTTTTAAATAGAAAAATTATTTCGTTCTCATTGGTTGCAAAAAGAATTATTAATAACTAGTTAGTAACAGGGCTCCCCTATAGTTTCCTTGGCAAAAATTAAAAGGAGAAATAGAGAATGTATCGTAAACAGTTTGAGAATGTGATTGATTACATCTACCTGCAAAATTAAAAGATCACTTAATACAAGTGGTATGTCACTGGCGAAATTTTAGCGTCAAACGAGAAAATATTAAAAAAAAAAAGAGATTGACAATGTATCGTAAACAGTTTGAGAATGTGATTGATTACATCCACCTGCAAAATAAGAAATTAGTCATCAAATGAACAGAGTGAGTAATTAAACGTGTAATACATGACGTCTGAGGAAGCATTCCTCTCGTTAATCCCTCAACGGAGTTTTTCTCCAAGGAATTTCATGGCATGGAAAAGTAGTGTTTTTTCATATTTGTGGATTTATAGTGCTGGATAGACTAGTATTTATTAGAGTAAATATACTTAAAAAGAGTATTTATTTGAAAGGGAAAGTGTTTTTTACAACTTTGTTGGAGGGATTATCTAAAATTTTCAGTTATTCAAAAGAATAGGAAAAGTCTATTGTAACCCAATCTTATTAAAGAATCATGGTATATATATTTATGTTTGTTTTTAATGCACTTTCAAGTTGTAGGCTTGGAACTGCTTTTTTCTTGTGTAAATTTATTTTCTTAAAAAATGAAAAAATAGATGTTTTTCATTGATAGTGATGGTTTAATGATAGTTGGAAATATTAGTATATTTGAAGGTTTAAATTTAAATCTGGTTTAATAATGGTTTAAATTTGATATTTTAATATGGTGTATTCTTATATATTTTTCAAAAAAGAATATAAGAAATTATTTTATATTATTAAATTAGTTGGTATGATTATAATTTTTTATATATTTTATCAAAAAATATTAAGAAATTGAAAGAGATTGATAAATAATATATTTAGTTAAAATCACATATTAATTTAAATAAAAATAAAAGTCTAGTATAAACAATAATTTTATTTGTTTTAATTCTTGTCGCTAAGGGCGTGGTTCGGTGGTTAAGTTGCTTGGTTGTAGTTGCTTTCAGGGAGCCATACCCCGTAATATTTGGCCTAGGGGGCCATACCCATATAGTTGTCAATCATTAAAAACTAAGTTTGGGTTGCTCCAAAACGGAGGGCCATATTTCAACATGCATCATACCCTTAAACAAGGGTGCATTACATTATGCAAAACGATCCCTAAACTCAAAGTCTCATCATGATCTATCTAGTTCAGTTTTAAAGTATCAATACCCTTTTTGAAATGAGACCACAAGAGCATTTTCTAGTGAGCCTCATCCCCTTTGTTGGAAGCTTTCTTTTTCTTATGTACCTCTTCCCATTGATTGTTGTTGTTTTCTTCTTTGTTATGTATCTCTAAGGAAAGAGGGGAGGCCATAGAAGATTCTATTGTAAAAATTATATCGCCCTCTACCTCAAGAAGTTGTTGACCATGTTCAGTTATCATTGATACCTTCTTAGCTTGAGGTGAAGTCTGTTGTGCATCCATATTGCCCAAATCCTACATAGGCTCCGACAAAGGTTCATGTTCTCCAAATGGACTATCAAAAGTGTAATGATGAGGAGGGACATCTTTCCACCACGTGGCTGGATGATTTTCTTTAGATTTGGAGCTTGGGCACTCTGTAGTCAAGTGGCCAATTTTGTAGCATCTCCGACAATGAAAAGATAATCCCTCATAATTAAGGGGTTGAGACCAGTTGCAATAATTTACTATCAGGATTATTTTTGTTGAAAGATCTTTTGAAGAAGCCACAAGTGCATGGGTAGATCTCAAGTTTTTCTTTCATAACACACTAGAGTCAGTTATCCACTCATTTAGGTCTGAGAGGCTAGGCCATAAATAATTGAACCTGCTAATTAGTCCATAATTAGCATTGAATTCTTCATTTTAAATTATTTCTTTCTTTGCACCATTTTTCTAATTTAAGTTCTATGGGCTTGCCTATGCATTGAATGGACCTACCAAATTCAATGAATTTGCTGCTTGGCTCCCTAGATTTTGTCACGTCATTCAAAGATTTGGATTTGTTTCTATTCAGGGCCACATCCTTGAATGATCTGTGTTTTTCTCTAGCAGGGACACCATTGTGTGGTTTCCCCTAAGATGGTGTTGATGAGTCCAAAGGCATAGATGTCTCCATCCTAGCGACAATGTGCATATTCTATTAAGATTTCTAGGTGAATCCAATTGTGCACCTAGACCAACAAACTTTCCAATGCTTGCTGTTGAGGTGGAATTGTGAGCAACATCTCCACTATGTAGCAAAGAATAAGAACAAGCCCCAAATTTTGGTCATTGATCACCAAAAATTTAACTCTTGGATGCAATTCCTAGATCTGAGTCATCCACAGAGGAAGAAACATCTCTTAAACAGGCGAATCTACATCCCTTGCTAATTTTCCCAACCAACCCTTGTACAATTGAACTCATCCATTTTATAGAAGAAAAGAGGAAACACAAACGTGTCGATGAATGACAATGTATGTCATTTCTATGTATGTCCCAAATGGTCCCATCCAACAGAAATGGTTGTAATAGCTGGGCATTGCTTGAGGGAAATTTTCCACATTTCGCAACCTAGATGACTCAACAAAAGAGCTTGACGAGGTCTTAACATGCCCAAGATGAGATACTGCTTGTTTCTCGCAATCGAGGCGACAACGAGGCATTCAAAAAGCACTCCTCTCTTGAATCCATAAGCATTTCAAATAACAACAGGAGACTAGGGTTCAACAAAACTACCATTTGCCCTCCTGATGTTGAAGTTGGCATGAAAATGCACAGTGGCAAAGAATTTAGAAGTAGCGTGGAGTTGCCATGTGGTATATGTGGAACAAGCTAGGTGTCATCTTTTAATTTGGCTACAACGCTTGATGTGTTCCCCGTATGTTTCTTTTAAAGAGTTTTGAGTCTCGATAGATGGTGTCATGTGTCGACACAGTAGAGCTTAAAGAGAAAACCTTTTGTGGAGGTATCTCAAATGCCTGCCAGCCTGTCGTGTGTCTTTTTACACATATCGCGGAGCTTGCCACGTGTCCCTGTGTTTCGGCTTCTTTATTAATCTTTGTACATCTTAAGATGATGTATGATCATGGTGGGACCCAAGCTTCAAGATTAGTGAAAGCAGCAAATGACACCACATGTTGGCACAATGGATGTTTGAAGGAGAAGTTTTGGTAAAGTTTTTAGAAGCAGCGTGAAGCTGCCATGTATTTTAGTTTGACACCAGTGGGGCCTGTCATGTTTCACAAAGGAGTTAAGTCTTGTGTAAAGTATGAGAACTGTGGAGCATACCATGTGTCGGTATGGTTCATGTTTAAGGAAGGATTTGAAAAGGGCCCCGCAAGGAGAGTGCCATGATGCCACGTATACTATTTTTGGAGTCTTTTGAAGCACGTGGTTGGTACCACCTGTTTCAACGGTATTTGATGCACCTACCAACCAATAAGAATGCAGAGAATGGGTGGGAGAATCTAATATATCTAAAGACTTAGAGTGTTGGTTATAAGGAGAAGAGTCAAAGTAGGCGTTTAGAATCTAAATAAAATTTTCAAGGCATGAGTCTTCAATGACATCTTGAGTTAAACGCCAGTTCTGTTTTAGTAGGCGGTTGGATTCATAGTTGTTGTCTGGGTTTGGAGCTTCATTTTTATGCTATAAATAAGAGGGTTTGTAACACAGAGAAACATAGAGAACAATATTCAGGAGAAATATTTGTAATAGAGGATTTTGTGTTGTTGACTAAGGATATAACATTTTGCCTTTGCAGTTGCTTCCAAGAAATAGAAACATTGTGTATCTATGCATAATCTTTGCCTTGTATACTTTGTTGGAAACATTAATGAAAATAGACCTCTGTTATGTGCATTCTGTGATGTTTTCTAAGTCATTTTGCAAGATCTTTAAATTCAGGCTTTGAATGAAATCTGTTATACATTCTGTTTCTATTAATCATGCTTATAGCTCTTTAACTTAGCATAAATCTTTATGATTCAATCATTGTGCTTATTGTGGAAATAAGACATATCATTGGCGCATCGCCTTAGGAAGTTAGTTTTATATTGTATCTCGTAATCTTGTTTTTTTCTTCCCTTTCCAAAACCCCCATTAAAAAGGAAGAGCCAGGTTCTGTAAAATCTAAAGTTTATTCTAAGGGTCATCCCACATTCTTAGGATTTCCCATGTTGGTGTTGAAACTTGCGCAATTTTATACATCAACACTCCCCTATCCATAGG
Source organism: Cunninghamia lanceolata (assembly GCA_027924645.1). Classification (NCBI taxonomy): domain Eukaryota; kingdom Viridiplantae; phylum Streptophyta; class Pinopsida; order Cupressales; family Cupressaceae; genus Cunninghamia; species Cunninghamia lanceolata. The sequence goes on along the minus strand of BSBN01000679.1, from coordinate 8,518,557 downwards.
CATAATTGGAAAGACATTGAAGGCTCCGAGGATTAAACTAGAAAGTTTCTTCCCCAATATGAAGTCAGGAAAATGACCCACCTCAATGGGGAAAAGAGAGACCAAATTTCACACTGATTCATCCAACTAATGCCCTGCTCTACATCATAATCCAGTGTCATGGTTTAACTTTTACCTTGGGAGGCAAGTGAACTAGAAACATCTCATTCCAATTCCACCCATTTTGGGGAGGAATTATATCTTTCCTTTTAAACTTGCACAATTGAAGGCATGAGAAGGCTAAGAAGCCCCAAAGATACAATTGAATCATTGCCAACCCTTTCTAGAACATAGAAACTTTCTTTTCAGAACAAGATGAAAGATTAGAATGATTCCTCTAGCTTCACACTTCCTTTTATATGTAGAGCCTATATTGTATCAGTCCTTGGGAATGTGTATAATCCTTACTAAATCCATCAGATCACTCTTACGTAAGATCATGCCATTTTGTTACTTGAGGCATTAATGAAGAATTGTCACACATGTGGAAAGGACCTGCTTGATGCTTCAAGTGCTACAATGAATCCACATCATGTCATGTATTTCTAGGCCCTAGTGACATCTTCCACCTTCAAACCACTTTCCTCCTAGAAACCCTACCCACTTGTTGATGTGGACTCCAAATTTGACACTAAATTATGTTTCAATTCCATTCATGAGATAGTCTAATTCTAACTTGGCTCCAAATAACTCATTTATGCTGATGCCACATTGAATAGGACTCACCTTGCATTCCCATGTGAGGGATGCAATTAAGGCTCAAGGCATTGTTGCAGAAACTCACATACTAATCACGTCATGATGTCTTGAAGCCATCGTCACCTAGAATTGGGGCAACAAACATGCTTCAATTTTCTCAATTTCATAACTCAACATCAAATTTATTAAAGATATCATTTATTATTTCCATTAATTTTTGTATACTTCTTAGTCAAATTGGGGTTTCGGGCTCAATTGCAATCATTTCAAGTTAAATGCTACAATACTTGCAATAATGACTCCTCAAGCGAGCCAAATATTTGTTTCATGTGCCACAATCTAGAAACATTTTGAATATAGACCATTGATTTAACATGAAACTAAGATCCACGGTCTGCACAAATCGCAGCTTCCACCACTCGGGCCTATCCCCACACAAGAGACACATGTCAGAGAGTCACATACTCACTGTCATTAAGAGGCAATTGCATAACAAGGCTTCAATAAGAGTGAAGCCTAGTACCATACCAAAGTGTCACCACGTGTCTCAATTGGACGCAAAATCTAGACAGAAGCATCACCAACAAGTAGCCAACGAACTTCATAAAACTTTTCCTTTGAGAACAATCTGACGGGTCCCATTGACACATGGCAACATGGTGCTTCTCATCGGTTATGTAAATACCAAGCACTAAAGAGTAGCATGATCTCGACAAGTGGACACCCTCCATGGAACTTCTTCCTTGAAGGATATGGGCCCACCTCACGAATACAAAATAACTTCAGACATGTGGGCACATCCATTAGGTTTCAAATTAAAAAAGGCACTACCCAGTGAAAGCAACGGAGGGGCCATTAGACACACGATGAAGTGGACACACTTTAGGCAACATAAACAAATACAACCGACGAACATAGGTCACTGACAAATTAGACTTTTGATTCTAAAACCTGAGGATTGAAACATGAGTTCCTAAATGTAGGAACATAATTCAAAAACAAGGACCTTATACTCTAGAAATTTTACAGGCTCTAACATATTTCCCCTTGTGTTTGGATGTTTTTGTGTCATCATGGAATAGATTTGAGGTAATTTTCACCCTCATCCTACTCCATGTGTTTGCAAGAGAACAAGACTGCGAACTAGTGTCAATTATCATCGTGGAGGAAGCTCCATCTTCTCATATGGTCATCATGGTGTCTTTGTCACACAATTGGTGAAGTCACCCACTTTGTGCCACTATGCCTTGTGCATTGGTGATGTTATCTTGTGTGTTGTTGTGCCTGCCATGATACCTTGTGTGTGCATTGATGTGCAATTCAACATGTGAATGCCACATTTTCAATGTAAAAATATCGTTCATTCGATATTTGTTTGATTAATGTCTTAAGTGAAAGTTTGGTGCATTACACTGAGACTATGACACATGTATAAGATCAAAGATAAATTAATTTTTAAATAGTGACAAATAAATTTAACATTACATTAATAACATTTCCACATCATTAATTTTAAAACTAAATATCTTTAAACATCAAATTTCATTTCTTAATATTATTATAATTGTTAACCAACCCTAATTTAATTTAAATTAATCTATGTTTAATAATTGCATTTATTTATCATAAGGTGATTAATAAAATTATTTCATAAACAAATCAATGTAGAAATTAACTTTAAATAACGTAGCTAGGTGCATCCTAAAAGTTAGGGTGCACTAACCCCACAGACCCTCATTTAAAAGGACAAGATAGGACGTTTTTATCTTTTTCTTTGATTTGTTTTACCAGAATCATCACTCCATTTGATTTATTTTCTGATTTCTACGTTAACATTGTCCTTTTTTTTTTTTCAAAATTAAAAGATCACTCAATACAAGTGGTATGTCACTGGCGAAATTTTAGCGTCAAACGAGAAAATATTAAAAAAAAATGTGATTGATTACATCTACCTGTAAAATTAAAAGATCACTTAATACAAGTGGTATGTCACTGGCGAAATTTTAGCTTCAAACGAGAAAATATTTTTAAAAAAAAAGAGATTGACGATGTATCGTAAACAGTTTGAGAATGTGATTGATTTCATACCTGCAAAATAATAAATTAGTCATCAAATGAACAGAGTGAGTAATTAAACGTGTAATACATGACGTCTGAGGAAGCATTCCTCTCGTTAATCCCTCAATGGAGTTTTTCTCCAAGGAATTTCATGGCATGGAAAAGTAGTTTTTTTCATATTTGTGGATTTATAGTGCTGGATAGACTAGTATTTATTAGAGTAAATATACTTAAAAAGAGTATTTATTTGAAAGGGAAAGTGTTTTTTACAACTTTGTTGGAGGGATTATCTAAAATTTTCAGTTATTTAAAAGAATAGGAAAAGTTTATTGTAACCCAATCTTATTAAAGAGTCATGGTATATATATTTATGTTTGTTTTTAATGCACTTTCAAGTTGTAGGCTTGGAACTGCTTTTTCAAGGCTTTCTTTACCTCTTATTCTTGTGTAAATTTATTTTCTTAAAAAATGAAAAAATAGATGTTTTTCATTGATAGTGATGGTTTAATGATAGTTGGAAATATTAGTATGTTTGAAGGTTTAAATTTAAATTTGGTTTAATAATGGTTTAAATTTGGTATTTTAATATGGTGTATTCTTATATATTTTTTAAAAAAGAATATAAGAAGTTATTTTATATTATTAAATTAGTTGGTATGATTATAATTTTTTATATATTTTATCAAAAAATATTAAGAAATTGAAAAAGATTGATAAATAATATATTTAGTTAAAATCACATATTAATTTAAATAAAAATAAAAGTCTAGTATAAACAATAATTTTATTTGTTTTAATTCTTGTCGTTAAGGGCGTGGTTCGGTGGTTAAGTTGTTTGGTTGTAGTGGCGGCCACCAGAGTTCAAACCCCACTGGGCCAACGAGCTCGCAGGCTTTATACGGGTTTGAAGTGTTCCTTCTTGGGGATGAGGTCCCCTGTGTTGTGGCCTCACCGGTTCATCGCTCCGAGCAAAAGCATAAGTGTGGAACCGGAGGGCGTGTCACACAAGCATCACCGGTCACATTAAAAAAGTTTACCAAGCGCATTATCTTTAAAAAAAAGAAAAATTCTATTTGTTTTAAATTATATATTTTTTATCGGTGAATTGGCTTTGAGGGAGCCATACCCCATAATATTTGGCCTAGGGGGCCATACCCATATAGTTGTCAATCATTAAAAACTAGGTTTGGGTTGCTCCAAAACGGAGGGCCATATTTCAACATGCATCATACCCTTAAACAAGGGTGCATTACATTATGCAAAAGGATCCCTGAACTCAAAGTCTCATCATGATCTATCTAGTTAAGTTTTAAAGTATCAATACCCTTTTTGAAATGAGACCACAAGAGCATTTTCTAGTTGGCCTCATCCGCTTTGTTGGAAGCTTTCTTTTTCTTATGTACCTCTTCCCATTATTTGTTGTTTTCTTCTTTGTTATGTATCTCTAAGGAAAGAGGGGAGGCCATAGAAGATTCTATTGTAAAAATTATATCGCCCTCTACCTCAAGAAGTTGTTGACCATGTTCAGTTATCAATGATACCTTCTTAGCTTGGGGTGAAGTCTGTTGTGCATCCATATTGCCCAAATCCTACATAGGCTCCGACAAAGGTTCATGTTCTCCAAATGGACTATCAACAGTGTAATGATGAGGAGGGACATCTTTCCACCACGTGGCTGGACGATTTTCTTTAGATTTGGAGCTTGGGCACTCTGTAGTCAAGTGGCCAATTTTGTAGCATCTCCGACAATGAAAAGATAATCCCTCATAATTGAGGGGTTGAGACCAGTTGCAATAATTTACTATCAGGATTATTTTTGCTGAAAGATCTTTTGAAGAAGCCACAAGTGCATGGGTAGATCTCAAGTTTTTCTTTCATAACACACTAGAGTCAGTTATCCACTCATTTAGGTCTGAGAGGCTAGGCCATAAATAATTGAACCTGCTAATTAGTCCATAATTAGCATTGAATTCTTCATTCTAAATTATTTCTTTCTTTGCACCATTTTTCTAATTTAAGTTCTATGGGCTTGCCTATGCATTGAATGGACTTACCAAATTCAGTGAATTTGCTGCTTGGCTCCCTAGATTTTGTCACGTCATTCAAAGATTTGGATTTGTTTCCATTCAGAGCCACATCCTTGAATGATCTGTGTTTTTCTCTAGCAGGGACACCATTGTGTGGTTTCCTCTAAGATGGTGTTGATGAGTCCAAAGGCATAGATGTCTCCATCCTAGTGACAATGTGCATATTCTATTAAGATTTCTAAGTGAATCCAATTGTGCACCTAGAGCAAAAAACTTTCCAATGCTTGCTGTTGAGGTGGAATTGTGAGCAACATCTCCACTATGTAGCAAAGAATGAGAACAAGCCCCAAATTTTGGTCATTGATCACCAAAAATTTAACTCTTGGATGCAATTCCCAGATCTGAGTTATCCACGGAGGAAGAAACATCTCTTAAACAGGCGAATCTATTGTTGGGAACTCTAGCTTCAAAAAAATTTGGTAGCGATGTCATCCTCATCTAAAGAACTATTTTTATTTACTTAAAAGTTTAATTTTTTTAATGGAGGAATCAACACCTGGTGGGACCCACAAAGCGAAGTCCTAAAATGCACCACTATAACCTCCATCCACATGAGTTTCCCTCCACCGATGTAGGGGTAAATCTAGGGATTTGAACCAACAACCATCATCCATGTTTTCCAAGGCTTGACCATTTGGCCCATCCATGATGGATTATTTGTTTAAATTATATTGTTACATAAGTAATTGTATAAATATGTGATTTTTATTTTATCTTTTCAAAAATTTATGTTTATTTTAGTTTTTAATTATAGGAGTGGAGCATATTGGTGGAAACATGTTTGACCAAATTCCTTCTACAGATATAGTTTTCATGAAGGTAAACCTTTGACATTAAGGAACAACATATTCTAATCTTCTATGACTTGTTCTCTTTCTTTATTACATTGAAACTATGTTTTCTCATAGGTTATTATTATAATTATCACAATGAATTTTACATGATTGGGATAATGACCACTGTGTGGAAATTTTGAAGAAGAGCTATGAAGCAACACCAAAGGATGGCAAGGTCCTAATTGTTGGCACACTAGTTGATGGTTCCCAAGGAAGTTTAAATCGACTAGAATTATTATTTGGCATAGGCTTTAATGATCTATACTACAAGTGGAAAGGGGAGAACTAAAATAACATTCATCTAATTATTCTTCGAAGTAGGATTTAAGAGATAGAATATCACAAAGCTACCTTTTCTCCAAGTACTTATAGAAGTATTTAAGTCCTAAATCATACCTAAGATATCATAATGCTATAGGTTTTCTAAATAATTATAGAAGTATCTATATCCTAAGACATACATTTATCTAAATCTCATGTAACTATTCTAAAATACCATTTACTTTTCAAATGATGTTAGGTTGTAAAAATATATTGAAAAAGTATATTTATATGTGAATGACCAAGGGAGCGTTCTTTATTAAATATACTTAATTGAATGTTAACATCTCTTTTTTATATAAATGTAATTCTGAAAATTGTATAGCTTGCACTTTTCCCCTTTATTTTATGATTACTTTGATTTGGTTAGCCCTTATGTAATGACTTGTGTATAGGGATTATATTATTCCATAAAAGCTAAAAAATTACATGAGTCTTGATTGGTTCTAATTTATTGCATCCCAAGAACCTTCAAATTTCTTGTTCTCCACCTTAGATAAGCGTCATGATGCAAAATTGATTGTTACACTTTTAAAATCAAATTTTAAAATTAGGCTAGTTCCTTTCTCATTCTCTACCTTAAATCAAAATCAAAATGTAAAATTGACCCTTGCACTTTTAAACTCAAATTTTAAAATCAAACTTGTTCCCTCTTATGTTTGCTAGTCGTTGCCCATATTATTTGAAATTGTATTCTCGTGTAGACAAGTACAAAACCTTGAGGAACTCACTTAGGAATTCACTTAGTAGACTTATCCCATAAATGTAACCACCATGACTAAAGCTTCTTTTGAAAATTTTATGACCAATTCAAATAAATAAAAATGATTTAAGAAAAATCTCAATTAATACCAATTAATTAATTTTTGACCCAAATGAATTAAGTGATTAGTCAAATCTAATCATAATATATAAATTAACTAAATGAAATATACATTATATTAATTTAGCTTAATTAATTAAATTTCATTTCTAATCAATTTGATTAATTAATATTTAACTAATTGTTTAATTATTATATATAAATAATTACTTAAATATTACAATAATTATGAGGGGAATTACAATCTTTATACACTGAGTATAATATAACTGACATATCTTTCAGTTTTATTTTTTGATGACACAGAGAATCTCAAGCCCGACATATTACAACCCTCATTAGGAGCATGATGGGTGAGTTGGAACTATAACTCTATGGCCACACCTTGAAAGCCCTCTATCCTAGGTGAGACATTTATTCCACAATATTACATGAGTCTTGACTAATTCCAACTTTTTAGATCCCAAGAATTTTTTGATTTCCTATTCCCTACCTCTCGATCGAAATCACAACATGAAATTGACCCCATTTATTTTGAATTAAAAATTTAAAATTGAATTCAATCCCTCCCCTTCCTACTAGCACTAACCACTATCTTGAGCACAAAAAAATTGAAATTGTATTCTAAGGTGTTGTACAAAAATACAAACCTTCAAGGGATTCACTTAGTAGAATTATCCCATAGTGCTTGTGCTCATGGAATCTTAAAAATACCCCTCATTTTCATTTCTAAGCTCTTTGGATGTTGAATTTAGTAAACCCCTTCTAAAAAAACATTCATATTCTAGAGTGAAAGGGAAATTGTGTTCCACTTTCTAGAATTATTGAGTCACCAAAATCAACATTTTTGTCATTAGCACATTGTGTCAATTATACTAAACAAATGGTTAAGAATATATGAATGATGTTAAACTAATGATTTTTTGACATTTTCTATGTAGATTAAATTTATAATTTTATAAATTTTACAAAAACTATTTCTATAATTTATTGTTATTTTTCAATAATTTTATTTTCCTACTATTGTTAATGAGTGACATTATACTTGTACAACTTTTCCTACATGATTTCTTGGGAATAAAGATCATTAACTATAATATCTAATGCGTGGATATTTTTTGGGATAGATAATTAACTCAAATATCTAATGTGTAGATATTTTTGGTAATTTGTTATTTTTTTGTTGGAGTAACTTGGGTTTTTAGCCTGGTTCGAGCCCAGAGAGACCCTTATGAGGGATGTCTTCGCAAGGCTTGATCGTTGAGACCATTACTGGGGGTCTTAGTCCCCAAGGCATTATCACCAAGTTTAAACTTGCGAGCTCATCGGCCTAGTGAAGGCCCGTGTCTTGCGAGCATGAAAGCCCAGTGAAGGCACATATCCTGCAAGCACATTAGCCCAGAAAAGGCACAAGGGCTGCAAGCTCTTTGGCCCAGTAGGGGTTTGAACCTTGGCGGTCGCCACAACAAACATGCAACTTGACCACTGAACCACACCCTTATCAGCTTGGTAATTTTTATTAAATATTGAATATTTATTATTGATTTATTATTGTTTATAACTATATTTTATCATAACACATTTTTCTTTGCATATATATTGATTTTTATGGAAACCAGAACATTTGTGCATAATGTAGTGTAATTGTTTTAGATTTTTTAACATAGATTGTTATTTTTCCTAATGTCTTCAATAGAGGTCATTATTTTTTGTAATGGATCTACATTGATTATAAAATTAAATAAATATATAATAATAATGTGTGTGTGTCAATTGGGTTGTTCTCAAATGGAAAGGCCAAATTGGGCTCTCAAGATGTAGATCCAAGTTTGAATCCCCATAGTGAGATCTAAAGGTGGAATTCGAAGTGGTGATTCTTGGACTTCCATTATGGCTTCTACGTTGAGTGTGGCTACTACATTGATTAATAATTTGAATATATTGATTAAAGTAGGTGTTGTGTTAGGGGAGGAGGCCTACCTTATGGCTTCCACCAGTATGGGTCAAGCTAAAATATCATCGTACCAATCAAATACACACACATGAAAAAACATATATATTATAGTTTTTGGATATCTAATACAAAGAGCTAAATACCTATAAAATATCATCTTTATATGACTTTGTTTGACCCCTCAAAGGGTGGGGTGAATTTGTTTTTATGTCATCATTTTAATAGGAGTAGAGAAGACAATGATAGGGGTTGCACACATGGGGGTTCAATCTAGGATTGAGGGCTTTGATCTAAGACACTTAGATCTAACCACCAAAGTCATAGACCAAACCCACTCTCAGTTGTTCTTCTTTATACCACTTAATACATTGATGTAACATATAAGGTATTTCTTTACATTATTATGTCCAAGTTCTACCAAGTAAAATATGAAATCTCTTCAAGGAAGGATTAAAGTGACATAAAATTTGTACCATTTTTGAACCAACCTCTAAAGGAAATATAATCAAACCCATAGTTTTATTCAATACATCATTAATCATTTTTAATGAGATTGTAGAATGTGTATAAGGTTGTTGTTGAATTTGATGATTCAAGAAGATTTCCTCCACATAAAAATCAAATTAAAATGTTGTAAAAGGTTTAGTATAGATTTCCAAAGTTTGAACCACTTTCTATAAAGGCTCTCTCTCTCTCTCTCTATATATATATATATATATATATATATATATATTGTCCCTATCTCTCTCCATCTCACTCTTTATCTCTCTCCCCCTCTATCTTTGTATCTTTTTCTCTATCTCTCTATCTCTCTCCCTCTCTATATCTCCATCTATTTCTACCTATATCTCTCTATCCTCCCTCTCTCCATCTTTCTCTTTCTATCTCCCTCTCTCCCTCTCCCTGTCTATGTCCATCTCTATTCATCTTTTTCTCTCTTTATCTCTCCCTCTCTAAGGGGTTAAAAAAGGGGGCCACACAAATTGATCCTATTTTTTTCAAAAAAACATAACATAACATCTGGTGTGGCCCCTCTAAAATGTTAAATCTTCTTTAGTATTTCAAATATTGCTTCAATGCGAAATTAGCTAACACCATGTAGTTTATCCCTGATTTTTCTAATAATATTTTCATGAATAATTATTTTTATTAATTTTCAAAGTGGACACATCCTAATAAATAGAAAATTGAGCATGCTCCAGGCCCCTAAAATTTTTGAAAACTAATTGAAAATCCAAATTTTTTGAATATATTAGAATGGAGTCTAGTTTCTAGAAAATTAATTTATTTGAAATAGAGATATTTATATCTATTTCTCCCTCTCTCTCTCTCTCTCCCTCTCCCTCTCTAACTCTATCTATCTATCTATCTCTCTTCCTCACTACCTCTATCTCTCCCTCTCTCTATTCTATCTCTCCCTCTTTGTTTATCTCTTTGTATCTCTCTCCCAGTTTTCTTTATCTATCTCCCTACGCTCACTCCATCTCGCTCTCTCCCTCTTTCTATCTCTATCTATCTCCTCTATCTCTCCATCTCTCCCTCTCTCTATCCTTTCTCTATCTCTACTCTCTCTAAGATTAGAATGATTCCTCTAGCTTCACACTTCCTTTTATAGGTAGAGCCTATATTGTATTAGTCCTTGGGAATGTGTACAATCCTTACTAAATCCATCAGATCACTCTTACTTAAGATCATGCCATTTTGTTACTTGAGGCATTAATGAAGAATTGTCACACATTTGGAATGGGCTTGTTTGATGCTTCAAGTGTTGCAATGAATCCACATCATGTCATGTATTTCTAGGCCCTGGTGACATGTTCCACCTTCAAACCACTTTCCTCCTAGAAACCCTACCCACTTGTTGATGTGCAATCCAAATTTGACACTAAATTATGTTTCAATTCCATTCATGAGACAGTCTAATTCTAACTTGGCTCCTAATAACTCATTTATATTGATGCCACATTTAATAGGACTTACCTAGAATTCCCATGTGACAGATGCAATAAGCTTCAAGGCATTGTTGTAGAAACTTGCATGCCAATCATGTCATGATGTCTTGAAGCCACCGTCACCTAGAACTAGGGTAACAAACATACTTCAAATTTCTTAATCTCATAACTCAACATCAAATTTATTAAAGATATCATTTATTATTTCTATTAATTTTTGTATACCTCTCAGTTAAATTGGGGTTTTGGCCTCAATTACAATCATTTCAAATTAAATGCTACAATACTTGCAACAATTACTCCTCAAGCAAGCCAAATATTTGTTTCATGTTCCACAATCTAGAGACATTTCAAATATAGACCATTGATTTAACATGAAACCAAGATCCACGATCTGCACAAATTGCAACTTCCACCGCTTGGCCCCATCCCCATGTAAGAGACACATGTCAGAGAGTTGCATACCCACTATCATCAAGAGGCAATTGCATAACAAGCCTTCATTAAGAGTGAAGCCTAGTACCATAACAAAGTGTCACCACGTGTCTCAATTGGACGCAACCTCTAGACGAAAGCATCACCAACAACAAGCATCTAATGCCCTTCGTAAAACTTTCCTTTAAGAATAGTCTGGCGGGTCCCATTGACACATGGAAGCATGGCACTTCTCATCGGTTGCAAAAATACCATGCACTAAAGAGAAGCATGATCTCGACAAGTGGACACCCTTCATGGAACTTCTTCCTTGAAAGCTATGGGCACACCTCATGGATACAAAATAACTTCAAACATGTGGGCACATACATTAGGTTTCAAATAAAAAAGGCACTAGCCAGTGAAAGTAGCGGAGGGGCCATTAGACACATGATGAAGTGGACACACTTTAGGGAACTTAAACAAATACAACCGATGAACATAGGTCACTGACAAATTAGACTTTTGATTCTAAAACCTGAGGATTGAAACATGAGTTCCTAAATGTGGGAACATAATTCAAAAACAAGGACCTTAGACCCTAGAAATTTTGCAGGTTCTAACATGTTTTCCCTTGTGTTTGGATGTTTTTTTGTGTAATCATGGAATAGATTTGAGGTAGCTTTCACCCTCATCCTACTCTGTGTGTTTGTAAGAGAACAAGACTGCAAACTAGTGTCAATTATCGCCTTGGAGGAAGCTCCATCTTCTTATATGAGTGGAGGGGCCATTAGACATGTGATGAAGTGGACACACTTTAGGAAACTTAAACAAATACAACTGATGAACATAGGTCACTAACAAATTAGACTTTTGATTCTAAAACCCAAGGATTGAAACATGAGTTCCTAAATGTGGGAACATAATTAAAAAATAAGGACCTTAGACTCTAGAAATTTTGTAGGTTCTAACATGTTTTCCCTTGTGTTTGGATGTTTTTTTGTGTCATCATGGAATAGATTTGAGTTAGTTTTCACCCTCATCCTACTATGTGTGTTTGTAAGAGAACAACATTGCGAACTAGTGTCAATTATTGCCTTGGAGGAAGCTCCATCTTCTTATATGGTCATCATGGTGTCTTTGTCACACAATTGATGAACTCGCCCACTTTGTGCCACTATGCCTTGTGCATTGGTGATGTTATCTTGTGTGTCATTGTGCATGTCATGATACCTTGTGTGTGCATTGATGTACAATGCAACATGCAAATGTCACATTTTCAATGTAAAAAAATTGTTCATTTGATGTTTGTTTGATTAATGTCTTAGGTGAAAGCTTAGTGCATTACACTGAAACTATCACACATGTATAGGATAAAAGATAAATTAATTTTTAAATAGTGACAAATAAATTTAACATGACATCAACAGCATTTCCACATCATTAATTTTAAAACTAAATATCTCTAAACATCAAATTTCATTTCTTAATATTATTATAATTATTAACCAACCCTAATTTAATTTAATTTAAATTAATCTATGTTTAGTAATTACATTTATTTATCATAAGGTGATTAACAAAATTATTTCATAATCAAATCAATGTAAGAGGAATTAACTTTAAACCAGAGACGCATTGCATCGAGATCCTGCCATTGTAATTGGAAATAGGTTTTATGTGATTGAAATTTCATAGATCATTTAGATGCAAGTAATGTTTGAATTTGCAAAAACATTATTTCTGTGGGCACAAAATTTAGTTTTGTAGCTGTAGATTTGAACCAGAGTAAAACATAAAGTATCAAGCACTAAATATAAGAATGAATCATAGGGAAGTGTTTGTAAAAGAATACTTTACAATGGTTCTTAGAAATAACTACCCTAATCACTTTGTTAAATATGGTTATTTAACATTATCAATCCAAACTCTTTATTCTATGATAATGGTTTATTATGAATTAATTTATTTATAAAATGATATTTATCTAACAAGCATTTATTTTCCATACAAGTTTGTAATGACTTATACTGAGTTTAGACCTAATTATAGGTGGGTCGGTGAACTTAATAGTTTTCTTTTAGTTCCTTGAATTGGGGGTAACACACAACTGATTAGGCATGCTTCAATGGCTTCTCTTTAGCTTTGCTAGTGAGCTAACCATATAAATCTGATTTGCCTAACCTTGAAGCTATGATATATCTCTTTTGTAAAATTCAAATGTGCATTGATTTGTACAAGGTTAGCTCATCGAGAATGATATATGTTATTTATTAAACATAAAGTCATGAATAACATATGCTCCAATATAAAGTGTCTTCCATATGAAAACCCCACAAAATATGTTAGCAAGTAAACTGTTGCAAGCTGATAAAGTCGAGCAACTTCCAAATTCACTGCACTCTTGCATGTAAATTTGATTTCTCCTATAGTAATGTAGGGGTCTTCATTTGTAATTTTAAAATTTTTAAATAATATTTCATTTTTTGTGCCTTCATTTCCTGCAACACCGCATGCTCTCTAGGGTTAATGGCTCTCTAGGGTTCATGTGTGGGGATGTGGGGTAGAAGAGCATTATCAGAACAAAATGAAAATAGAGGATGTTTAAAATTAGAACAAAGAAATTGATGAGGTCCAAGTTAGGGAGCTTCTTTAGGATTTTCTCTTGAATGCATGTCTAGAATCAAGAACAAAAAACACTTGCATTCAACATCTATCACAATCAACATGAAGAATTATACCTAAATTGAGGATGATTGCAAAGACTTGGAGGTCATAATCTAGATTAGAGGTATTTAACCATGTGATGCAAGAAAGTTAAATTTGAGTTAAAGCTTGAGTTTTTAAATGTTGGGTTCAGGAATTATACACCTTGCAATTTCCTAAGATTTGAATTAATTATGTGCCCATGGAGAAGAGTGTCCCATTTGATTTGACATTATTCATGTGATAATGTAAAATGTAATGCTTATTTGACAAGTTATAAGTAGCACTTGAAAAAGCATGAAAATAGGGAGTTACATGTGAAATAGAAAATCAAGGAAGATTTTTTGGAAACACATGAAAGCATATTTATAAAAGGTGGATAAGTCCAGAATAGTAATGCCTATGTTTAGTGGAGCACTGGATTTTGTCCCTTGATTTGCACGGTGAATTTGGTCATGGTTTTAGCACATGGTTTATGGAAACTATCCTTGGTTTTGAGTTTTGGACTTGCCTATATAAATTAGATATGTGGGTTGGTGGTAAGCTATTGTGTACTTCATTTTTTTTGGGGTTATGTTGTTGGATTGACTCCATGAAGCTAATGGTTAGAAATCTACTCTTTCTCTTGATGGAGCATTGAAACCTTAACAATGTATTGTAGCTATGTTTGTTGTTGAATAATACATTTTATGTGTGTTGGAGGATAGATTATTTTAGAAAGAGTTTCTCAGGATATATCTTATGTAATGTGTTTTCTCTCTTGATTAGTTGTTAGATTTGCAACTTATTGCATTTCATCTCTCATTGGATTAATGTAGGAACTATTTAGTTTGTCTTTGTGAGTTTAGTTTTCTTTCATTTGGTAGCCTAAGTTTGGTGTATGAAGGTTTCCTTCCTTGTGATATTAATCCCTATCTAAGTGGAATCTCTATGTAAGTGATCTTGCTTTTTAGGTGTAAAGAATGGAAATGCAACAGAAGGCGATTTTAGAAAGGGTTTTTCAGGATATATCTTATGTAATGTGTTTTCTCTCTTGATTAGTTGGTAGATTTGTAACTTATTGCATTTCTTCTCTCATTGGATTAATGTAGGAACTATTTAGTTTGTCTTTATGAGTTTAGTTTTCTTTCATTTGTAGCCTAGTTTTGGTTGTATGAGGGTTTCCTTCCTTGTGATATTAATCCCTATCTAAGTGGAAGCTCTATGTAAGTGATCTTGCTTTTTGGGTGTAAAGAATGGAAACACAATAGAAGGCGATTGCAATTCGACGTCACTATATTTTGAGTTGTTGAGGCTCAAAATAGAGAATTGGCTACATGTATAATCAATGTCATTGTTTATGGTTGTGTTTATGATCTATGGGTTGCATGTTATATTACATGTTGTGGAGTTGCTCTTTTAGTTATCTGAAAGTTCCTATGACAACCCTTGGTGCACGTGGATTCTTGTTTGTTTGAGTTTACATGGACATATGTTTTGCAGCTCTGTGATAGTCCATCACTTGGAATTAGAATCCAATAAATATTATAAGCAATATAATATAATCTATAATAATGATATAGATGATATGACTATTATAGAAAAAGTAGTAATAATAAATATTGTTGTAATTTATTATTTTAAGTATTGTTAGGGGTTGTAGAAATAAGGACTGGAACTTGCAAATTGGGGCAGGCACCTACAAGCAATTCATCATTATTCTAGATTGTATTTGTTGAATATGTCAATGTGCACCACCATAATCTTCGA
This sequence comes from Cunninghamia lanceolata, assembly GCA_027924645.1. Classification (NCBI taxonomy): domain Eukaryota; kingdom Viridiplantae; phylum Streptophyta; class Pinopsida; order Cupressales; family Cupressaceae; genus Cunninghamia; species Cunninghamia lanceolata. The sequence continues at coordinate 8,502,919 of BSBN01000679.1, read as the reverse complement.
TGGTTTCTTATTTCAAGGATAGCACAAAAATTTCAATAGATCGATCTACTTATTTGAGCATTTGTTTCTTTGGCTACAAGATAAGTGGTATATGAATGAAGTAGACTCATTTGTGTTATCATCGAAGGGTGAAGTACAATGCATGTTTGAGAGTAAGCATCCAATTGATAGATAGATACAGGACTTTCCCATTTAACTTATACATTTAACTAATTTCATATATTAGTTAATTAAGTTATAACCTCACAACTATGTTTCTGAGCCTTCATAATTCAATTAAATTATAATAATATGGATTTAATACAATATATGATTAAGGTTTATAATAACTATAATAATTTCTAGCCTATAATAAATCAAATTAATTTATTATTATGGGTATAGTTATTATGATTATATCCTATATTCATATAATTTACGATTAATCCATAATACTTATTAGGTTAATGATTATATAAATTTAATGTTCACTAGATAATAATTAATTATATCCTATATAAGCATTTATATATTCTAAATCCATATAATTTCAGGTTTAGCTATAATATAATTGAATTAGAAAATATAGATTAATAGATTATGTTATTAATCTATTTAACATATCTTAATCATATGATAATTATAATTTATATCATGAATTTATTTATATATTATTATATTTAAGATGCTTACTAAGGAATTTACAGATTTCTAAGTTACATATTAATACTATATACTAGGATTAGGATATAATAAATTTAGGATATAGTAACCTTGTTAGTACTATATTAAGTTCCATTTTAATTGTTAAATTTACTTATAATTAAAGTATAAAATTAGGAATTTGGTTCTATATTGAATAAACTAATTTTGAATATAAATAGTTCGAAATTAGCATATTAATATTTATGTTAATACATATTTATAATTGATTTCATACATATTAAACAACCATTATAACCTATTATAGAGAAATATATACATTTACCAATTGATAACAAAATTTGCATTTATTATATGTCATTATGGTGTTAGGCTATGACAATAATGTTATAAGGTATATTATTAATGTTAAATCTATTAATCCAATTAGCTGATATTAATAATAATATATTATAACTATTGTAGAGACCTAAAATTGACTTGCTTCACAAAACCAATTTCCCGTATCTCTACATCACCAATTATCCATCCTATTACTTAAATAAATTTATTTTATTTAATTAATTTCTCCCTAATCATCTACCTTTGACCATTTACCCATCCTTGATGATCAATTAATTCATTTAATTTATCACTATACCTTACAACTATATCCTCATTAATTAAATAAATATTCTCAATATTTATTTAGTTAATTTGTCCATCTCTCTAATCCTTGTTAATTAGATAAATCATGCTTATCTAATTAATCTAGCCTATTAATCAACCTATCCCTATCCTAGTTAATTAAATATCAATTATTTAATTAGCTACCCTAGCCTACCTATCCCCTAGACCTAGATTAATTAAGCTAAACACTTAATTAACCTTGCTTAGCCCATCCTCCCACACACCTTTGAATGAAAATCAATTTTTTATTCAAAGGGTCAAATCTCCCTTACAACTCAGTTATCACCATCTTACACATGTAAGTGTACATATGTCCTCCAACCTTCACATCTCCACATAAAAGTGAATTTTTAATTCACACTCCCCCATGAGTTGAATTTTTAATTCACTTGTCATATCCACTCTTCCCAAAAATAAATTTTTAATTCATTTTTATCCTCCACACCTTCCCCCATGAGAATTTAAAATTCACAAATAATCCTCACCCTCTAATCTCATTTGACCAAACCTCAACCCTTGATCCCTCTCATCCACTCCCCTTGTGACACTTGTCACAAGGCTATGACTCCAATCTAAACCCTAACTCTAAATCATTCCTAGTCATTGATCTCAACTTTTAATCCTCACCTTCCATCCATTTTCCAAAAATCTATAAATGAGACCCTTCTCTATACCATTCTCTATAACTTCTTCTTGCATCCTTACTATGCCAAAATCTCTCCAAAATCTTCTTATCCCAACATCATAATGCCAAAAGCATTCCTCATCCCCACCTCAATCTCCATCTAAATCCAAATCCCTCATCCTATTGTGTTGAGTCTCAAAGAGCAATCCACATACATCAACTTGGGCAAATCTAGGAGAGCCTTTAGGTGCACTCTCCTCCACCCTATCTTGGATTTGTGGGTCATTTGTGAAGGTATATCATTTGTTTTTACATTTGATTTATGTTTTTGGCTTTCATTTTAACTTCATAGATCACATTGGCATGCCCGGTGGTACCCACAACGTCTCAATCTAATAATCTTGTGAGTTTATTTTGTTGTTTAGATGCATTTTTTGTAGATTGGTGCTATCTTCTTGCGCAGTAGCACCATTTTACCATCATTCCGACACCATTTTTCGACTGTATTAGCACCTTTTTCACACGGCCTTTTGCTTGATCATTTGGACTCACATATTTTGTGTTTTTTGCCTTTTTAGCATCTTTTGTGTCTTTTGCTCTTTGTTTTTGTAGGATTTTATGCAAGGATAGGGCGAAGACTATGTCAAAATTTTCCTAAAATCAAACCCTTGACCATCACTGCATCGTTTTGGCGCTAAACTCACCTAGTTTGGTGCTATTTTTCTCACTGCAGAAGTTAAACTAAGGTAAAAACATAGTTTGGTGCTATCTTGTATCTATATTGGTGCTATCCTGTATATTGGTGCTATCTTGTGTATTGGCGCTATCTTGTATATTAGCACTATCTTGTATATTGGCGCTATCTTGTATCTATATTGGCACTACCTTGCTGCTGTATTGGCATTATCTTGCTACTTTATTGGTGCTGTTAGTGCTCAATCTAACTGGATGTTTCCCAATTATCCCTACAAGGTAGCCATCATTGATCAACGGGATTTCTGGGCCAGGGGCCAACAGTACAGGAGATAGACTCTATAAATATCTCCTCTTCTTCTTTAGGCTCTGCAGAACCAAGGGGGGTATTCCCTATTCAACATCCATGAAATATGCTTATTAACTTGGTGAGATGTTGACACAAAGCAGATAAATCCTCTCTTATGCAGACCAAAACTGTGAAATAAGTGCAAAGGGGCTAGCTTTGGGCCTCTGGTCAGTTGTGAATTAGAGGATTTTGGTCCTAAAACTACTTCTAAATGTCCTAAAGGTTTGCATTTGAAGTATGAATTTATGTTTTATATCTGGATGCAAGACTGGGACCTTGGGTGTAACCTCAATACAAGACCAGACTGGTGCCTATTCAAGGGTCGGAGTGAATAGATACATATATGTGAATGTTTACCATAGACTTAAAACAATAATCAGATTTCAAGGGGGTTTTTATAATGTTTACCTTACAGACACTACCCAAGACTAAGTATTCAGTTATTTCTGCTTACAAACATCCTCACTGCAATATATTCTTCCCAACACTTAACCCAAAACATTTAATCTACTCATTGAGCAGAAGTAAAAGATCAAGCATTCAACATAGCAAACCCATGTCCTAGAATCTCAAACATCCCTTAGTTGTTTAGATTCAGAAGAAGAACACATTCAACTTGGAGACAAATAACAAAATACATGTAATGAAGCTTACTCATTTTAAATCAACATGAAACTGATGAATTCTATGCATAATACATTCGACATACAACTCATAAACTCACAAGGCACAAAATAGAGCCACCAGCGAAGTTGTATCTTACTACAACACCAAAATTTGTCTAGTTTTCAACAACAACAAAATGAGTAACACAGTTTGCCCTTTATAGAAAAGTTGTGCCCTCAGCAATTAATTACAGGGAAAAATTCAAAAATCTGCCAGATACAGTGCACCACAAAAATGGCGCTCAAAACATCAATGCAACAGGCAGAAGGAGAGGCAAGGAGTAGTTGGGCTCGAGCCCTGTGCCGCTGTTTGAGGATTTTTCTCTTAAAAATGGTAGGTAGCATGTCCATCATCAACCCATGCCTCTATAATTCTGTAATCCATGGTCGACCTACCAGTGTCCTGAGAAAACACAGCAAACCGCGTGCTCTGGGAGCCTTCCTGCTAAGAACGCCACTACAATCATGAAGAAAACCCTGTATTTGAACATAGCCGTCGATCTTTCTCTGCATCTCCCAAATCTACAGCTCAAATCAGACAGGCAAGTCATGGGCCAATGAGAATGTGCCACGTAGATGCCTTTGCAACTTTGACTTTTCCATCACAGCATGCATTTTTACTTTTTTCGCCCTTTTGTATATGCAAAAACATCTACAATCACCTTACATACAAGGCAGACCTGAAACCTTTATGAAACAGATTGAAAACTTATTTGGGTCTAGCTTGTATCTCTCTCCTTTGTATATCCGCGATATACAACACACACATACATACAAGCCGTGGACTTCAAATTATTATGAATCAGAATGTACCTCCTTTTGAAATCCGGCTTGTATCTTTTCACTGCACATCGGCTTGTATATCGGCATATACAAGCACTTTATACAACCTACGGACCTCAAATATTTATGAAGTAGCTTGAAATCTCCATCAGATCTGGATTGTATATCACCTTTGCATATTCCCCTTGTATATTGCAACATACAACATGCAATATACATTCAGCGGATCTCAAATAATTATGAGGCAGATTGGAACTACTTTGAGATACGGGTCTTGCATCTTCAATCTTTGTATGTCGGCATATACAATGCGAAACATACAACCTGTGGGCCCCACCATGCATTTGAAACTGTTGACCTTTTTATCACTCCCGCTTGTATGTCTCACTTGTATCTTCTGCTTGTATGTTCGAATGTGCATTGGGAACATACAAGCCCAACATACAACCACAGACTTCATCCAATTTGCCAATGCAGTTAACCTTCTTGTCACGTTCGCTTTGCATCTATTTTTTGTATATGCGAACATACTTTCGAACATACATGCAATTCCCTTTGTATGTGCAAACCTACAAGTGAATGCATGTACAACCTTGTGGGGCCGAATATACAAGACCCCTTGTATATTTGCACTATAGTGAATGTATATGCGCCCCCTTTGTATATCTACAATGTACATTCCTTATGTATGTCAGACATACATTCACCATTGCATCTGTCTTGATGTACATTGACCCTTGCATGTTTCGGTTGTATGCCACCAATGTATATTTTCTTTGCTTGTTTTCCTTTGTATCTAGCTATTGTATATCTGAACATACAACACAAAATATACATGCAACCCAATATACAAGTAGGGAATATTCCCAAAATCTGTGAAAGATTCCTCAATGTATATGCACCTTTTTTAAGCCCAATATGTATTGCAAAATGCATATAACTAAATTTTTCACCATTTTTGAAAGCCGATTGAAATTTCTTTGGGCCTGCCAATGCACAATGCACTTGTACATACAAACATACATGTATATACAAAGATACACGCATGCAACTAAATTTTTTGCACTTTTCAACTACAAAGGCCAAAAGACCTAGAAATTTTTGGATTTTATGGAAGGTGCCTGTAAATTTAAATACTTGAAACTAGATTGTTTATGTAGGCACTAACATTGGCTCCAACTGGGGATGTGCAGGCACAAGGCTATAGCAAGAACCAAACCACTCCATGATAGACCAAGCAAAACACATAATACAAAACACCAGTGACTATACAAGGCACACACAGACTATTTATACCTAATTTACAATGTGCACACAAGATAATCATTTATGAAAAATAGGGCTTTAGGAATTGACTGTGCACAGGCAGTTCCAGTAATTCACCATTTAGGGCCTGGAGAAAGTAAGAATCTTCTCCATGAATATTGCTGATTTGATATGGGCCCATCCATAATGGCTCAAATTTATTATGCTTAGCCTTATCTTGGCACTTTGCATTCCAAACAAGGACCAAGTCACTTATCTGAAACTTTCTTTCTACAGCCCTTTTATCAAACAAATATTTTACCTTCTATTGTATTCTGATATTTGTCTTCTGTGCTTCTCTTCTAGTTTCATCCAATGCGATTAGCTAATTTATCCTTTCATTCATTAAGTCTTCAATCTCTTCATCACTTTCTTGTATGAATCTATAGATTGGCAAGAGATTATTCACAGGTAACCTAGCTGCTACACCATACACTAGCTCAAAAGGTGACCTTCCAATTGCTATCTTCATTGTTATCCTGTTAGTCCATAATGCCATCTTTAATTTTGAATCCCATGCCTTTTTGTTCTCATCCACCATCCTTTTGATGACTTTCATAAGGCTTTTGTTTCTTGACTCTGCTTGACCATTTCCCTGTGAATGATATGGTGATGTATATGACAAATTAATCCCATATTTGTTGTAAAAATCAACAAATTCACCAGATCTGAAGCACATGGCATTGTCTGTGACCATTGTGACTGGCACTCCAAATTTGATAATAATGTGTTCCAAAATAAAATCCATCACCACCCTGCTTGTAGCCTTTTTAGTTCGAATTGCTTCAACCCATTTGGTAAAATAATCAGTAGCAACCAGGATCTAACTATGTCCTCCACTTGATCTTTTTGAAATTTCCCCTATAAAATTGATTCCCCATTGCTAAAATGGAGCCTCCACAGTTACAGTTCTAAGGGGTAATGCACCCTCATACTTTAGTTTTCCTAAGAACCTTTGACAAGGATCACACTTTCTTACCATCTTTTGTGCATTTGAGAAAAGGGTAGGCCACCAATAGCCTGCTCTAAGAATTTTGTGGGCTGTTGTCTTGGCAGTGTAATGTCCACCACACACTCCCTTGTGCATGTCATTTAAAATATCTGTAGCCTATTTTTCATCCACACACCTAAGTAGGACACTATCAGGATTCTTCCAATACAATTCGTCTTGAACAATTATGTATTTGATAGCATGTAATTTTAAAGTCCTCTTCTAACTATCACTGAGATGGGAAGGACAATTCAAATTCTATAAGTAATATATAATGTCCTTGTACCATTCAAATTTTGACATATTAAAAATTTCATTCTGAACTACATTCACTTGGCATGCTTCCAGATTTGACTGTGTCATCATCTTAGCCAAACCCTGTCCCCTTACCAGTTTTGTGATTTGTATCTCAATGTTGAACTCTTGCAACTTGTTTATCCACCTGCATCTTCTTCTTGTCACTACCTGTTGAGTAAAAATATCTTTAACTGCTGCATGGGGCACATATGCAACTATCTGAGAGTGTACTAAATATGGCCTGAAGCTCTTGATTGCTCTAACTAATGCATATGCCTACTTTCCATGATATCATATTTCAGTTCAGCTGCCTGCAATGACATGCTAAAGAAAGCAATAGGTTGCTCAAAACCATCTCCATTTTTTTGTAATAAACATGTAGCAATAGTGTGAAAAGAAGCAAATGAGAACAACTGAAGTGGCTTAGAAAAATCAGGAGATCTTAATATAGGAGCCATCTTTATAGCTTCTTTGATGTTCTGAAATGATTTAGTTGCTTCACTTTCCCATTTGACAGTTGCACCTTTCTTCAACATTTTAGAGATATCCTTTGTGACCTCTGCAAAATTGGGAATGAACCTTCTAACAAAATTAATCTACCCAAAGAAAGACTGGATACCTTTCACCATTTTAGAAAATTGAATCCTGTCAATTGCAGCAACCCTTTCAGGATCAATCCTAACTCTATCATTGGAAACAATGTGTCCCAATAATTTTCCTTCTAATACCCCAAAAGCACATTTCTTTGGGTTAAGTGAAATGCTATATTCCAATGCTCTAATAAAAATTTGTTCAAGATGCATGCAATGTTGCTCCTCCTTTTTTGAATAGGCAATTAAATCATCTTGATACACAGCCAGAATTGAGTCAATCAATCCTGCAAAAGCAACATCCATAGCTCTTTGAAATGTAGCACCTGCATTTGTTAGTCCAAATGACATTCTTACATATACATATGTCCCCCATGGAGTGGTGAAGGTAGATTTTCTATTGTTCAGATTCTTTTACCTTTACCTGATTATATCCTGAGAATCCATCATGGACAAAAGCTCACAACCAGTTACTTTTTGCAGCATAGCCTCCATGTTGGGCAGTGGATAATTATCCTTTAAAGAAGACATATTCAAATTTTTGAAGTCAACACAAAGTCTTATGTCACCATTTTTCTTTCTAACTGGGACAAGGTTGGACACCCAGGTTGAATGTCTGATAGGCACAATTATTCTAGCCTCCCTAAGCTTCATAAGCTCTTCTTGCATTTTTAGAGCCAGAGTTGGATTAATAGGTCTTTGTTTCTATCTGAATGGCTTAGCTCCAGGCTTCAATGGGATCTCATGCTGGAATAAATCCTCTCTATAAGCTTTTAGGTCCTCATATGACTAGGCAAAGACATGCTTATATTTCTTCAATAATGCTATCAACATGTTCCTGATGTGTGGCTTGAGCTATTTGCCAATGTATACCCTTTTGGGGGCATGAGATGTCCCCAAGTTTATCTCCTCCAAATCATTCTTATTTGTAGGAGATGCCTTTGTAACAAACCGATCTCTATTGTCAAATGCTCTCTCTAAAGCAACCAACCCTCTGGGAATTTTATTTATTTTGAGCTAAATAACTTCTTTCCCCAAAAGTGTTTCTTTTCCATCCACAACTTCTACAAAATTCTGAAAATCAAGTTCTTGATTCTCATATTCATCTATGCAGTGCAGGAACCTCAACAAATCTTTATCATCATCAAATACTTGCCAACTGCATATATTTTCTGGTACTACAGGTCTAATTTTAACCTCAACATTTGTAACATCAGACAGAGTAATATCATCTGGCCTTATGGCCACATTAGCTAAAAAATCTGCCATGACATTTTTTGATCTCTCTATCCAGTTTATTGAAAATGCATCAAACAATTCAATTGTATCCCACGCAACGTGCTTATACTATATTAACCTTTTATTCTTCAAAGCATATCTATCTCTAACCTGGGAAATAATTAATTCTGAATCTCCAAATACTTTTATCATCTTAATTCCATGCTTCAGAGCAACATTCAATCCTAGCAACAGTGCTTCATATTCTGCAATATTATTTATGCAGGCAAACTTTAATAGGAAAGAGAACTTTAAAAGCTTACTAGTTGGAGACAAAAACATAACTCCAACATCAGAGCCTTCCTTTGAACAAGCTCTGTCAAAATACATGGTCCAGAGACCCTGTTGGTCAAGCTCTTGAGTGCAGATGTCTCTCCCTTTACCTCCTTGATCATCTGAGACAACTCTGAAGTTCTCACAATTAGTATCCACAAAACATACATGCTCTTCTGACTCTTGATCTTCAACTGTTTCTAGTGACCTCTTTTCTCTGACCAGTTTGACATCTTTGCCATTCATTGGGATCATGGCATATGATAGATCTAACTGCATACTTCCTCCAATCAATGTCGCCCATCTTCTTGACAATAGCATACCATATTGTGGCTTTATGTCAACCACTATTATGTTCACTCTGTATGTTTTTTTTAGATATGCTGCTAACCTAAAATTCACATCCTTCATGATTCCAATAACTGGTATCTCCCTAGCATCCATTGCGTAGCATTTTCCACATGCTTTATCTATCTTCAATCTAGCTTGTTGCATGATAGCCAGAGGCATAATATTTGTTGATGATCTAGAATCAAGCATACAATTCCTGATTGTTTTTTCATTAATAACAAGGGAGACATTAAACGGCTCAACCTGTGAAGGGCATTTTGTCATGGTTACCCCCAGATAAACCTCAGGAATCTCATCCTCTTCAATACACAAGGCCTGTTTCTTACCTTGACCCTCAACATTTTGCTCAGCGTGACAAGCTACTCCTGAAATCAGGGACAATACTTTATTCCTAATTTCTTCAACTTTCATCATTTCCATCAATGGAACAGAGATCTTCACCTGGGATAAAACTTGAGTTATGTCAAAGGGAGCATAATTTTGTATAACAGTTGTAGCCTGATCCATGGTTTTATTTTTATTTTGAGATGATTCAGCTTTAATTTTCATGGCCCCTTGAATGTCATCCTTGACCTGAGGGTCCTTGCTTTGATCCTCATTTTGGGGAACTCTATTTTCTGGTCTTTCAGAATCATGACTAGTTTTTTGCTTAAAACCTTGCTTATTATTGTTCCATTGTTTCTTTTGTGGCTCAGCCTCTTTACGATTATGCACTGGTTGGCTCATAGATGTGTTCTCTGGTTGACATAAATCACCAATCTGAGCTTTGCCTCTAAGATTGTAATTGCTTTTGACCTGGGCCACTGTTGCGGCTGTGAGAGCTCTAATCTCTTCATTAGAAGGTCTTCTCAAATTATTCAAAAAAATATGTGAGTCTTGAGCATATACATAATTATCCTCCTCATCCTCATCACAGGGAATCTGCTGGCAGACCTGAGTCCCAGAACTCACACTTTCATCCACATCATAAGAAGAATGTTCCCTATTTGTGGACAATATATTTACATTATCATCCTCCATACAATGTGGCTCATTACATTCATCGCAGGCAACTGCATTATTGTACAAAGATTGAGCAATCATACATCGCAACTGTGAGTGAGGCATTTGACATATTATGCACCATGGGGTGTCATCAACAATGTTAACAGCCTTCTTCAAAGGATCAGGAGTCTCCTTTCCATTTTGGGCTCTTTGATTGGTGTTGCTATTATGTGGGAGAATGGGTTTACCATTATGCCAATTAGTGTTATATGGCATATCATGCAATGATGGTCTCTTTTCTTGTCTCTGGTAAACCTGTCTATTAGGACCTATTCCCTTTTTATTTTTAGCAAGTCTATAACTTAAGTCCTTAACAACAGTTGTCAATTTATCTAATTTATCCTTAGAAGTAGATGCATTGCCTCGAGTACTTTGAGGCTTATTTGGATTTTGCAGAATCTTCACATCATCCCTTCTGTTTGTCTTACCAGATGTTTTCCTATTATTTTCAATATTTGTTGCAATCCTGAAAGCATCCCTGAGGCTAGTAGGACCCTTATCCCTTAATCCATAGGCTGTTTTAGCATCAAAAGCATTTATGTACAGCACCATGCACATTGGTTCATTAGGTCTCATGTGAGGTGGCAATTTGTTCAACACTTTAGTGAATCTAGCATTAGAATCTGCAACATACTCATTTGACCCCTTAGTGATACTGGTGAATTAATTTACAAAAAAGCTTGGGTCAGTTTTGTCACCATATTGTTCTTTAAAGATCCTCCTGAAATCATCCCATGATGGGATACTTCAGTCAGGCAGACCCTTATACCATTCTCTAGCTTCATCAACTAAGGATTGCATAAACAACTTCATAAAAACATCCTCATGCTCAACCTCAAAGTTGTCCATAACATTCTGAAAAGCCTTTAAATGATCCTCACCTGACACAGTATTATTTCCTGAAAACTTTGACACCTGCGGCCTCACATGTTTGTTAATGGGATTAGGGTAGCCAGGAATACCATCAAAAACAAGTTGCCTGAATATGTCCAACTGCATAGGCTGTCTACCAAACTGATTAACATCAGCATTCCTATTTGCATTCTGATTTCTCACATTATTTAATGGTACCCTAACATTGTTTACATTCTGTCTCTGATCATTCTGTTGATACTAGATTTCATTTCTATGCTGGTTTCTCAAGACATTTGCATTATCAAGGGTGGGGACTGCATCATGTTGAGTAGTTCTTAGAGCTTGCACTTTTTATCTCATACAATCTCTAATCTTCACAGCTTGTAAATATTCTAATTCATCTCTTAAGCTTTTGATTTCTTCAGCTAATTGTTCCTCTTTGGGCATAGAAGAAGATGGTCCCTTTCCATATTGGTCATCATCATCATCCCTTAGGGACTCAGTCTCTTCAAATCTGTTAGAGGGATCCAAAAAAGGGCATTCATGAAACACCTCTGATCTCACTCTCAAATTAACACCTTGTTGTCTTTCATATACATTCTAGATTTCAGCCTCAGTGTTTGAAAAATAAGGTATTGTCTGCCCTAAAGATCCTAGATTGTCTTGAATATTATCATTACTTCTGGGAGAACCCTCTTGACTGGCTTGAACAGTCCCTTTTTTCCTGTACATCATTTTTTTGGGTAATTCTTCAGATAGAGGATTACGCAGGGATCTTCTCCCTTGCATAAATTTTTTTACTTTACCGGTTGGGAGATTTGTTTGGAGTCGCCACCTACAACTAGGAATTAATTTCTTTTAAATTAGGGTTCTTACACAAAGCATTCCCCAGCGGAGTTGCCAAATCTGTTAGTGCTTAATCTGACTAGATGTTTCCCAATTATCCCTACAAGGTAGCCATCATTGATCAATAGGATTTCTAGGCCAGGGGCCAACAGTACAAGAGATAGGCTCTATAAATATCTCCTCTTCTTCTTTAGGCTCTGCAGAACCAAGGGGGGTATTCCCTATTCAACATCCATGAAATATGCTTATTAACCTGGTGAGATGTTGACACAAAGCAAATAAATTCTCTCTTATACAGACCAAAACTATGAAATAAGTGCAAAGGGGCTAGCTTTGGGCCTGTGCTTAGTTGTGAATTAGAGGATTTTGGTCCTAAAACTACTTCTAAATGTCCTAAAGGTTTGTATTTGAAGTATGAATTTATGTTTTGTATCCAGATGCAAGACTGGGACCTTGGGTGTAACCTCAATACAAGACCAGACTGGTGCCTATTCAGGAGTCGGAGTCAATAGATACATATATGTGAATGTTTACCATAGACTTAAAACAATAATCAGATTTCAAGGGGGTTTTTATAATGTAGGCCTTATAGACACTACCCAAGACTAAGTATTCAGTTATTTCTGCTTACAAACATCCTCACTGCAATATATTCTTCCCAACACTTAACCTAAAACATTTAATCTACTCATTGAGCAGAAGTAAAAGATCAAGCATTCAACATAGCAAACCCATGTCCTAGAATCTCAAACACCCCTTAGCTGTTTAGATTCAGAAGAACACATTCAACTTGGAGACAAATAACAAAATACATGCAATGAAGCATTACTCATTTTAAATCAACATGAAATTGATGAATTCTATGCATAACACATTCGACATACAACTCATAAACTCACAAGGCACAAAACAGAGCCACCAGCGAAGTTGGATCTTATTACAACACCAAAATTTGTCCATTTTTCAACAACAAAATGAGTAACACAGTTTGCCCTTTATAGCAAAGCTGCGCCCTCAACAATTAATTACAGGGCAAAATTTAAAAATCTTCCAGATACAGTGCACCACAAAAATGGTGCTCAAAACATCAATGCAACAGGCAGAAGGAGAGGCGAGGAGTAGTTGGACTCGAGCCCTGTGCCGCTATTTGAGGATTTTTCTCTTAAAACTGGTAGGTGGCACGTCCATCATCAACCCATGCCTCTGTAATTGTGCAATCAATGGTCGACCTACTGGTGTCCTGCAAAAATGTAGCAAACCGCGTGCTCTGGGAGCCTTCTCGCCAAGAACACCACTGCAATCATGAAGAAAACCTGTATTTGAACATAGCCGTCGATCTTTCTCTGCATCTCCCAAATCTATAGCTCAAATCAGACAGGCAAGTCATTAGCCAATGAGAATGTGCCATGTAGATGCCTTTGCAACTTTGACTTTTCCATTGCAGCATGTATTTTTACTTTTTTTGCCCCTTTGTATATGGAAAAGCATTTACAATCACCTTACATACAAGGTGGACCCAAAACCTTTATGAAACAGGTTGAAAACTTATTCGGGTCTAGCTTGTATCTCTCTCCTTTGTATATCCGCAATAGACAACACACACATACATACAAGCCGTGGACTTCAAATCATTATGAATCAAAATGTACCTCCTTTTGAAATCTGGCTTGTATCTTTTCACTACACATCGGCTTGTATATCAGCATATACAAGCACTTTATACAACCTACGGACCTCAAATATTTATGAAGCAGCTTGAAATCTCCATCGGATCTGGATTGTATATCACCTTTGTATATTCCCCTTGTATATTGCGACATACAACATGCAATATACATTCAGCGGATCTCAAATAATTGAGGCAGATTGGAACTACTTTGAGATCTAAGTCTTGTATCTTCAATCTCTGTATGTCAACATATACAATGCAAAACATACAACCTACGGGCCCCACCATGCATTTGAAACTGTTGACTTTTTTATCACTCCCGCTTGTATGTCTCACTTGTATCTTCTGCTTGTATGTTCGAATGTGTATTGGGAACATACAAGCCCAACATACAACCACGGACTTCATGCACTTCGCCAATGTAGTTAACCTTCTTGTCGCGTCTGCTTTGCATCTATTTTTTGTATATGCGAACATACTTTTGAACATACACACAATTACCTTTGTATGTGCAAACATACAAGCGAATGCATGTACAACCTTCTGGGCCCACCACTTGCATATATCCTTTGCATGTTTCGATTGTATGTTGGGAACATATACAATCTCCTTTATATACCTGTGGGTCCCTCCAAATGTATCCCCTGCTGCTCTGTATGTTGCTGAATATACAAGACCCCTTGTATATTTGCACTGTAGTGAATGTATATGCACCCCCTTTGTATATCTGCAATGTACATTCCTTACGTATGTCAGACATACATTCACCATTGCATCTGTCTCGATGTACATTGACCCTTGCATGTTTCGCTTGTATGCCGCCAATGAATATTTTCTTTGCATCTTTTCCTTTGTATCTAGCCATTGTATATCTGAACATACAACACAAAATATACATGCAACCCGATATACAAGAAGGGAATATTCCTAGAATCTGTGAAAGATTCCTTAATGTATATGCACCTTTTTTAAGCCCGATATGTATTACGAAATGCATATAACTAATTTTTTCACCATTTTTGAAGGCCGATTGAAATTTCTTTGGGCCCGCTAATGCACAATGCCCTTGTACATGCAAACATACATGTATATACAAAGATACACACATGCAACTAAATTTTTTGTACTTTTCAACTGCAAAGGCCAAAAGACCTAGAAATTTTTAAATTTTATGGAAGGTGCCTTGAAATTTAAATACTTGAAACCTGAATGTTTATGCAGGCACTAACATGTGCTATCTTGTATATTAGTGCTATCTTGCCTCTGGATTGGTGCTATTTTTCTGTACTAGCTTAGGGATCTATGCAGGGTTGGGCCCTTTTTTGCAGGATATTTCAGATCATGCTGGGGCACAATCTGGAAGCTACTAACATCTTTTGCAGGGGTTTCTTAGCATACAGAACACATTATCTTGGTGCACCTAAAAAGAACCTTTGTGTGCCTAGCTTAGAAAACACTTAAATTTGGTGCATAAAGTCAATCTTGCTTGCAAACAATCTACAAATCAAACATTTAATTTTGGTGCACCTAAAATGAATCTTTGTGTGCCTTAGTGTAAAGAACATTTTATTTTGGTGCAACTAAAATTAATCATTGCTTGCAACAAAACAACTTTAGGCACATTTATATTTGGGCTTAAAATGAACATTAGCTTTTGTTTGTCGTGTCTTGTGCACTTGCACATTTGTGTTATTCCATAGGGTAGAATCAAAGTATCCTCTCCCCTTGCCTTCAAAAGGATCTTGGGTGAAGAGAAATGGTTCTATTCTATTTTTCTTTTTAGGAAGTGGGCCTGCCCTTGAGATACATCCATTTGGAGAACTCATTGGTGACCCCAAGCAGTACTTTCATCCGGTCTGCTATTAAAAAAAGGATAAGGTGAAAGCCAAGTTTGAATCGATATGAGTGCTTACCATTCAATGCTAGCTTGAAAGGGAGTAGTACCTTGTGTTTATGAAACCCCTAGTAGGGCTAGTCAAAACCTTAAGTGGTTTATCGAATGCTCATAAGGTGCTGATCCCCTGGATGTTCCCCCACTATGAACCTTTGTTTTAGTGGCCCAAATCCCTCTACTTGTTCCACAAGTATTGTCCTTACTTCACCTTAGGTTGTACATTCTTGATTATCACATTTTCATAAATCAAACCTTTGGCCATTATATTCTCTTGTGTGAAGTGTTTGCATGCTTTCCAAGAATCCCATCAATTGAGCTTATTCAATCCCTTTATTTGAGCTTAATCAAAATTCATCATAATCCACATCTTCTCTAGTCATAATCTATCTTCATCATCCCAATCATTCTTACCCACTGCATCTTAATCCAATCACCCATCTATCCTAATCATCTTAACCACCTATCCTATCCACATTATCATTCAATCAACCTATCATTTCCATCCAAAATCATTCAATTCAATCTTATCCTAATCACCCTCATCATCCTTAATCCAATTCATCACCATCATTTTAATCCCATTTCCCTCATCCACTTGACCAATCTCATCCAAATCAAATCCAAAATCCAACCAACATCAATCCATAATCTTCCAAACCATAGTCCAAATCCAATCCAAAATCAACATTGATCCCAATCATTATCAAAATCCAAACCCAAATTGACCCAATAAAAAAATCAAGACCTTAGTTGATCACATCAACCCTCTTGCTTAAGATCATTAGTCTATCTTAAGCATAGAGAACCATCCATAAAAATCAAATCAAATCATCCTAAGGTCTTGAAATTTGATCCCCAACATCACAATCATCCATTATCCTCCATTTCATCTCATATCTCTCCAACAAAATGGATCCTTATGTAGCAATGCAACAAGTACAAAGACTTAGAAAAATCTATGAGAACATGGATCCTAGTGCTAAGGAAAAATGCAAAAATGACATTAGAGATATACCCTTAGCACACCTCATCATTGGAGAATCCCAAACCCCTACCCCATCTTCATCATATCAACCCTCATCATATCAACCTTCAACATCCTACATATCCACACCATCAACCTCATACTGACCTCCATCATATCAACCTTCATCATATCAACCTTTACCCTCATATCAATCTCCATCCTCTTACACATCCATGCCATTGTACCTATCCAACCAATCAATACCTCTAACTTATCCATCCCCCAACCTTTGTCATGCTAACTTTGATCAAGGGAACACCAATCTATCACACCTTATATCTGAAATCCAAAGCTTATATCAACAACCATTTCCCCACGCAAATCCCCAATCCCCCAATCTCCATCCTCCAATCCCCCCATCACAATATCCCCCCAACCTTACCAACCTTAATCCATCATCTTATGTATCTCCCAATCCACCAACCCCCATCACCCATACACCATCTAACCCTCCATTAAATCCTCCTAAGCCTATTACATCCAAAGAATCCTTGTGGGATTTTCTCTAAAGAACGTCACCTAAAAATGAAAGCAAAGCTACAAAATCCCCCAAATCTCCCACCCTGCCAACATCACCATCTAATCCAACACCTATCCTCAAACCCATCCAAGAACTAGTGCCATCTAATCCCATCACCCACCTATCCAATCCCAATCCTAATCCTACACCATCCACCACCATCATCCATCCATTATATTGTTCTTCAACCCATACACTCATGAAGGGTGTCATCCATTGGCTATTAGCAAGGAATCAAACACCCTCATGCAAACCAACACCCATCGAAGCACCTATCACATCCATCCAAGCATCCACCACATCTATCCAAATCACTTCCACTTCTACCCAAACATGTGAGCTATGTTAAGAATAAAATCTAAATCATGTTGAAACATCAACCCGTTCTCCTAATCAACATCTAACCATCCCATCTAATCCCATCCCCGATCCCCTCCCATCTATTGATCAACTTATTGATCCCACCCCTTCTTCTACCACCCCTTTACTGTCCCACATTAATCCTTTACCTCCATCTACCAATCCCATCCCAAATCCATCACCTTATCCACTTGGACAAAGCACCTTCATCCATGGTGACTCCCTCGTAGGAGGTGAACAACTCCCTTCCACCACCTATCCTCTCCCAACAAATAATAGACTTACGTCTTGTTTCCAAAGCACCAAACATCCCATCACATGTCGCATACTCCAACATATGAACTATCAAGGCAAAGGCTTAGGCCTTCACGAACAAGGCATCTTGGAGCCCATCCACACCACATTCCATCCATCCTTGCATGGCCTTGGCTATACATCCCAAGGCAAACAATCTAAACATGTTGATACCATCCACTCACCTTCCAAAATCCATTTATCCAATCCCAAACATGGTGCATCTCATCTTACTCCCAAATCATATGTTGCCATCCCTCTTCCATCATCCTATCATTTGCGAAACACCCCATACATCTCCCTCCATCAAATTTAACTCCACTACTTCCAACTCCAAATATCCATATCAAATCCACTTTACCTGCTATCCTACCAATGCCAAACACCCCTATCCACAAATCCTCTCATTCTCCTATCCTTCCAACTTCTAACATCCCTATCCTTAAATCCCCTCATCCATTTATCCATAAATCCACTTTTAACCCCTTAACCCATAAATCCCCTAAAAGCCCCAATCAAGACCAACAAAAGAACACATCATCCAAACATGAATCTTCCATCAAGTCCATGGGATTCAAAAGCAATAATTTGAATGCCCCAACTCATAAAGCACAAAAGACTAAAGATGTTATTCCTTCCAATCAAAATGAAAAATCCAAAAGGCTATCAAAACCCCCACCATCAAAAGAAAAAGCGAAAACAAAAATGGTGTGGGTCCCTAAGCAAAGATCAATCAAAACAAATGAGGCATCCACCTCCCAATCCACTCCAAAATCCCAAACATCTCACTCCCCATCTAAAAATCCCATAAATTCTAAGTCTATTTGGGTCCCTAAAACCCCAAATCAACCATCCAAAAATCCCCTATCCCAATCCCCCTTACTCCCAACTCCACATCCAAAATACAAGCTTCCAAATACATCACGGTGTGTGCAGCCATTGGTCTTGGTTCCCCTCCACCACATGACATTCTGACATACCTCCATCTCTCCATCTTTCATCCACTATCCTACATATCTCCCCCATCACATCCTTATGATCCATGCTTTTGCATAATCCACATCATAATCCATATCATAATCCACATCATAATCCACATCATAATCCACAACATAATGCACATCATAATCCACTATCCACCATCCATGCCATCTTCTCCTATTTACCGACATCCATTCAATCATCATCCATAATGCTATCCAACATGGGACCATCTTCACCTTGGTATGGAAATAGTAAAGAAATCCAAAAAATAAAAAAAAATCAAGAAAATAGTAAAGAGAAAAAATCCGTCCAATGGTGAAAACCACTCCTCGTGGCACCTTGGGCAAGTACCATGATGAAAACCCCTTGTAGGCATTATGCATAATCCCTTCTCCATCCATTCTATATCCCTACACTTGGGGGCAAAATCATACCTGTCATCCACATCCATAATATCCTTTGCACACTTTATCCACTATCTTATCCTTACCCCATCATATTCCTATCCCCCATCCCCCTAGTTATCCTATCATTTCCCATCCATCCTATCCAATATATCTTCATCCTTAGATCTTGATAAAGACAAGTGGCAAAATATCAACAACTTGCTTTGGACACCTCTCGCCATACTCCCTTTCCAAGCATATCCTACATCCATCTACTACAAAGTCCATCCATTCAAATATGAACCCATCATGCAAAATCCTAAGCATTGGGGCATATGATTCCTTACAACATAGCCTTTGGAGTAAATCCTTATCCCCATCTCTCATCCATCTATCTTGCATCCCTATCTCTATCTTCCAATCCATCTATCATGAATCTCCTCTTTATCACCTTCCATTGACAATCCCTCCATCTACTTATCATGTATCCCTACCTGATCCTTTATCCCCCATCCTACTCCTTATCCACATGTATCTACTTATCTATCAAAATCTCCTATCCATTATCCTTTCATCACCAATCACCCAACCCAACCCCATCACCTTTACCTCTAGACTTCAAGGTGTTCCCTTGTCATTGGTATCTAGCATTTAGGCTATACAAACGAAATCCAATGCAACCATCTCATAATAAACCATTCCCTTTCAAAAATCACAATATGTATATATATATATATATCAAAACATCCATAAAATCCCAAAAATATCCATCCCAAAATCAACATCGTTCCATCAACATCTCATCATCATCACATCTATCCTTAATCATCCCACATCACCATCACAAATTAGAACTACATATCATCACCACCCGCATCTTAATGTGCCTTGATCCTGTGGATACAGGGTATGTAGGAAGTCTGGAATACGAAAGAAGTTTCCAGTACTCAGGTACATAAGATGCACCCATCCAACCTGCTTGGATGATCCCTACCCGTTGAGCTTACACTAGATCCAAACACAATATCCCAAGCATCGCATTACCTATCAAAGCATTGTCCCTTAATCAAAGTCATCAACTATCAAATCAGCATCGACCACAACTTGTAACCATCATATCTTGAGCCAATCTTACGACATCAACTAGGCATGATCCAATCATCAATCGATTCCTACCTTAGGATATATCATTCCTACTATAGGTAGAATCTATCCTATCATCATCCATCTTGGCAAGAGATACAATGGCTACTTGTTTGGTTCGTTGGTCTTTTCATTTTTGATTTTTTATCTTTTGTCCTATTCGAAGATCACATCAAAACTACCTTGATCTCACTATATCATGGTATGTAGCGAAAACATCTAGAATGGGGCATAGTCTTGCTTTTATATGTTGTGCTTGTGGGTTAGTTTCATTACTCCAAGCTAGTATTCATATCTTGTGGATCGTAGGGTTGGTTCTAGCATATTGATCTCCTTGTGCATCTAAGGTTCATCATACCTTTTGTGTATTAAGGGCTTATGCTATGAGTCCCCTTCCCTCATCTAGACAAGGTTGTACTATCTTGGGCATGCATGGGATTACCCTCTTATTTTCATGTATAGTCCATGCAAATGTTGGATAAACATCATCACCCTGGTCTTCTATACCTTGGTGAAAATATCCACTTTGCTATATCAAAACTAGGATTGCTCTAAATCATTTTTCAGCACAATGATCATCCACCAATCAATCACCCAACATCATCATTCTTTCATCTCACCCCTTATCCTCCAACTAGTTCAACCAATATCTTTCATGTATTTCGAGAGCACACCCGTGTTCTTGCAACCCGTATTTCCTCTTGAGGGGGCATCCCCCTTACCAATTATCCCTAAACCTTACCCTCTTCTTCTAAGCCAAAATCCTTTTTATCCAATCCAACTCTATGTTTTAACTTCTTTGAAATAGTGTTACTTAGCCACAACACCATTTCAAAGAGAGGCAAATGTAGACACCTAAAATTGACTTGCTTCACAAAACCAATTTCCCGTATCTCTACATCACCAATTATCCATCCCATTAATTAAATAAATTCATTTTATTTAATTAATTTCTCCCTAATCATCTACCTTTGACCATTTACCCATCCTTGGTGATCAATTAATTCATTTAATTTATCACTATACCTTACAACTATATCCTCATTAATTAAATAAATATTCTCAATATTTATTTAGTTAATTTGTCCATCTCTCTAATCCTTGTTAATTAGATAAATCATGCCTATCTAATTAATCTAGCCTATTAATCAACCTATCCCTATTCGAGTTAATTAAATATCAATTATTTAATTAGCTACCCTAGCCTACCTATCCCCTAGACCTAGATTAATTAAGCTAAACACTTAATTAAACTTAGCCCATCCTCCCACACACCTTTGAATAAAAATCAATTTTTTATTCAAAGGGTCAAATCTCCCTTACAACTCATTTATCACTGTCTTACACATGTAAGTGTACATGTGTCCTTCAACCTTCACATCTCCACATAAAAGTGAATTTTTAATTCACACTCCCCCATGAGTTGAATTTTTAATTCACTTGTCATATCCACTCTTCCCAAAAATGAATTTTTAATTCATTTTTATCCTCCACACCTTTCCCCATGAGAATTTAAAATTCACAAATAATCCTCACCCTCTAATCTCATTTGACCAAACCTCAACCCTTGATCTCTCTCATCCACTCCCCTTGTGACACTTGTCACAAGGCTATGAATCTAATCCAAACCCTAACTCTCAATCATTCCTAGCCATTGATCTCAACTTTTAATCCTCACCTTCCATCCATTTTCCAAAAATCTATAAATGAGACCCTTCTCTAAGCCATTCTCAATAACTTCTTCTTGCATCCTTACTATGCCAAAATCTCTCCAAAATCTTCTTATCCCAACATCATAATGCCAAAATCATTCCTCATCCCCACCTCAATCTCCATCTAAATCCAAATCCCTCATCCTATTGTGTTGAATCTCAAAGAGCAATCCACATACATCAACTTGGGCAAATCTAGGAGAGCCTTTGGGTGCACTCTCCTCCACCTTATCTCTGATTTGTGGGTCATTTGTGAAGGTATATCATTTGTTTTTGCATTTGATTTATGTTTTTGGCTTTCATTTTGACTTCATAGATCACAAATATTACCATTATATTATAAATTATATATAATATTTGGATTAAAACTCTAAAATAGTTATAACTTTAAATATATTTAATATAGCTTAAATAGAATAATAATATAGTTATAAATAATTAATAACGTATATGAATAATGTATAAAATTATAAATTACTATATAACTTATAGATATGTGTTAAATTAGTTTCTCAAATTATATTAATATATAATCCTAAGGACAAATATTAGTTATTAAAAATAAATATTATATTAATACATATAAATTTAATATATAAAATTATATCAATAGATTAAAATTTTATATTAATATTATATAATAGGACTCTAATATATTATATAGAACATGTAAGTAAAAAATATGAACATATAAGGTATAATATGTTAAAAATATGAAACCTTATATACTATACTTATTATAATATAGCATAAAATAATTATAACTATTAATTAATAAGACTTATATGAAACCTAAGAGTTGTAATATAACTAGTTTGTTGAAACTGCAACTTTCCCACTCTAATCGGTGTTTGAACTTGCTGCGGTCATGGAGGTCATCAGCCCAGGGGGGCCCCCTGATTCCCCTCTAGGCCCGCAGGAGCTCCCTACTAATGTCAGTATTGCCTCAGTTAGTACTAAAGAGACCTCTCCCCCCGCCTTGGGCTTAGACCCCAAGGCTTGGAAACATGCCCTGCTAGGGAAGTCTAGTAGGCCTGAGGAAGATTCTGATGCCCCAGTGCAGCCAGAAGTTCTGGATGGAACGGACTTCCAAATTCTAGACAGAATGATGGACAAAATAACATCCTCTTTGGAACTCTCCTTTGTTGGAAAGTTCCAAGCCCTTAGACCCAACATCAACATGGTTAGATGTTGGGTTACTGCTAGATGGTACCTTCAAGGTAGTGTGTCGACTAGCGCGATGTCAGGTAGCCTTTTCCTATTCAAGTTCACAGCTAGGGATGATTTAGTTGCTATCTTGGTGGGAGGACCTTCGATGTATGGGAAGCATAATCTTAGCTTAGGGCGCTAGAAGCTAGGCTTTGATGCAACAATGGAACTTAGCAGGTCAACTCCTGTGTGGGTCATACTACCTAGGCTCCCTCTCAAGTACTCGGACGAGGAGATATTCACATGGATTGACAACTCCTTTGGACACTTCATCGCCATGAACAACACCACCAAAAATAAAACCAGGTTGTTTTTTGCTAGATTCTGTGTTAGCATAGACATTTATAAGACTCTACCTAATACTGTTAAGTTAAAGTCTAAATATGGTTGCTGGGAGCAGCAAATATTGTATGAAAACTCCACTGCCTACTGCCAAAAAGGGGCACCTAATTAGTGAGTGTAAAAAAGTTGAGGATCCTAAAGATAAGTAAGCCCTGGAAGTAGAAAACATAGCAGATGAATACCCATTCAAAGATGATCTGTTAGATTTAGTAAAGTGTCATATCAAGACCTAGGAATTGGTTGGAGACCAGGTGCAAAATCATCTGTCTAAGGAGATTCTCATTCCTTCCCCATCACTGTCCCCAGTTGAGCTATGACTGGATCTGGTTGGTGGTGGTCAAGAGAAGTCTATAGATATTCCCCCTGATTTGGATGCAATGGAAGGAGAAATCCTAACTCCAACAGTGAGTTCACCCATTTTGGAGAAGACCGGTGCTCTGGAATCTAGAGAAGAAAGGGATAGTTGAGACCAGCTAGGAGTGCTGGAGAACTCTACTTTGACAGGTTCGCTAACCGAGGGCCTGGGAAACACAAAGAAGTCTATGATTTCTCCCGACAGAGTTCTTTCCCTGGGGCCTAGTACTAGTAACCAAGGAGAATGGATCACCCCCAAGAGAAAAGGAAAAGGACATAATAAGAAAGAAGCCAATGTGGGGACTGACGGAAGAGCAGGGAGGCCTTCCTAGAGAGAAACTAGATCTAGGGAAGCAACCAAGGAGATTACCTATGGGAGACAAAGTATACTAGAGGCCCTCTCCAGAAAATCACGCAAATGAAGATTATCACATGGAATACGAGAGAGCTGAATAGCCCACAAAAGTAGCTCATGATTAAGAGTTGCATTGATGACAATAAGATTGATTTCATCCTCCTCCAAGAAGTTAAAATGTTAGAAGAAAACTTTAGAAAAATAGCCAACAATATTTGGCCTATGGCGAACTTCATCATCAGCCCCTCGACTGGAGCTTTGGGGGGGCTTGTTACCATGTGGAATAAGTACAATGCTTCAGGAAGTTACTGCTTGCACAGTAAGAATAGTCTGGAAATCAACTGTAAGATGCTCAACATTTACGTCCCCAACACTAAAAATGCCAGGAAGGAACTTTGGGATGGGCTGAGCTCCAAAATCAATGAGAATAGAAGAACTTTGTGGATTGTTGAGGGAGACTTCAACATCCCTCTTTATCCCTCAGAAAAATCTGGGGGTAATATGGACTTTTCAGATAGCATGGTGGACCTCATGGACTTCCTGAGTCAAACTAGGCTAATGGACCTAGAAGTCATCAATCAACAGTTTTCTTGGACTAATAGAAGAAAGGGAGATTAGTTGATCTAGGTTAAGTTAGATAGATTGTTGGTTTCATCAAATTGGGATATGATTCAGTATGCTAATTTGTCTGCTCTACCTCACACCATATCCGACCACAATGCCCTTCTTCTGGACTAGACTGAGAATTACTACAAGGGCCCCTTCCTATTCAGGTATGAGATCATGTGGGCCTCCCACCTGGATTTTAAAAATTGCATTGCTAATTGGTGGAAAGTCCCGATTCATGGATCTCCTATATACAGACTTACCCAAAAAATGATACATGTCAAAAACAAAGTCAAGGGTTGAAATAAATTTTTCTTTGGTAATGTGATAAACACCAAGAAACACCTCTCGGATAGTCTCCTAGAGGTTCAAGAAAAAATGGCCAAGGCATATGGGAGTGGAAGCACATATAAAATTGAGGAGGAATTAGTCAAGAACTTGAAGGACATAATCGGCAAGGAAGAAATCTTCTGGAAGAAGTCTAGGGTTCAATGGATGAAAGAGGGAGATAGGGACATGACCTTTTTTCATCAATCATGAAACGCAGAAAGAGGAATAGTATCACCAAACTCCTGAATGAGTAGAATATAGAGGTGAAAGATGGTAGGGAACTCAGTAGACTAGCCTCTAATTACTTCAGAAATTTCCTGGCTAAGCAAAATAATAGAAATGACAGTGTTAAAGAAAACCTTCTTCTATATTGTATTCCTCTTGTCCTATCTGGGGAAAACAATGAAGGCCTGCTGAAGCCTATCACAGAAGAAGAAGTCAGGGCAGTGGTGTTCTTGATGGGGGCTTTCAAATTGCCAAGGCCGGATAGGTTCCCCCCTACTTTTTTCCAGGAATTCTGGGATATAGTGGGATATGATGTTACGAATGTTGTTAAAGACTTATTTAGGATGGGGAAGTTCCTTAGGAAGATTAATAATATGTTCATTGCGCTGATTCCTAAGAAAACCAACACGAAAGTCATGGCTGACTTCCACCCCATTAGTTTGTGTAACACTATATATAAAATCATTACCAAAATGATGTTCCTTAGAATCCAACTGCTTCTAGATAGCCTTATCTCTGACAACCAGAAAGGCTTTGTCCCTGGGAGTCAGATTCTAGATGCGGCTATCTCAACTCATGAGATTATTCACTCTATGGATTAAAACAATAGTCTGAGTATGGCCCTAAAACTAGACATATCAAAAGCTTACGACATAGTCTCTTGGGACTTCTTGTTCAAGGTTCTCAGGAAGTTGGGTTTCAATGACAGAATTCTCAAACTGATAAAGGAGTGTGTCACTACCGTCAAGTATTTAGTGTTGGTTAATGGCATGTTGCGGGGGTTTTTTGAGGCAAGAAGGGTTTTAAGGCAGGGGGACCCCTTGTCCCCTTACTTATTCATTATGATGGCTGAAGTCTTGGGTAGAAATATTCTGGCACACCTAGACAGACCATCCCTTTCTAGTGTTAAAGTGGCATCCACCGTAAGACCGTCGGCTATCCAACAGTTCATGGATGATACCATACTGTTCGGGGTGACTTCTATTGTGGAGGCCAAGAGATGGAAAATCTACTCAACATGTATGTAGAAGTGTCAGGTCAATGCATCAACTATGACAAGAGTAATGTGTTTTTCTTTAAAACTAGGATTGATTTGCAAGTCAAGGTTAGAAATATTCTCTAATGCAATTGGGCGGCCCTCCTGGCCACCTACTTGGGTCTGCCTCTCATGGTCAAAGATGTGACCCAAACCTTTTGGAACACGGTTCTGGAGCATATCCATAAGAAAATGGAGGGCTAGAAAGGTAAACTCCTTAGCCAAGTTGATAAGCATCAAATTCTGAAGGCCTCCCTACAAGGTATTCTTACCTACTTCCTCTCTCTATTTAAAATTCCTAGATATATGGTAGAAAAATTAGAAAGGATCTAAAGAACCTTCCTATGGACTAGAGTGGAGGAAAAGAAAAGGATCTCACTAGTGGGATGGGATAGAGTTTGTTAGCCCAAGGCTAATGGGGGATTGGGGATTAGAAAAATTCAAGGTATGAACAAAGCCTTGTTGACTAAAATTGGTTGGACTTTCCTTAAAGAGGAGAAGGACTGGGTTCAAATAATGAAAGCCAAGTACTTGCAGAGTGAACCCAAATATGATATTCTAGTTAGAGACTCCCTTCCCAAAGGCTCTATCATTTGGAACAAAATGACCAAAACCAGGAACTCTCTCTCACAAGGCATCAAATGGAAACTGGGAAGAGGAGATAGAATTAGATTTTGGGAGGATAATTGGCTAAGGGAGGATCCCTTGGGGAAAGGAGGTAATTCTATGATGGAAAGAGCAGTGAGCTTTTTTGGTACTAAGGATTATTAGTCTCTACAATAGGAGTTAGAAAGGTACATAATTCCAATTTTTCAATGGGAAGATAAGATGTTGTGGGATCAAGACCAAAAAGGTAAGTTCATGGTCAAGTCAGCTTACCATATGCTGACTAATAGGGGTCAACCAAATCAGCTCTAGAAGAAAATCTAGAATAATAAATTATTACCTAAAGTCAACTTTTTCTGGTGGGTCGTGGCACACAACAAAGTTCTCTCCATTGATAACCTTAATAAAAGGGGATTCCAATTGGTTAATAGATGTGTGCTATGCTATAAAGAACAAGAGTCCATACAACACTTGCTCCTTCATTGCAAGTTCTCTAAACAAGTTTGGGAGAAAACTCTGTAGAAGCTCAATCTGGAGTGGGTTTTATAGGAAAACTTGGAGGATTTTGCCCAAAGTTGGACCTCCCCTTTCACTCACCCCAGGATAAGAGAACTTTGGAGACATATTTCCCCTCACCTTGGATGGAGTGTGTGGAAAGAAAGAAATAATCTCATTTTCAAGGAAATTGCTTGAAATACTGATGAGGTTTTTTTTTATCCTTTTGCAAAGCGGTTGTAGAAAACACTTCTACCTGTACCCTGCAAGTTGCTGAATATCCCCCTTCTCTGATTGAAATTCAAATTGCCAAGAACTGGTGCCTAAAGGAGGATATGAACAAGGTGGACACCTCTAAAAATATGATCAAACTTAACACCCATTGGAAACTGGCCCCTAGCGGTTGGATCAAACTTAACTTTGGTGGGGCAAAAAAAAAGAATACTGGTCTTGCTAGTGGAGGAGGGATCTTCAGAGACTGTCTTGGTGCCTCAATTGCTACTTATACTGGGGGCATCAGCCAACAATCAAATAATATGGTTGAAGGCTTGGCACTGCTAAAAGGTCTAAAGATCACCCACTCCTTGGGAATTGACAACCTACAAGTGAAAGAAGATTCTAAGTTAGTGATTGATGTGGCCATGGGGAGGTCTAACAGTGGTTAGAGAATGAAGAGTTTAATCAAAGACATCATTGACTTACTATCTAATTTCAATTAGATGGTTATCGGTCATGTTTATTAGGAGGGCAATAAAGTGGCAGATGCGATGGCTAATTTGGGTCAAAGCCTAGACAGGTGGCGGTGCTGGAGAGTTGACAATAATCTCCTGCATAAAATTCAAACCCTCATTAAGGAGGAGTTAGGCCTAGCTCTCGGTCCCTCATGAGGTCTTATCTTAAGCTTTGGGGGAGAGCAAGGGGCCACTAGAGATCTAGTACCTTCAGCCAGCTAGACTTTGGGTACAGGTTATTAGAGGCCACGAAGGTTAAGTGCCAGCTCGATAATGCTTGGACTTGTCTTTTCATAAGCGGTTGTGTTTCTAACATGCTAAGATGGCATCTTGAGGGGGCCTCTCACACACCTAGCCACGTAAATTCCCATCTTGACATCTCAAGGATACTCGACATAAGGTTTAATGATGATCTTATAAGGTTCCTAAATGGTGATTTGAAAGAGATTAAATGTTCCTGAATGCAGAATAATAGCAAGTACGCCACCTTCAGTGTAGGAAAGGCTGGAAACATTATTATTAACAACTTAAACTCTAAAGTGTCGTTAGTCATTAGCACAGAGATATTCGAGAGTTACACTATGTCTGCTTATTGCTGCATTGAGTTTGTTTTGTTTGCTGCCTGCATTGTCTACCTGTTTGAGTATAGAAAAATGGGTGGTGATAGGTCGTACACCAAACCTGAGATGTGTAAGGAGTTCAAAAAAAATGAGACTCTATGGCACATCTGCCATGAGGGTGGAGTCACCTCATACCTGAAATACCTGCAAGGGTACGATGAGAATCTCTCAGCTCAGTTTTTGAGGTCTTATAACGGCAGAAAGGTTAAAGTTGGCAATGTGGGGTTTGAGATATTAGAGGAGGTGATTGGAATGGCAACTAGGTTGTCTATTAATGGAACGAAGCACCCCAGGAAGATCAAGGTGTCAGATCCTGAAGGAATGAAGCTTTTTCTCAACAAAGGGGAGGTTTTGAATAACCTACAAGGGGGTTTTGACCATCAGCTCTTACCTCCGCCATGGGACGAGGTTTGTTTCATGATTATGAAGTATTTTAACTTAGAGGGGAGGTTCAGGAGGTTCTTTCATTACCATTTCTCTCTGCTTAATCACTTTAGGTGTAGTAAGTTTATCAGTTTCCCCTTCTATCTGCTCTCTTCCTTGGAAACCTCCATTGTGCTGGCTAAAGAACAACATGCCCTTGACCCTAGTAAACTTGAGGTTCTACTTCATCAAGGCCTAATCATGAGACTGTATAAGTTCCATCATGCTCTTTGTCCCCATAAAGCCCCTACTCCCATCAGGATTGAGTCTTAGCCGCATAATCCTTCCCTAGTGATGGAGGGCCAGGTCATTATTACTGAAGTTACTCCCGATTCCTATGCCAAGTCCTTAAAAAATGGCAAGAAAAAACCCTCGGTGTCCATAAGCCCTGAACCCATCACCAAAGATCTCACCCCCACATCTTTGGCTACAACCCCAGCCAAAATAAAAATCCTCCATGGTAGCCCTTCCCTATCCAGTAAAAAGAAATGGGGAGCCCTGGAACAAGGTTATGAAACTGTCAGTGAGATTATGATTGCTAAGGCTACCCCAGTGGTTGAGGAGGTCAGTACTGATGAAGATATAGGGGATTCAGACAATGCTGAGGATGAGGTCTAAACCCCCACTAACAACAAAATTCATATGCCTACTACCAGGAGGTCGTCTAGGCTAGCCACTAAACCAGCCTCCATGCCTAAGGGGAAAGCTACCATGTCAGTGAAGGAAGAGGTAGAGGTGATGCAGGAAGAGGACTAACCTAAGGAGAAGAACACATAGGTTGTAATGGAAAGGCAGGGAGAAGAAGACTCTAAGGATGATAATAGAAAGAGTTTTGCTGAGATGCAGGGGTTGGGGTTTGGGGCCATTATCAAGATGGACACAGTGGTGGAGGAGATTGAACATATGGGTGGTGATATTTCAGTTAACAAAGGTAACAAGATTGTGGTGCTGGAAGCTAGTGAAGAGGGCCCCAGCAATTTCCTAGATTTTAATGTGCAAGGTTTAGATACTGACAGCGCGGAGGAAAAGAAAAAAGAGGTTGGGAAGAAGAAAAAAGGTGAGAAAAATAGAAAGGACAAGGCTAAAGACACTTTGGAGGCTAGGATGACTCATGTGGAGTAGAAGTTTAATAGTCTAGCCAAATTTTTGGCTAGTGTCATGTACAAGTCCACCACGACTCTGTTGCGTCTCCAGAAGGTTCCCAAGGGGCAAGAGAAGACAGACAAAAAGATGGAGTATGAGGACATGCTCCAGTTCCTCATTGATGACTAGGACAAGATGTTCGCATAGCCTTTGGAGGCTTGGTGCTACTCTGTTATCGGTCCGTATTCAATTTGTTGTTTCTGTGATGTCCAGTTTCTTAAGTCTTTTGTTTAATTCCTGGAAGTGTAGTCTTTTTGTTATGATGCATAAACTTTAATGGTTTGTTCTAAACTGTTCGAGTTTTAGTGAGCCTCTGTTGGCTATTTTGTCATGGGATTGGCACCCTTTTTTGCCACTTATCTAATAAAAAACATATACCTAACATTAGTTTAACTATAATAGTTTATTAATATATAAAAATTATGTTTTCTATAAGGTTTATTTTTATAATTAATTCTATGAATCAGGTTATAAGGTCTATGTACATTATATTAATATAATAAACTAATAGGACTTATATGATAACTTATTAGTATATATTTAATATGATATTATTAGTATATTGGCAGTAATAACATAAGGATATTATACATTTAAATAGTATTTAGTTAATTAATATGAGAAACTCCAATAATTTTAGGTTTTAGCATTTCACTGGACATATCTAGTTGGCAATTTTTCATTTATACCCACCTTTGTGCATTTTCACCAAATAAATGCATTCTTTGGGTAAAATAATTACCCACCCCATATTTAATTTTCACACAACTCCATTGGTGATAAAAATTTTACAAATACGTAAAAATATTTGGAATTTCCCCTTCCCGTGCAATATATTTTTGCCAAAATCAAATAAAAACCACCATTTTATTTTTATCTTCTACATAGTTTTTATTTATCAAAAATTTTAATTTCTTATTCTCATCCTGCACCACCGCACATCTCTTATTATTTGTTTGTAGGAAAGCCAGAAGAAGTCCAAAATTTCACTACTCACATTTATATCAAAATTAATAAAAAACTTTCATCTCCCAGTCACTTGCAGATAATAAAATATTGTTTTAGGGCACCATTGTTGTCCCACACATGGACTTGAAACTCCCTATGGTGATGCGAGAAGATTACTGTTCTCCCGCACTCAGATTTGATATGGCTTGCAGTGATGTGGGAAGATTACCACTCTCCCACACTCAGATTTGATATGCCTTGCAGTGATGCAAGGAAAGCATAAGCTTCTTCTCGCAAGCCCGCACCATCTTCACCTAGCACCTTGCGGGGGTGCAAGAATGGTCTCCTACATGTATGTCCTTTATCTCCTTGGCATATGGTGTTTGATGATGTGTATACCTTCAATCGTTGCATGCCGTGAGATCACATTTGTCTAAGGTAGTTTGTCAAACAATTCCAGTGCCTTTGTCTATGCTTCCACATTCGCATATATGTCTATTGGAACATTGGCAACTAAAGCATCTGATAAAAATCCTCCTTCAATTATGCTTTGACAGATATCCATACACTGCTCTAAAGCTCCCATATTGGCATAGGCTGAGGGTACATGCAAATGTTGCCAAGTTTGCCTTTTCACTTCTTGTTCAAAATCTCCCATCTTCTGGATTTTAGATGCTATCTTGCTTTCTTTTCAAATTCATGGCTACAAGTCCTAACTCCATAAAATCCCCAGCACACATGGCATGGGACAAGAAGTGAATCTCTGAAATGGTCCAGTGGTATTGGAAGCAATATGTCCAAAAATAGTAGAAGAAACCCTCCACAAGCTACATCCATCTTGATGTGCTCCTTCAATAGCTAAAAGAGTAGATTTTTACTGACAACAACTTCATGCATTCCTATCGGACAATGGCTTCTAGTGAGCCAATCAAGCTATGAGCTAGAGATGTATGAAGAATATGGAAGCATGGACACAAAATTAGAACTGTTTGGCAAAGTTCCTCAAAGATCTCATGGACTGCCATGATTTCCATATAGGCACAAAATGGATTTGTTAAAAAGGCTCTTAAAATTTTAAGCAAATACAATCAAAATTCATCTCTTTTATGCTTTGATGGATGTCCAAACCCTCTTCCAAAACTCCCATTTTAGCATAGGCTATTTGTACACTGGTAGGGACCATTCCCTGCTCCCTTGTAAGGTATAGACTGGTGGGCATTGCTCGGTATCCTCTGCACTACCGCACTCATGTAAACTAATTGTTGCAGGGTGGTGGTACTGTGGTAAGGCGGCGTCATCCCACAAAGGATGATGGAAAAAGTTGTATAATTTGGCTTTAGACTTGCCAATTGCATTTGCTTGAAAGTTTTGAAAGCTCTTTCAACAAATCCATTTAGCAAAATTCCACGATCATTACTAGCATCCTCCCCATCACTACCTAAATGGGAGTTTTGAAATGGGCTTAAAGGACAGAGAAAAT
Source organism: Cunninghamia lanceolata (assembly GCA_027924645.1). Lineage (NCBI taxonomy): Eukaryota > Viridiplantae > Streptophyta > Pinopsida > Cupressales > Cupressaceae > Cunninghamia > Cunninghamia lanceolata. The sequence continues at coordinate 8,469,771 of BSBN01000679.1, read as the reverse complement.
TTGTCAGATGTTGTAGTTACAATTGCCATGGTAGACATTTATGTACAATGTGGAAGTGTAGTCAAGGCATGCAAAATGTTTATAAAATGCCTCTATGACATGCAGTCTCATGGACCGAAATGATTGCAGAATATGCACAAGATAGATTTGTCAAAAAGCACCTAGAAACTTTCAAGCAAATGCAACTAGTAGGTGTAAAGCCAGACTCGACAATCTTTGGCAGCACTCTCTCCACCTATGTCAAAATAGGAGCTTCAGAATAGGATATGAAGCCTAGAAGCAAAAAACTTAGAGATTTTTTTCCCATTAAGACAACACTATAGATATTGTTGCATGAATTCACATAAGTTTGAAAAAATGATTCTATAAATATAGCTATATGAGCTTTTCCTGCCAAGATACCATTCACCATATAACCCTAAAAAACACTTTATTATACTAATACAATACATGTTTTCTCCCATATTTTAGAGAAAGAATTATGCCTAGATTTCATAGTTAGGGTTTGGGGACAAAATTCAGTTCAATTTACATATATTATACAAAACACGTAAAAGGAAAACTCATTTTGCAATAAATGCAAAATAAAAAAAAACAAATACAAGAAAGATTGAAATCTTGAAGGATTTAAAAATGCAAAACATAAGAGAAAAAATTAGAAAATGAAAACCGTAACATTTTAGATTGATTACTAGAAACCATCGAAAGTAATGTACAATGCAAATGTTAAAGAATGTGGAATTCATAAAACAAACAAATGAATTCAAATAATGTACATGTCTACCAAAGTATTTCCAACTATAGTATCGAACAAAAATCTCCATTTCATTATGCTTTGATAGAGGTCCATACCGTTTTTCAATGTTCCCATTTTGGCACAAGCAGGGAGGATGCTAGAAAAGGTTTGTGGAGTCTGTCTTTACACCTGCCATTTGCATTTGCTCAAAAATTTCTAAATCTTTTTCAACAAATCCATTTTGTACATTTCTTGTAGCGATTGCATTCCATGAAACCATAGTTCTTTGAGGCATTTTGTCAAATAGTTCACGAGTCTTCTCTATGCTTCCACATTTTGCATACATGTCTACCAGGGCTGTTGCATCTACAAAATCTGTCAAAATTCGTCTCTTTTATGCTTTGATGGATGTCCAAACCCTCTTCCAAAACTCCCATTTTAGCATAGGTTGTTTGTATGCTGGCAAATGTGAACTGATGAAAAACAAAACTGACTATATGATACTGTCATCACTGCCTTGTACCTATGCCAACTTGCCAACCTGCCAACTTGGTACTTCAAAGGCAGATAAAAAAGAAAAATTTAAAGTTTCAACTATAGTCATCTTGCCAAATGAGCTGAATTTTAATGTATTAAAAAATAAAAAATTCCATATTTTTCACATTAATATTCACCCAATTGAGCAATAGCGCAATAGATAAATTGCATTTATTAAATCAGTAAATAAAAAAATTAAGTTTCAACTTTAGAGATTTTTTTTTATATTGATATAAAGCAGAATTACAAGATAATCAAGAAAGAGCAGCAACCAAGGCTACAAAACCCGAATAACTACAATAGGACAGAATAGAGCAATGAGGAAAAGGTCATCAAACAAATAGAGCACCCTAATCAGGTGGTAAAATAGCATACAACATGGGCCAAAATAATAGCCTGTCTGAAACCTTTAGAACAGAGTTTCAAAACCCCTCTACTTAGAAGAAAGGAATGAAGTATAGAAGCTGTGAACAATTAAAGAAAGAGATTTATCTAGTCACTATTAAAGGATCCAACTTCAGACAGAAACCTCAATATTTTCCCATACTATAAACTTTGTCAGCTCTCCAGTCAAGTATGTGTGAAGAAGGACAATAATGAGATCATGAAAAATGCCCAGCTCCAGCCCAATTTCTCTCCTCTTGAAGATGATTGTATGTCCTTAATTTCTGTTTTGAAAATGATTTATCTACCCTTGGGAAGGGAGATTGCTGGTTTGGTGACTGATTGGGTCTATTTTGGTAGCTATCCGTCAAAACCTGTAACAACATCAAGGACCACAAAGAAGTTCGAAGTTACACCAATGACCCTGGATAGACCACCCAAAAGGTACAGAACATGAAACAACTAGAAACTTAATTAGAATCTATATGGTGATCAAAAACATAGATTCCAGCACTTTCTTTGCAAACCCCTTAAGGTAAGTGCAAGAAGATGAGTTCACTTTTTGGCCAAAAAGTGGAAGTGTTTTTCCTATTTTTCAAATTTTTTCATACTTGGAGTGACAATTTGAAGCACGTACACATAAAATATTAAGATGATGTAAAAATAATAAATGTAGGATTTTATTTCTAGTTTTCAAATATGTAATTTTTTCTAATACCTAGATGATGTAAGTTGGTTTTTTATTGGATGTACAAAAAATGGCTTTTTAAAAGTCCCCTGTTTTTTGCAAAAGCATGCATGTGTACGACCAACATAATTTGACCTAAATTAATGTATTTTTCTAATTCCTTTTGTGGAAAGATTTTGAGGATGTTGAATTTCAGTCAGGATATTTTTTGTAATTTTTTGATAAATATATATATTTTTATTAATTTTTTAATGGCCCTGATTAGTGTTTTTTAAAACCCCTCATGTACAAGCAACATAATTTGAGCTAAACTAATCAATTCACTAAAAAAAATTTCATCATGTAGAGAATGATGTCTAGTTTGGTCAAACATAATTTTTTTTTAAAAAATTTTTCAAAATCAAAAGTTATTAAGAAAATAGTAACCTATGTTATTTCAAGTTTATGAGTTAGTTTGTTTGGAAAATAAATAATAAATAAAAAATTATGTTCAATAGTAGAAAAAATTACATATTTGAAAACTAGACTTTTAGATCTATAATGGGTTTTAATTTCATTAAAATATTCTGAAAAAAAGTCGTCAGCCATAGTGGCGAAACTAGTTTTTTCTCTTGCTATTTTCATGGTCTCCTAGTTGCAGGTCCAAAGCTAAGGCTTGGGTTTCCAAGCCTAAAACCAATGCAAATTGGCGGGTTTGAAATTTCAAATTTTTAGAAAAGGGTACCCATTATAAATGGGTGCCTGTTCATAAAGGGTACTCATTTTAAAAATAATGGGTACTTGTTTCCAAAAAAAAAAATTAGCCATAGGCATGTAAAAAAAAAAACTTTTTGAAAATGGGTACCCATTTTGCTTCAAGAGCCCAATCCTAAACGGGTACCCATTCCAAGAAGAATTTTTCATCCACGGGAGACTTCCGTGAAATGTATACTCAACTTCTTGCTTTAACCCCTTGGAGACACATCAAAATCAGTAATATACAAGCACCCATGAGTTCTGTTGCTCCTCAGTGAAGACGTCTGGACCAATTCTGGATCTTTGTTAAACTATATGGTGAACTTGCAGTGCATCCTCCAAATCCTTCCAAGAGAAGCCCTCCACCCGAGTAGATGCAACAACATATACATAATTACACCAATGAAGACCTTCAGAATGGCTTAATGTTAGTGACTAGCAGCTCTTATGAATGCCACCAAGTAGACCATGACTGAACAAAGGGTACAACTGAGTCTCCGCCCTGAGAGTTTCATGAATCATTACCTCCTTGATGTCGTTCCACATTAGTGTGAAGCTGAGGGAGGATGTCTTGTCTCTTCCTATCCAATAAAGTGGTGGACTGTGCTATTGGCAAATTGACAAGATGGAGGGACAAATTAGCACATACCATTTGGGTTTCAATTTGAAGAGGAAGAACAATGTTAGAGAAAATAGATAAACAACATAGTTTCCAAATGATATTGATTATAACATGTCTGCATGTGTGAGAGAGAATATCGAATGATGATGAGGCACCAAGGAGAGCTACTTTCCAAGACCATGTCTGAGGGAAGAGGGCAGGTAGAGAGATGAAAAGAGAGTGCCACAATTGACGAACATGAGTGCAAAACCAAAAAGCATGTTTGATAGACTCTAATTTGACACAAAAGGGACATGTGGGAAGTGGGGAGATAAATTTGAGGCAGTTACCAATGGGTAGCTTAACATGAAGCACTTTCCACGCCAAGAGCTGCAACTAAGAGTCTACTTTGGACTTTAAAATTGAAGACTGAGCTTATTCCATTTGGACCGGTGGAAGATACAATTCCATTTAGCATTGAGCCAGGGTGAGATGTTGATGGAGGGAAGGAGTTGTCTATAAATGGATCTAAGTGCAAGTATTAGGCCACTTCTAGTCATTCAAGAAGTTAGCATGATAGTCCAGAGACAACAGGGTGTAGAGTTTAGGTGAAACCAGCTGTTGAATATCAAGAAGTGGCTGCTTGTCAGAGGGGGAGAGGTGGAACTAAGTTTTGAGGAGTGGCCAAGATTTCCATTGAAAGGTGGTAATGTCCCATAAGTCTTGAAAAACTTGGATGCCTTTTTTAAAGAGGCATTCACCTTTGAAATCAACAATAGTACCAAGTGGTCTACCATTTAGTTGGATCAACCAATTCCTCCAAATAGAGGAATTAGCAAAGCTTAAGCCATGGCTAAGGGACTAATCAAACCAAATGAGTCTTTTTGAGGAGTTCTGCCAATCTTTCCAAATGGAATTGAAAGGAATAGACCCGTGGGTTTTGAAAAAAGGAGCTAACAAAAGTTTGTCATTCCAGCTGATAGTGTCCCAAGGGTGACCAGCTGAGGCAGATTGTATGTGATATCTAACTAATTTTTTCCAAGGATCATCTCCCTCCAAAGCTCTGGACCCCCTATGTCCTTTGGTTGTATGCAATGATTCCAAGAAGTGGATGGCAATCCCTTTTTGTTCCCCCATTTAGCCCATAAAAAACTCCTAATAAGTTGTGTTAGCTAGTTGTGTATGCTCAACTTTAGAGATTTTGGCAAATGAATTTAATACTCAATGCTCATTGTTCAACTGAAATGAATTAATGCATAACATGAATGCATTAGTATTCGTGCCTAGGAACTAATAACGTAGCTAGGTGCATCCTACAAGTTAGGGAGCACTAACCCCATAGACCCTCATTTAAAAGGACAAGATGGGATGTTTCTATCTTTTTCTTTGACTTGTTTTACCAAAATCATCACTCCATTTGATTTATTTTTTGATTTCTAGGTTAACATTGTACATTTTTTTTCAAAATTAAAAGATCACTCAATACAAGTGGTACATCAATGGCGAGATTTTACTGTCAAATGAGAAAATATAAAAAAAAGAGTGAGAATGTACCGTAAACACTTTGAGAATGTGATTGATTACATCTACCTATAAAATGAGAAATTAATCATCAAATGAACAGAGTGAGTAATTAAACGTGTAATACATGACGTGTGAGGAAGCATTCCTCTCATTAATCCCTCAACGGAGTTTTTCTCCAATGAATTTCATGGCATGAAAAAGTATTAGTTTTTTCTTATTTGTGGATTTATAGTGTTGGATAGACTAGTATTTATTAGAGTAAGTATACTTTAAAAAGTATTTATTTGAAAGGGAAAGTTTTTTTAATAAGTTTGTTAAAAGAATAGGAAAAATTTATTGTAACCCAATCTTATTAAAAATCATGGTATATATATTTATGTTTGTTTTTAATGCACTTTCAAGTTGTAGGCTTGGAACTAATTGGAAGTGCTTTTTTAAGGCTTTCTTTACCTCTTATTCTTGTATAAATTTATGTTCTTAAAAAATGAAAATTTTCATTGATAGTGGTGGTCTAATGATAGTTGGAAATATTAGTATGTTTGAAGGCTTAAGTTTAAATCTGGCTTAATAATGGTTTAAATTTGATATTTTAATATCATGTATTCTTATATATTTTTCAAAAAAGAATATAAGAAATTATTTTATATTAGTAAATTAGTTGGTATGATTATAATTTTTATATATTTTATCAAAAAATATTAAGAAAAGTAACGAGATTGATAAATAATATATTCGGTGTAGTCACAGTAGGAGGGTTAACAAAATGAACTATTTGGACCGTGCAACAAGAGTAAACACAACAGAAACAACACAAGAATATAGAACATATGCAGATTCAGTCATCCAGTATATCATAGAATTCAAAATAGAGATCCACCGGCAACATGCGGGCTTACAATTAGGGCTCATAGGCCTGAATACATACATGCACAAGATAAAGATTTGAAGCTCATTCACACAAATCTAAACTATTAGATACCACTATGTTGTTCACTATCAGGACTACTTTCCTAAGGATCTATTACATCCTTATATATCATTTCCAGACCAATAGATTCCTCTGTGTCAGCTAAGGAAGATCACAAACTCCAATGAAGAGCTGTAACACGTTCATGGATAGGTCGGACCTAAATGCATAGAACACTTCCTCAAATAAATGGAACAACATGCAGACCTCCAGGGAAGGTCGGCCACGAACCAAGGATCATTGAAGGATGTGTCATTAGGATCCACAAGTCAAGGAATGATCTGCAAGCCTTCTTCTTCAGCTGATTTGTCTGAGACTGTCAGGATGCTCTGTTATGAGAGAACAATTGATCTTCTGATAGCGATATCTTTCTGGTAACTGATCCAAATGCTCTGAATTCTTGATATGATGTAGATGAATAAATGTAGATGTTAAGTCTAGATCCAAAAGATGTGAAATGCCAAAACTGGACCACAAGTTGAAAACTTCTTCTGACTGAACTGCGTGAACTGAATTGTGAAATGAAAAGAAACAAACTACAAACAAACTGAAATGTAAATGTTTTTAGTTGATGCAAGATTGCTCTTGAACTAGGGATACTCCTACATCAGACATCCAGGGTTATTGAAAAAGTGAGTCCCTCACTTTGTTGGGGCTAGGGGAGAACCAAGACAGTCCACCTTAGCCTGAGAAATCCATGCTGAATCTTCTATCGGTCTACCTTTCCACTTCACAAGATATTCTTTGTATTTTTGTACTTTAGAGCTGCATCCAACTCTACTGTCCAAAATGTCTTCAATCTGCTCTGGTGCTTGTTGTGGTAATTGCTTCCTCAAGTCTTCTCCCATGTTGTCACTGAACTCTGCTTCATGATACTGATATATATCTACAATGTTGAAAATACGTGATATACCCAAAGTCTCTGGTAACTCCACTTCATATGCATTCCCTGAATCAAATTTCCTAAGTATCTTACAAGGTCCAAACTTCTTCATCTTCAACTTGTTATATGGTCCAACTGGAAATCTTTCTTTTCTCAAATATACCATTACTTCATCTCCCTCTTCAAATTCTTTGTGTCTTCTCTTCTCATCTACCTTTTCCTTATACTTATTGTTCATATCCTCTAAATGCTTCTTCACCTAATTATGCACTATCTTCATGTGATCTACGAATTCTTCTGCTTTAACACTTCTCTTTTCCTCTATACTGATGTCTCTCAACTCTACAACTCCTCTAGGATTCACTCTGGTCACAATCTCAAAAGGTGTTCTTCTAGTACTTCTGTTTACTAAATTATTGTATGCAAACTCTGCTTGTGAAAGAATCAAGTCCCAACTTTTGGTTTTCTCTCCAACCAAACATCTCAACAAGTTTCCCAAACTCCTATTCACTACCTCTATCTATCCATCAGTCTATGGATGAAAAGTTGAATTGAACTTCAAATCTGTCTTCATCTTCTTCCAAATTGTTTTCCAAAAGTATCCAACAAACTTTGTATCTCTGTCTGAAACTATACTCTTAGGTAATCCATGCAACCTCATAATCTCCTTGAAAAATAGGTCAGCTACATGCACTGCATCATTTATCTTCTTACAAGGTATGAAATGAGCCATCTTTGAAAATCTGTCAACCACTACAAATATTGAATCATGTCCTCTCTGTGTCTTAGGTAATCCCATTACAAAATCCATGCTTATATCTTCCAAAGGTCTTTCTGGTACTGTCAAAGGCTTATACAATCCAATGTTATGACTACTTCCTTTTGCAATTTGACAAGCTCTACAACTCTACACAAATTTCTAATCATCCTTATGAATATGAGGCCAAAACTAGTTTTCACTCACCAAAGCCACTTTCTTATCAATGCCAAAGTGTCCTGCCAATCCACCACTATGCTTCTCCTTGATCAGATTATCTCTCATTGAACTTCTAGGTATGCACAACTAACTTCCTTTGAACAACATATCTTCCTGAATGAAATAGTCCAACCACTTACTCCTATCTATCACAACAGGTTCCTTACATGCTTTCCAAGGTTCTGCAAAATCAGTGTCTCCCTCATACATGTTTTTCAATTCATCAAAACCCAACACCTCAACTCTCATTTCTGTCAACAAGTTTCTTCTCCTACTCAATGCATCAACAACTTTGTTTGACTTTCCACTACTATGCTTCAACATAAAAGTATAACTCTGCATGAACTCTACCCATCTCATATGTCTTTGATTCAACTTACCTTTACTATTCAAATACTGCAAAGCTTGATGATCTGTATACAACACAAACTCCTTAGGCAACAAATATTGCATCCACTTCTTCAAGGCTTGAATTATGGCATAGAACTCTTGATCATAAACTAAATATCTTCTCCTTGCATCATTCAACTTCTCACTGAAATATGCTACAAGTCTACCTTCTTGACTTAATACAGCTCCAATCACATTTCCACTTATATCACAATCAACTTGAAATACCTTATTCAAATTTGGTAATGCCAAAATAGGTTTCTCTGTCACTTTCTACTTCAAGAACTCAAAACTTTTATCTGCTCCTAATGTCCACTTGAAATCTTTTCTGTCACCCCTCATTATTTATGTCATAGGGTTACAAACTGAACTGAATTTTCTTATGAACTTCCTGTAGAAACCAGCCAATCCATGAAATGATCTAACCTCTCCAATGCTCTCTGGTGTAGGTCATTCAACAATTGCTTTCACCTTCTTAGGGTCCATCTTCAATCCTTCTGCAGAAATCATAAATCCCAAATATACCAATTCTTCTTTCATGAAACTACACTTCTTGATGTTTATCAACAATTTCTCTTCTCTCAATCTCTACAAAACTTGTCTAATATGCCACAAATGTTCTTCTTTTGTCTTACTAAAAATTAGAATATCATCCAAATACACAATCATAAACTTACCCAAGAATTTCTTCAGAACTTCATTCATCAATCTCATGAAAGTGCTCGGTGCATTTGTCAATCAAAAGGGCATCACTAACCATTCATACAATCCTTCATTTGTCTTAAAAGAACTTTTCTATTCATCTCCTTCTCTAATTTTGATCTGATGGTATCCACTCTTTAGGTCTATCTTTGTGAAATATTTTGCTCCACTCAAACACTCCATAATATCATCCATCCTAGGTAAAGGAAATCTATATTTAACTGTGATCTTGTTTATTTCTATGGAATCAATACACATTCTCCATTCTCCATCCTTCTTCGGTGCTAACACTGCAGGTATTGCAAAAACACTCAAACTTTCTCTGATCAATCCTTTTCTCAACAACTTTTTTATCTGTCTATTCAATTCTTCATTATCTGCTAGTGTCATTCTATGCACTTGTTGGGTGAATATTTTGTCTTCAACTAATTGAAGGCAAAATGGTTATATCGACCACAGTGTAATGCGATAAATCTCTCCTCTCAGCAAGGGGAGGTTCCCTATCAACTATCACAAAATACTTTAAACTAAAGACTAATTCAAGGGTGAGACCATATCATCCATTTCTCTTTTTTCAGAAATGATGTTTACAAAATAAAAGAGCATTTTCTTGATACAAATTGAATAACCAAGAAACCCACGAGAGCACAAAGTCTATCGTTGCTTCTTTTACTGATTTATAACATAAAAAACAGTAGAATGAGGTGCAGCCCAAAGTCTTCACCAAAAACTACAAAAAAATAAATGATCACAAAAGATAATAGTAGTTTAAAGCCTTTCCAATATCTTTCACTTCAAAACACTAAATCACAAACTAAAGATAATTGTTGTAGCACAAAGTCTCCACAATCAACCTTAGAACATCTCCCAGATTATTCTCATTCACACTACTATTTGATCAAACAAATAAGATAGTATTAGGAAAAGGACATAAGAACAATTTCCAATACGCCACAAGTTATTTCAACACAAAGTTTGAACAATCACTTTCTTTCTTATTCACTTGATAAAATTTGATTTACAATTTGAACACAAAGTCTCAAAATACTCTTTAATTTGGCAAAGTTTTGCTTCAATAACTAATAGATAAAATTTACAATAGAGGCCCTCTTTATTTATAGGGAGGAGCCTGAAGCAAAAATAGGAAATTTACAACTACTTTGACTTATTCAACAAAAGAGTACTAATTGACTTGGGACTTCCTTTGTCTCACATGCAATTATATTTTAGAAAAATACATGTGAAAATGTCTAAAACTAAAAATAAAGTACATGTGAAAATACAAAAATAAACTAAGGCATGATCACTTTCATCAACTCTCGTTCCCATCCTTCTTCATAAAATCCTTAAACATTGTCCACATTGTTTGCATCTCAAGGTTATCCGGTCCAGAAGTATTGTCGAAAATGATACAAGTCCTTGTTACTGAATCTTTCACGGAGGTAGCAGCCTTCTCATGCTTATCTAGAACTACCTTGAGAATATCCAAGGTCAACTATATATCTGACAACTTATCCATAGAAGCCACTGAGAAACCTTTATCTTCAAACTCCTTTGGATCATGTTATTGAATGCCTGTATCTTTTCATCTGTGGAAAGAAACTTTTGGTCTCTTTGATTGAAAATTGTAGTAGCAAGGGAGAACTGAGCATTTGCATGGGCTTTGAAGGGCTAAAGTGCGATTAGAGCGAAAAACTGAGTGAAAGCGGGCTAAAGTTAACAACTTGAAAAATTTTCCAGAGTTAGAAAATTTTTAGGGAGTGAGTGCACGGGTGGCAAAAATCACCGCCCTTGCATGTGGAGAAAATTGCTTTTGTGTATGAGTGGCAAAAATCACCGCCCTTGCATGTGACAAAAAGATTAACATGCACGGGCAGCAAAAATTGCTGCCCTTGCATGTGACAAAAATTTTAACATGTATGGGTGGCAAAAATCACTGCCCTTGCATGTGAAAAAGGGACCAACATGTAGGGTGTCAAAAATCACCACCCTTGCATGTGACAAAAAGATTAACATGCACGGGCATAAAAAATTGCCACCCTTGCATGTGACAAAAAGACTAACATGCACGGGCGGCAACAATCGTTGCCCTTGCATGTGACAAAGGGACCAACATGCACGGGTGGCAAAAATCACTGCCCTTGCATGTGACAAAAACATTAACATGCACAGGTGGCAAAAATTGCCACTAGTGCATATAAAGATGCAATGTAGGAAAAAATCACCGCTAGTTCATGTTAAGATGCAATGGAGGTAAAAATCGCCGCCAGTGCATCTGAAGATGCAATGGAGGCAAAAATCGCTGCCAGTGCATATAAAGATGGAATGGAGGCAAAAATCCCCACCAGTGCATATAAAGATGCAATGGAGGCAAAAATCGCCACCAATGCATATAAAGATGCAATGGAGGCAAAAATTGCCACCAATGCATATGAAGATGCAATGGAGGCAAAAATCCCCGCCATTACATATAACAAAATTTTACTAACTCCTAAAAAGAGAAAATTTCAATTAGACTTGTTTTGTAAAATTTAAGAAACCGACACAAGTTGACGCTCGAAAGGATGTTCCAAGGCTAGGAGACTACGCACGAGGGCAAATGTGATTCACCTCATTTTGCATGTTTAGAGTTGTAGGCTACAAAATGGACAAGTTTTGTAGGGGTCATCCTACAAATTGAGTACAACTGAATTTGAGGATAACAGCTGGCTCTAACTGGGGAACTTCCTTTGATCATCCTTTGAAATGATTGAAGGGAGAAGAACTCTAGTCTCTAAGTGCCTTCATCCATCCATTGGGCTATAGAGTCAGGCGACACAACAAAAAGACATGAAAACACAAAAATGACTAAAACAATAAAAAAAGACACAAGAACTGTACAAAAATTTATGAACTTATCTGTCGCTTCACTTTGAGAATAGCTTTAGATGTTGTCTGCTATGAGGTAGAAGAAAAGATCTTCCACTTCTTTTTCTTTTACTATTGAATGAGTAACATTTCCCAATGCTTGACATTCTGGGATCTTCTTCTGCATCTAGATTGAATTGTCCCACTCTTGCTGATGAATTTAGTCCCAACTGTCGTCATTGTTTGACAAAGCGATCATGCTCATCAAAAGGTTTCTCCAGAAAAAACTAGTCTTTTGGAAATCCTATTTCCTTTCAGCTGCAAAGTCTCTTCTCTCGAAGAGGACAATCCATGTATTTCTAGACCTTCAATTGAAGCACTATTTGATGACTCAGGATCTTCATTTCTAGTCAAGAAATAAGTACACATATCAGAAAACTCAAAGAGAATCTGAGCTTTTGGATCCTCAGATTTTGTCACTGTGTACTTGGCCTCTCTTTCAGGATGAACCTCTTGCATAATACTCTTAATAGGTATTCTTGCCTCAAGAATTTGAATATGTGTCTCCTCAGCATGATCTGTGATACCAACAAGTTGATATGGACATGCTACAGAAGATGAAAAAATCTCATCTTGAGGTTTTACATTGGGGGTACTGATCTTAGGAACATAGGATGAAGTTAGAATATCTAGTGTACTTACTTGTTTGTCACCAACCAGATCTTTATGATTTGATGTATTTTGTGACCATGTGAGAACATCATAAGATTCACCAAAAGTAACTTCTTCTTATCCCATCTCATATTCCAAGTTTAGGAACCTGATGGTAGAGTCACCATCTAATCGCTCCTCACCTTCTGTGAAAAGATTAGCATCATCTTCTCCTTGATCATATTCTGATTGAAGAAGATCATCTTGCTCTAATTCATAATAGAAGATTGATGCATCTATAGGTGATGCCTCTAAAGCAAGTCTTCCTTGTGGTGGAGGATACATGTTTTGATTCTGATCCATTGAAGCATTGTCTTGGTAATTCAGAGCATTTAGGAATGACTTCCTCGGAATGTTCTTGTAGAGGGGAATGAAAAAGCTCTGTGACAACTATTTTTTTAGAGCTAACAACTCATCAACTAACTTTTGCACCATAGGATCTGTGGTGTTGGTAGAAGCTAAAGCCAAAAAGGGCTACTCATTAGGCCTAAGAGAATCCTTCTTCAAATTTCTTGCCAAGATCAAATCATCCTTCACTTCAACTACTAAACTTTGAGTAATTGCAAGATTAGCTGGTGCTACTCTTCATAAAAGAAAACTTACTTCTGGCAATTGTGAATTGATGAAGAAGCATTTTAGGTTCTTAGTTGTGGGTTGAGCAATAGTTGGGATCCTATTCTTTAGCTTATTGAACTTTGCTACAAACTCACACATGGGCTCATGTGATTCCTTTTTCATTTGAGTAAGTTGGGCCAGCAAGGCATAAGCATCTTCTACCAGCTTGAATCTGGCTCCAAACTGGGTTCAAAGTGTATTCCATCCAGTGATAGTTCTAGGTGCAAGGTGATAGAACCAATCAGCTGTAACACCTTGGCGTGTTTCTACAAACAATCTTATAGAAACATCTTCATATTCAACTCCAAGAACATCACATGCAATGTAGAAAGTTGCAATGTGTTCATCTGGATGAACTTTCCCATCGCCATAGAACTTAGGAAAATTCTTCCTCGAACTACGAGGTAGTTCATGCAATGGTGGAGTTAAATTCAAAGCACCAAAAGTGTTACCCCAAGGGCCTGGGACAGCCATACTCTTAACAAACAAAAGAGCAGATATAACAAAAATATATTACACAAGATGAGACCAGTATGCTTCAACCAAAGGCGAGAGGCTCTTGATTGTGCGTTTGATCCCCAGTAGAGTCACCAAAAACTGTTAGGTGAATATTTTGTCTTCAACTAACTGAAGGCAAAATGGTTATATCGACCACAGTGTGATGAGATAAAACTCTCCTCACAGCAAGGGGAGGTTCCCTATCAACTATCACAAAATACTTTAAACTAAATACTAATTCAAGGGTGAGACCATATCATCCATTTCTCTTTTTTCAGAAATGATGTTTACAAAATAAAAGAGCACTTTCTTGATACAAATTGAATAACCAAGAAACCCACAAGAGCACAAAGTCTATCGTTGCTTCTTTTGCTAATTTATAACATAAAACATAGTAGAATGAGGTGCAGCACAAAATCTTCACTGAAAACTATGACAAAATAAATGATCACAAAAGATAATAGTAGCTCAAAGCCTTTCTAATATCTTTCACTTCAAAACACTAAATCACAAACTAAAGATAATTGTTGTAGCACAATGTCTCCACAATCAACTTTAGAACATCTTCTAGATTATTCTCACTCACACTACTATTTGATCAAATAGATAAGATAGTATTAGGAAAAGGACATAAGAACAATTTCCAATACGCCACAAGTTATTTCAATACAAAGTTTGAACAATCCCTTTCTTTCTTATTCACTTAATAAAATTTGATTTACAATTTGAACACAAAGTCTCAAAATGCTCTCCAATTTGGCAGAGTTTCGCTTCAATAACTAAAAGATAAAATTTAGAATAGAGGCCCTCTTTATTTATAGGGAGGAGCCTGGACCAAAAATAGGAAATTTACAACTACTTTGACTTATTCAACAAAAGAGTCCTAATTGACTTGGGACTTCCTTTGTCTCACATGTAATTACATTTTGGAAAAATACATGTGAAAATATCCAAAACTAAAAAAAAAGTACATGTGAAAATACAAAAATAAACTAAGGCATGATCACTTTCATCAACTCTCGTTCCCATCCTTCTTCAGAAAATCCTCAAACATTGTCCACATTGTTTGCATCTCAAGGTTATCTGGTCCAGAAGTATTCTCAGAAATGACACAAGTCCTTGTTACTGAATCTTTCACGGAGGTAGCAGCCTTCTCATGCTTATCTAGAACTACCTTGAGAATATCCAAGGTCAACTATATATCTGAGAAATTATCCATAGAAGCCACTGAGAAAGCTTGATCTTCAAACTCCTTTGGATCATGTTATTGAATGCTTGTATCTTTTCATCTGTGGAAAGAAACTTTTGGTCTCTTTGATTGAAAATTGTAGTAGCCAGGGAGAACTGAGTATTTGCATGGGCTTTGAAGGGCTAAAGTGCAATTAGAGCAAAAAACTGAGTGAAAGTGAGCTAAAGTTAACAACTTGAAAAATTTTCCAGAGTTAGAAAATTTTTAGGGAGTGAGTGCATGGGCGGCAAAAATCACCGCCTTTGCATGTGGAGGAAATTGCTTTTGTGCACGAGTGGCAAAAATCACCGCCCTTGCATGTGACAAAAAGATTAACATGCACAGGGGGCAAAAATCACCGCCCTTGCATGTGACAAAAAACATAACATGCACGGGCAGTAAAAATCACCGCCGTTGCATGTGACAAAGGGACCAACATGCATGGGCGGCAAAAAATGCCACCCTTGCATGTGACAAAAAGCTTAACACGCACGGGCGTCAAAAATCACCGCCCTTGCATGTGACAAAAAGACTAACATGCATGGGCAGCAAAAATCGCCGTCCTTGCATGTGACAAAGGGACCAACATGCATGGGAGGCAAAAATCGTTGCCCTTGCATGTGACAAAAAAAATAACATACACAGGCGGCAAAAATCGCTGCCAGTGCATATAAAGATGCAATGGAGGAAAAAATCGCTGCTAGTGCATGTTAAGATGCAATGGAGGCAAAAATCACTGCTAGTGCATGTGAAGATGCAATGGAGGAAAAAATTGCCGCCAATGCATATGAAGATGCAATGGAGGCAAAAATTGCCGCCAGTGCATGTGAAGATGCAATGGAGGCAAAAATTGCCACCAGTGCATGTGAAGATGCAATGGAGGCAAAAATTACCGCCAGTGCATATGAAGATGTTATGGAGGCAAAAATCACCACCAGTGCATATAAAGATGCAATGGAGGCAAAAATCGCTGCCAATGCATATGAAGATGCAATGGAGGAAAAAATCCCCACCATTGCATATAACAAAATTTTACTAACTCCTAAAAAGTGAAATTTTTAATTAGACTTGTTTTGCAAAATTCAAGAAACTGACACAAGTTGATGCTCGAAAGGATGTTCCAAGGCTAGGAGACCACGCATGAGGGCAAATGTGATTCACCTCGTTTTGCATGTTTAGAGTGGTAGGCTACAAAAGGGACAAGTTTTGTAGGGGTCATCCTACAAATTGAGTGCAACTAAATTTGAGGATAACAACGCTGCTTTGTTAGGTAAACTTGCTCCTGGTTTAAGATCCATGTGATGACTGGTACTCCTTATAGGTGGTAATCCTTCAGGTACATTATCTAATATGATGTCTTCATACTCTGTTAGCAATTCTCTTATCTCTTCCGGTTGTGATTCTTCAGTTTGTTTCTTCAATACTTCATGCTTCTTAGGAATCAAGGCGTAACACATATTCTCATGTCTCAAACCATCCAAAAGTTTCCTTCTATCTACCAAACAGATTCTAGCATTACCACATATTTCACTCTTAGGATCATCCTTCAAAGAAATCAAAGTAATTCTCTTTCCATTTGCTGTTATAGTATATGTATTTTTTCTTCCATCATGTATAGTTTTCCTATCATACTTCCAAGGTCTACCCAACAAGATATGACAAACATCCATAGGCATAACATCACAAAAGAATTCATCATTATAAGATCCAATATGAAATTTCACCAAACATTTTTCACTCACGAGTACCTTATGATCATCTTGAATCCATGCTATCTGATATGGCTTAGGGTGTTTCAATCTTTCCAACTTCAGCTTAGTCACCATCTCCTCTGAAACTAGGTTATCTGAACTACCACTGTCAATCACAACTTTACAACACTTACCTCTTGATTTGCATCTGGTTCTGAATAGACTTTTCCTATGCGGTGGTTCCTCATTTGTCTTTATTTGAAATAGTGCTCTCCTCATCACAAGTTATTCTCCTTTCTAAGGTTTTCCAACTGAACTAGGTGATTCAACAGGTTCTTCTTCAACATAGGCTTCTCTTCCACTGTTTTCTATCTTTTTACTTGTACTACCTTGATTACACTCAAATGCTCTGTGTCCTTCACCTCCACACTTGAAACAAGTACCTCTGAATGTTCTCTTATCAAAATCCTCTTCCTTCTCTTCTATATCCTTCATTCTATTATGCGCTAGGATTTCCTTTCCGGTAAAAAAATTTGTCATCTCTCTGGTAAGCATTGTTATCTCTGTCATCTTTCTTCAATGGGCTGTCAAACTTGCTCTGCTCCACAAATGATCTATCATATCTGGAAAATAATCTTCCTCTCTGAAATTTACCTCCTCTATCTCTTTGTCTCTGATCATGCTTCTTATTCAGCGTCTCTTCAACTTTTAGGGCAAATTGATATGCTTCCTCCAAAGATGTCATCCTTACCAAGCTTAGTTCTTCTTGAATATTCAATCTTAGTCCATTGATGTATCTAGCCACTTTCTCCTTGCTTTCTTCACTATGTCCTGTCCTTATGATCATCTTAGGAAATTCTTCAGTGTACTCCTTCACAAATTTCTCCTTCTGTCTTAGGTTTTGCAATCTCTTCAACAATTCCAACTCATAGTCAGCAGGTATAAACTGATTCTTCAACTTTGTCACCATTCGGTCCCACTTTGTAATCTTTTCCTTCCCTCTTCTATTTCTTTCCAACTAAACTTCTTTCCACCATATAGCAGCATGTCCTTTCCACTTTGTCTTTGCAAATTTCACCTTTTCTAGATCTTCAATTTCCTCACACTCAAAGTATTCTGCCATGTCATTTTTCCAATCAATCAATTCTTCAGGGTTCAAATTACCAGTATAGTTTGACACATCAACTCTAGGTCTTTTTCCAATCTTTGAAATAGCTTACAACATCTTTACTTGATCTGATTCTTCTTCTTCATCACCTTCTAAGGTTTCGCTAGTTTGTTCAATAGATTGAAATTCTTCCTCACCATCACTTTCAATATTAGGTCTCAATGTCAATCCTCTTCACCTATCTTCTTTAACAACATCCAAACAAATTCGCATTGTTCTCATCAATTCCATCATCTCATCCATTCTATTAGCCATTGTACCAATAGTAGCAACTCTCCTCGGTGGCATCTTCCTAGGATCAAGTGAAAACTACCTCAGGTTTGGCGATTGGGCTACAAGGTGACAATTGCCTCTTAATTGGTGATTGGTTGCACACAAGTAATCTGCCTCAGATCGGCGATTTGCTCACAACAAGATCTTATAGAATCTCCTTCGCCAATTCACTCCAAAGAATCAAACTTTCACTCCGATACCACTTGGTGTAGTCATAGTAGGAGGGTTCACAGAATGAACTATCCGGACCATGTAGCAAGAGCAAACACAATGGAAACAACACAAGAATATATAACATATGCAGACTTAGTCATTTAGTATATCATAGAATTCAAAATAGAGATCCACCGGCAACATGGGGGCTTACAATTAGGGCTCACAAGCCTGAATACATACATGCGCAAGATAAAGCTTTGAAGCTCATTCTCACAAATCTAAACTATCAAATACCACTATTTTGTTCACTATTAGGACTACTTTCCTAAGGATCTATTACATCCTTATGTATCATTTCTGAACCAATAGATTCCTCTGGGGTGTCTAAGGAATATGACAAACTCCAATGAAGAGTTGTAACGTGTTCACGGATAGGTCAGACCTAAATGCATAAAACACTTCCTCAAATGAATGGAACAACATGTAGACCTCCAGGGAAGGTCAACCATGAACCAAGGATAATTGAAGGATGTGTCATAAGGATCCATAAGTCAAGGAATGATCCATAAGCCTTCTTCAGCTGATTTGTCTGAGATTGTTAGGATGCTCTGTTATGAGAGAACAGTTGATCTTCTCATAGCGATATATTTCTAGTAACTAATCTAAATGCTCTGAATTCTTGATATGATGTATATGAATAAATGTAGATGCTAAGTCCATATCCGCAAGATGCAAAATGACAAAACTGGACCACAAGCTGAAAACTACTTCTGACTGATTTGAACTAGAAAATGAAAAGAAACAAACTGCAAACAAACTGAAATGCAAATGTTTTTGGTTGATGCAAGATTGCTCTTAAACCAAGGATGCACCTACATCAATATTTTATTAAAATCACATATTAAGTTAAATAAAAATAAAAGTCTAGTATAAAAAATAATTCTATTTGTTTTAAATTATATATTTTTTATCGATGAATTGGCTTTGAGGGAGCCGTACCCCGTAATATTTGGCCTAGGGGGCCATACCCATATAATTGTCAATCATTAAAAACTAGGTTTCACCTGCTCCAAAATGGAGGGCCATATTTCAAAATGCATCATACCCTTAAACAAGGGTGCATTATATTATGAAAAAGGATCCCTAAACTCAAAGTCTCATCATGATTTATCTCGTTTAGTTTTAAAGTATCAATACACTTTTTGAAATGAGATAACAAGAGCATTTTCTGGTGGGCATCATCCCATTTGTTGGAATATTTCTTTTTCTTATGTACCACTTCCCATTGTTCATTGTTTTCTTCTTTGTTATGTATCTCTAGGGAAAGTGGGGAAGCCATAGAAGATTCAGTTGTAGAAATTAATCACCCTCTACCTCAAGAAGTTGTTGACCATGTTTAGTTATCATTGATACCTTCTTATCTTGAGGTGAAGTCTTTTGTGCATCCATATTGCCCAAATCCTACATAGGCTCTGGTAAAGGTTCATGTTCTCCCAATGGACTATCAATAGTGTAATGATGAGGAGTGACATCTTTCCACAACGTGGCTGGACAATTTTCTTTAGATTTGGAGCTTGGGCACTCTGTAGTCAAGTGGCCAATTTTGTAGCATCTCCAACAATGAAAAGATAAGCCCTCATAATCTAGGGGTTGAGACCAGTTGCAATAATTTACTTTCAGGATTATTTTTGCTAAAAGATCTTTGAAGTGTCTAAATCCACCAATATGCAAGCATATGTTCTATACATGAAGTCATAAGAATCCTTGTCGATAGCCAAGAAGTTGCCCAATGAATCCATGATAGCTTCAAAGCATGATTCAATGCATAAATAAAGAGGAAGGTTAGAGAGGAAAACCCAAATAGGCCTGTATAACAAAAATGGATTCAATGGAGGGGTTAAAGTGGGGTGCCAAGGTTTCAGCATGAGCACGTGTTGTCCCCAAGCCCATAAGTTATGGAGGACAAAATTTTTATCCTTTACACTATCAAAACTACAATGAAGAATCCACAAGTGCATGGGTAGATTTCAAGTTTTTCTTTCATAACACACTATCAAGAGTCAGTTATCCACTCATGTAGGTCTGAGAGGCTAGGCCATAAATAATTGAACCTACTAATTAGTCCATACTTAGCATTGAATTCTTCATTCTAAATTATTTCTTTCTTTGCACCATTTTCTAATTTTAATTCTATGGGTTTGCCCATGCATTGAATGTTACCAAATTCAGTGAATTTGCTACTTGGCTCCCTAGATTTTGTCACGTCATTCAATGATTTGGATTTGTTTTGATTTAGGGCCACATCCTTGAATGATATATGTTTTTCTCAAGCAGGGACACCATTGTGTGGCTTCCCCTAAGATGGTGTCGATGAGTCCAAAGGCATAGATGTATCCATCATAGAGACATTGTGCATATTCTAATAAGATTTCCACGTGAATCCAACTGTGCACCTAGAGAAACAAACTTTCCAATGCTTGGTGTTAAGGTGGAATTGTGAGCAACATCTCCACTCTGTAGCAAAGAATGACAACAAGCCCTAAATTTTGGTCGTTGATCACCAAAAATTTAACTCTTGGATGCAATTCCCAGATCTGAGTTATCCATGGAGGAAGAAACATCTGTTAAACAAACAAATCTATTGTTGGGAACTCTAGCTTCAAAAAATTTTGGCAGTGATGTCATCCTCATCTAAAGAGCTATTTTTATTTACTTAAAAGTTTAATTTTTAATGGAGGAATCAACATCTGGTGGGACCCACAAAGTGAAGTCCTAAAATGCACCACCATAACCTCCATCCACATGAGTTTCCCTCCACCCATGTAGGGGTAAATCTCTTGATTTGAACCAATAACCAACATCCATACATTTTCCAAGGCTTGACCATTTGGCCTATCGATGATGGCTTATTTGTTTAAATTATATTGTTACATAAGTAACTGTCTAAATATATGATTTTTATTTTATCTTTTCATAAATTTATGTTTCTTTTAGTTTTTAATTATAGGAGTGGAGCATATTAGTGGAAACATGTTTAACCAAATTCCTTCTGCAGATATAGTTTTCATGAAGGTAAAGCTTTGACATTAAGGAATAACATATTCTAGTCTTCTATGACTTGTTCTCTTTCTTTATTACATTGAAACTTTGTTTTCTCATAGGTTATTATTATAATTATTACAATGAATTTTACATGATTGGGATGATGACCACTATGTGGAAATTTTAAGGAAGAGCTATGAAGCAATATGAAAGGATGACAAGGTCCTAATTGTTGGCACATTGGTTGATGGTTCCCAAGGAAGTTTAAATCGATTAGAATTATCATTTGACATAGGCTTTGATGATCTATACTGCAGGCATGGAAAGGAGTGAACTAAAACAAAATTCATCTAATTATTCTTCAAAGTAGGATTTAAGAGATAGAATATCACAAAGCTACCTTTTCTCCAAGTACTTATAGAAGTATCTAAGTCGTAAATCATACCTAATATATCATAATGCTATAGTTTTTGTAAATAATTATAGAAGTATCTATATCCTAAGACATACATTTATCTAAATCTCATGTAACTATTCTAAAATACCATTTACTTTTCAAATGATGTTAGGTTGTAAAAATATATTGAAAAAGTATATTTATATGTGAATGATCAAGGGAGCATTGTTTATTAAATACACTTAATTGAATGTTAACATCTCCTTTTTATATAAATGTAATGCTGAAAATTGTATAGCTTGCACTTTTTCCCTTTATTTTTTGATTACTTTGATTTGGTTAGCCCTTATGTAATGACTTGTGTATAGGGATTATATTTTTCCATAAAAGCTAAAAAATTACATGAGTCTTGATTGGTTCAAATTTATTTCATCCCAAGAACCTTCAAATTTCTTGTTCTCCACCTTAGATAAGAGTCATGATGCAAAATTGATTGTTGCACTTTTAAGATCAAATTTTAAAATTAGGCTAGTTCCTTTCTTATTCTCTACCTTAAATCAAAATCAAAATGTAAAATTGACCCTTGCACTTTTAAACTCAAATTTTAAAATTGAACTTGTTCCCTCTTATGTTTACTAGTTGTTGCCCACATTATTTGAAATTGTATTCTCATGTAGACAAGTACAAAACCTTGAGGAACTCACTTAGGAATTCACTTAGTAGACTTATCCCATAAATGTAACCAACCTGACTAAAGCTTCTTTTGAAAATTTTATGATCAATTCCAATAAATAAAAAAGATTTAAGAAAAACCTTAATTAATACCAATTAATTAAATTTTGACCCAAATGAATTAAGTGCTTAGTCAAATCTAATCATAATATATAAATTAACTAAATGAAATATACATTATATTAATTTATATTAATTAATTAAATTTCATTTCTAATCAATTTGATTAATTAATATTTAACTAATTATTTAATTATTATATACAAATAATTACTTAAATATTATAATAATTATGAGTGGAATTACAATCTTTTTACACTGAGTATAATATAAGTGACATATCTTTTAGTTATATTTTTTGATAACACAGAGAATCTCAATCCTGACATACTACAACCCTCATTAGGAGCATGATTGGTGAGTTGGGACTATAACTCTATGGCCACACCTTGAAAGCCCTCTATCCTAGGTGTGATGCAGGAGCATCCAGTGGTGTAAGGACAATCTTGCATCACCCAAAAAGAAGTTAATTCAAAATCATTGTATTTGTTTTCATTTCTTTCCATAATTAGTGTTTCTGGTTCCATAATATCCAGAATAATGATGTAGGACTTTCAGTTTTTCCAAAACTACTAAATATAGCAACCTGCCTGTTTTGGAAGGTCTACCTGCTATTTTTAGAAAGTTTAAAGTTAGGCACAGATTGAAGTGAAAACTTTGCAAAAAGTTACTAAATGGAAATATAAGACCTTTGGCGAAGGAATCAGGCAAAGATCATTTGTGAGCTGAAAGATATTAAAGTTTTTGTTTTCTGAAAAGCCCTTAAAAATTTCTGAAATGAGATATGAGGCACTAAAACTTCCCTAAACATCCCAAAAATTTGATGGAAATCTATTTATGGATTTCCAGTTTGATAGTTCACATCGTGATCTTTCCGACGCCTAAAATGGTTCGTCAATCGGACACCCAGATCAAAAGTTATGCTTCCCGGAAGTTGACCTACTTTTGGAGGGAGTTGTAAATTTTGAAATTTAGCTGGAGGCCGCCAAAAAGTGTTATTTATAGCTATTTTGGGAACCCTGGGCAGTAGAGATAAAAAGGGGCAAGTGTAGAGTCAAAAATAGGTGGGAAAAATAGAAACCCTAGCAGATTTGGGGTTGCAGAAGGCTAAAGATTCTAGAGTCTTGAGGTTGGGAAGCTATAATGTGTTGCAGCCAGTAGGGGATTCATCCTCTGATTGTAATTAGAATTCAGTAATGTAATGAGTTACCCAAATCAATAAAAGAAAGTTCTATTTTCTATGTTCCATTTTTGTTGTTGTGTGTTTTGTGATTTACCCCTTCATCAAGTGGTATTAGAGCAAGGGTTCCTGAGTCTGTAGAGAGATTGCCGACTGTGAGGTAGTTTGCACCAGGACCTAAGGGTGTGGGTTTGTTGTAGAGACCAAGATGCCTCCACGAAGAAATCGTGTTGGGAGGAATTCTTTGAAAGAAGAGGGTTTTAGAGCCCTGCAAAGGTAAATCGATTCATTGGAAGAGGAGTTACGAAGAGGGTTTGAGCCGAGGATAAGAGATGAAAGTGAAGATGAAGCTAGAGAAGAGCTATCTAAGGAAGAACAAGAAGCTGCCAGAGATCCTGCAGAAGTTAGGTTGTTGAGGGCAATTTTGAAGATCACAAAGAGGCCCAAGATCGAGGTTTCTACATATTCTAGGGATTTGAATCCAGAACAACTTATTGATTGGATCAATGACATGGAGGAGTATTTCAAGTATGAAGATGTGGAGGACCCAGATCGGGTCAAGTTTGCAAAAACAAAGTTGAAGGGCGACGCCAATATTTAGTGGAAGGAGGTCCAACTAGAGAGGAATAGAAGAGGAAAAGGAAAGATCACCAGATGGGATTCGATGGTTGAGAAACTAAAGAAGTAGTTCATTCCTGTGGGCTATGAGATGGAGTTACTGAAGAAGTTGCAAGGACTGAAGCAAGGTAACAAGTCTGTTAAGGAGTATACAGAAGAGTTTTATAAGATTACTATCAGGACAGGCCATGCAGAGACCAACAAGGAGAAGGTAGCCTGTTACATTAATGGGTTGAGGCCAAGTATTTAAGAGGAGCTGAGCCTGGTCAGAATGACCACCATAGAAGATGCATACCAGTTTTCCCTGAAGGTGGAAGAGAAGCTAAATAAAAGATTCGACGTCAAGCAGAGGGGAGAGGTCAAGGTGGAAGGATTGGTGGAGGACGCTATGGGGGCCGAAATGAAGATGCAAAGAAAAGTGAAGAAGCTGGCACCAGTCGAAATCAGAGAGGAGATAATACCTACCACCCTCGTGACTAGAACAATGGTGAACAAAGAGGAAGAGGAAGAGGTAGACCTGGGCAAGGCCCTGGAAGAGGAGGTTTTGGAGGAACCTGTTTCCAATGTGGAGAAGAAGGGCATTGAGCATACAAGTGTCCGCAACATCAAGGAAGGACAAATAAAAGACTTGAAGGCAATGCACGAGTTGCACATGTAGATGAAGATGCACATTCTGAGCATTCTGAAGATGCTGAAAGGGGAGAAATCCTAGTTGTCAGAAGAACCTTGCTGAATGAGGAGAAAGAAACCAATCAAAGGAAGAGTTTATTCCGCACAAGGTGCAAATGTGAAGGTAAGTGTTGTGATATTATTATTGATAGTGGAAGCACTGATAATCTTGTTTCAGAGGAGATGGTTGACAAGTTGAAGTTGACAAGAAGAAAGCATCCACATCCATATCGGATTGCATGGTTGCAGAAGGACCACCCAGCTTTGGTCAATGAGCAGTGTCTATTGAAGTTCAAGATTGGGGACTACCATGATGAGGTGTTGTGTGATATCATACTGATGGATGCATGTCATATGCTGTTGGGGAGGCTGTGGCAGTATGATAGGAGCACTGTCCATGATGGTCATGCAAACACATATTCCCTAACAAAGGATGGAGTTCGTCATAAGTTGAAGCCCTTGAAGGAGGTGGAAGAAAAGGTATGTAGTACTGCCAGAATTTGTTTGGTAGATGGTAGGAAATTTTTGGAGGGTATGAAGCATGAGCGTCATTGCTTTGCATTGATTCCTAAGATTAGTCAAGAGAACTGTGAAGATGTACCAGTAGAAGTTTCAGATATGTTGGAAGAGTTCCTGGACATTATCTCTGATAATGCACTAGAAGGTTTACCACCAGTAAGGAAGATAAGTCATCAAATGGATTTGATACTAGGAGCCAGTTTGCCAAACAAGGCAGCCCACAGAATGACCCCTGCAGAGAATGAAGAGCTGAACAGACAAGTTTAGGAGTTGTTGAGGAAGGGACTGATAAGGGAGAGCCTAAGTCCATGTGCGATACCTGCAGTACTAGCACCAAAGAAGGATGGAGAATGGAGGATGTGTATAGACTCTCAAGCCATCAATAAGATAACGATCAAGTATAGATTTCCATTGCCAAGAATTGATGACATCATGGATTGTTTGAGTGGAGCCAAGTACTTCACAAAAATTGACCTGAAGAATGGGTATCACCAGATCTGTATCAGAGAAGGAGATGAGTGGAAGACAGCCTTCAAGACAAAGGAAGGTTTGTATGAGTGGTTAGTCATGCCATTTGGGCTAACCAATGCACTGAGCACATTCATGCGGCTCATGAATGAGGTATTGAAAGAATTTTTGGGAAGTTTTGTTATTGTTTATTTGGATGATATTTTAATTTTTAGTAAGACTTGGGATGAGCATCTGATGCATATCAGAAGAGTTCTAGAGAAGCTTAGGGAGGAGAAGTTGTTGATTAATCTAAAGAAATGTTGTTTTGCAAAGAAGGAGTTGGTATACCTGGGATTTGTAGTCTCAGAAGGTCTTAAGATGGACCCAGAAAAAGTAAGGGCTATCATTGAATGGCCTATGCCAAGGAGTGCAATGGAGGTAAGATCCTTTCATGGTTTAGCAAGTTTTTACAGAAAGTTTATCAGGAATTTTAGTAGCATTTGTGCACCCCTAACTGAGACAATGAGAGGGGATAGAAAAGAGTTTAGATGGACTAAAGGAGCAGACAAGAGCTTTGATACATTGAAGTAGAAAGTTGTAGAACAACCTGTTTTGGTACTTCCAAATTTCAATAAGGTATTTCATGTAGATTGTGATGCTAGTGGTAGTGGTATAGGAGCTATTTTGAGCCAAGAAGGTAAGCCCATTGCCTATTTTAGTGAGAAGCTTAATGATGCCAAGAAAAAGTATTATGTTTATGATCAGGAGTTCCATGCAATAGTTCAAGCTTTGAAGAAATGGAGACATTATTGATTGCCAAAGGAGTTTGTTTTATATACTGATCATCAGGCTTTGTAGTATCTTAATAGTCAAGGAAAGTTGAACCAAAGGCACTTAAAATGGGTTGATTTTTTTGCAGAGCTATACTTTTGTTTTGAAGTACAGGTATGGGAAGTCCAACAGAGTTGCAGATGCCTTGAACAAAAGGCAAAATTTGTTGACAGAAATGAAGATAGAGGTTGTTGGGTTTGATGAGCTCAAAAGTTTGTATCTTGAAGATCTAGATTTCGCAGAGGCCTGGAAAGCTTGTATGGAACCTGTTACTTTGGACATGACAAAATGGTTGGATTTCATAATCCAAGATGGCATGTTATTTAGAGGAAGCCAGTTGTGCATTCCAAGGAGTTCCATGAGAGAGAACCTGATTAAGGAGAAGCATAGTGGAGGATTGGCTGGACACTTTGGTCGAGATAAGACCATTGCTATTGTTGGTGAAAATTATTATTGGCCACAGTTGTAGCAGGATGTGTGGAAATTTGTGCAGAGTTGCAGAGCATGTCAGATGGCAAAAGGAGCAAGTCAGAACACAAGTGTATATCAGCCATTACCTGTACCAGAGAAGCCATGGGATGATATCAGTATAGATTTTGTTCTTGGTTTACCAAGGACACAGAGAGGACATGATTCCATTTTTGTGGTGGTGGATAGATTCTCGAAGATGGCACATTTTATTCCTTGCAAGAAGACTAATGATGCTGTTCATATTGCTGAATTATTTTTCAGAGAGGTGGTGAGACTACATAGTCTACCAAAGAGCATAGTTTCAGATCGAGATACCAAGTTCGTTAGTTATTTCTGGAGGACATTATGGAAGAAGTTGAAGACAGATTTGAAGTTTAGTTCTACACACCATCCACAGACTGATGGACAGACCGAAGTGGTGAATAGGAGTTTGGGTAACCTACTATGGTGCTTAGTAGGAGATAAGCCCAAGGGATGGGATTTGATTTCACCATGGGCAGAATTTACTTTCAACAATTCTGTCAATAGGAGTACTAGTAAATCACCATTCCAGGTTGTATATGGCAATAGCCCAAGAAATGCTTCTAAGTTAAGGAAGCTAGACAAAGGTGAAAAGACAAGTGCTGAAGCTCAAGACTTTGCAGAACATCTGAAGAATTTGCATGAAGAGGTGAGAAAACACATTAATAAGATGAATATTCAGTACAAGGCTAAGGCAGATCAAAAGAGGAGGTATAAGGAGTTCCAGGTAGGAGATGAAGTCATGGTTCACTTGAGAAAAGAAAGGTTCCCAATTGGAACATACAATAAGTTGAAAATAAAAAAATTTGGACCATGCAGAATCTTGAAGAAGCATGATTCAGGAAATGTATATGAGGTAGAGCTGCCAAATGGGATCAATATTTCCACTATTTTCAACATTGCTGATTTATCAGAATATCATGAAGGTGGAACAAAGGATGGACCAACAGAAGCGCAATGGAGTATTCCAGCATCTACTTCAATGGACGAGATACAAGAGATCTTGGATAGCCGTGTGGGAAGAAGTACTCGGAACAAGCAATATGAAGAATATCTGGTAAAATAGAAAGGAAAGCCTATTGAAGATTCCTCTTGGTTATCTATGGCAGAGGTTGAGCATTTGGGTTTCCCTCACACAAACATCTGAGACGTGACAGGGTCACTTCTCAAATTACCCTAGGTGTCTGATGCAGGAGCATCCAGTGGTGTAAGGGCAATCTTTCATCACCCAAAAAGAAGTTAATTCAAAATCATTGTATTTGTTTTCATTTATTTCCATAATTAGTGTTTCTGGTTCCATAATATCTAGAATAATGATGTAGGACTTTCAATTTTTCCAAAACTGCTAAATATAGCAACTTGCCTATTTTGGAAAGTCTACCTGCTATTTTTGGAAAGTTTGTAGTTGGGCACAGATTGAAGCAAAAACTTGCAGAAAGTTACTAAATGGAAATATAAGACCTTTGGCGAAGGAATCAAGTAAAGATCATTTGTGAGCTGAAAGATATTAAAGTTTTTGTTTTCTGAAAAGCCCCTAAAAATTTCTGAAATGAGATATGAGGCACTAAAACTTCCCTAAACATCCTAAAAAGTTGATGGAAATCCATTTACAGATTTCTAGCATGATAGTTCACATCACGAGCTTTTCGACACCTAAAACGGTTCATCAATCAGACACCCAGATCAAAAGTTATGCTTCCCGGAAGTTGACCTACTTTTAGAGGGAGTTGTAAATTTTGAAATTTAGTTGGAGGCCGCCAAAAAGTGTTATTTATGGCTATTTTGGGAACCCTGGGTGGTAGAGAGAAAAGGGGGCAAGTGTAGAGTCAAAAATAGGTGGGAAAAATAGAAACCCAAGCGGATTTGGGGTTACAGAAGGCTGAAGATTCTAGAGTCTTGAGGTTGGGAAGCTATAATGTGTTGCAGCCAGTAGGGGATTCATCCTCTGATTGTAATTAGAATTTAGTAATGTAATGAGTTACCCAAATCAATAAAAGAAAGTTCTATTTTCTATGTTCCATTTCTGTTGTTGTGTGTTTTGTGATTTACCCCTTCATCAAGGTGTGACATTTAAACCACAATATTACATGAGCCTTGACTAATTCCAACTTCCTAGATCCCAAGAATTTTTTGATTTCTTGTTCCGTACCTCTCGATCGAAATCACAACATGAAACTAACCCCATTTCTTTTCAATTTAAAATTTAAAATTGCACTCAATCCCTCGCCTTCCTACTGACATTAACCACTAACTTGAGCACAAAAAAAATGAAATTGTATTCTAAGGCATTGTACACACATACAAACCTTCAAGGGATTAATTTAGTAGAATTGTCCCATAGTGCTTGTGCTCATAGAATCTTAAAAAGTGCCCCTCATTTTCATTTCTAAGCTCTTTGGATGTTGAATTTTGAAACCCCTTCTCAAAAAACATTCATATTCCAGAGTGAAAGGGAAATTGTGTCCCACTTTCTAGAATTATTGAGTCACCAAAATCAAAATTTTTGTCATTAGCACATTGTGTCAATTATACTAAACAAATGGTTAAGAATATAGGAATGATGTTAAGCTAATGATTTTTTGACATTTTCTATGTAGATTGAATTTATAATTTTATAAATTTTACAAAAATTATTTCTATAATTTATTGTTATTTTTCAATAATTTTCTTTTCCTACTATTCTTAATGAGTGACATTATACTTGTACAACTTTTCCTACATGATTTCATGGTCATAGATCATTAACTATAATATCTAATGCATGGATATTTTTTTGGGATAGATGATTAACTCAAATATCTAATGTGTAGATATTTTTGGTAATTTGTTATTTTTTTGTTTGAGTAACTTGGGTTTTTAGCCTAGTCTAAGCCTAGTTAGACCCTTACGAGGGATGTATTTGCAAGGATTTATCGCTAAGACCACTACTAGGGGTCTCAGTCCCCAATGCATTATCGCCAATTTCAAAACTGCAAGCTCGTCGGCCTAGCGAAGGCCCATGTCCTGCGAGTATGAAATCCTAGTGAAGGCACATATCTTGCGAGCATGTCAGCCCAACAAAGACACAAGCTCTGCAAGCTCTTTGGCCTAGCAAGGGTTTGAACCTTGGTGGTCACCACAACAAACATGCAGCTTGACCACCGAACCACACCCTTATCAGCTTGGTAATTTTTTATTGAATATTGAATATTTATTATTAATTTATTATTGTTTATAACTATATTTTATAGTAACACATTTTTCTTTGCATATATATTGATTTTTATTGAAACGAGAACATTTATACATAATGTAGTGTAATTTTTAAAGATTTTTTAACATAGATTGTTATTTTTCCTAATGTCTTCAATAGAGGTCATTATTTTTTGTAATGGGTCTACATTGATTATAAAATTAAAGAAATATATAATAATAATGTGTGTGTGTGTCAATTGGGTTGTTCTCAAATGGAAATGCCATTGGACTCTCAAGGTGTAGATCCAAGTTTGAATCCCCATAGTGAGATCTAAAGGTGGAATTCTAAGTGGTGATTCTTGGACTTCCATTATGGCTTCTAAGTTGAGTGTGGCTACTACATTGATTACTAATTTGAATAAATTGATTAAAGTGGGTGTTGTGTTAGGGTAGGAAGCCTACCTTATGGATTCCACTAGTATGGGTCAAGCTAAAATGTCATCGTACCAATCGAATACACACACATGTATAAACATATATATTATAGTTTTTGGATATCTAATACCAAGAGCTAAATACATATAAAATATCATCTTATATGACTTTGTTTGACCCCTCAAAGGGTGGGGTGAATTTGTTTTTATGTCATCATTTTAATAGGAGTAGAGGAGACTATGTTAGGGGTTCCACACATGGGGGTTCAATATAGGATTGGGTGGTTTGATCTAAGACACTTAGATCTAACCACCCTAGTCATAGACCAAACCCACTCTATGTTGTTCTTCTTTATACCACTTGATACATTGATTTAACATATAAGGCACTTCTTTAAATTGTTATATCCACTTGGTCTACCAAGTAAAATATCAAATCTCTTTAAGGAAAGATTAAAGTGACATAAAATTTGTACCATTTTTCAACCAACCTATAAAGGAAATATAATTAAACCCATAGTTTTATTCAATATGTCATTAATCATTTGTAATGAGATTGTAGAATGTGCATAAACTTTCTGTTGAATTTGATGATTAAACAAGATTTCCTCCACATAAACATCAAATTAAAATGTTGTAAAAGGTTTAGTATAGATTTGTAAAGTTTGAACCACTTTCTATAAAGGCTCATTCAACTCAACATCTCTATCTCTCTCTCTCTATATATATATCCCTCTATATCTTTATATATATCCTCTCTCATCTCTCTCCATCTCACTCTTTATCTCTATCACCCTCTATCTTTGTATCCCTTTCTCTATCTCTATCTTACTCCTTCTCTCTCCCTCTCCCTCTCTATGTCCATCTCTATTAATCTCTTTCTCTCTTTATCTCTCTCTAAGGGGTTAAAAAATGGGGCCACACAAATTGGTTCAAAAAGGGGTCCACACAAATTGATCCTATTTTTTTCAAAAAAACATAACATAGCGTCTGGTGTGGCCTCCCTAAAATGTTAAATCTCTTTTAGTATTTCAACTATCGCTTCAGTGAGAAATTAGCTAACATCATGTAGTTTATCCTTGATTTTTCTAATAATTTTTTCATGAATAGTTTTTTTGTATTAATTTTCAAAGTGAACACATCCTGAAAAATAGAAAATTGAGCATGCTCCGGGCCCCTAAAATTTTTGAAAACTAATCGAAAATCCATTTTTTTTGAATATATTAGAATGGAGTCTAGTTTCTAAAAAATTAATTTACTTGAAATTTTTATATCTATCTCTATTTCTCCCTCTCTCTATCTCTCTCAATCTTTTCCTCTCCCTCTCCCTCTTTGTCTCTATCTCTCTCTATCTCTCCCTCTCTAATTGTATATATCTATCTCTCTCCCTAACTATCTTTATCTCTCCCTCTCTCTACTCTATCTCTCCCTCTTTGTTTATCTCTTTGTATCTCTCTCTCCCACTTTTATTTATCTCTCTCCCTATTCTCACTCCCTCTCCCTCTCTCCCTCTCTCCCTCTCCCTCTTTGTATCTCTATCTATCTCCCTCTCTATCTCTCCATCTCTCTCTCTCTCTATATATATATATCACTCTATCACTCTCTTTCTCCCTCTCTATATCTATATATATTTCCCCCTTTATCTCTATCTATTCCTCTCTCTTAATATATCGCTCCCTCTCTCTATCTCTTTCCATCCTTCTCCCTCCCTCCCTCCCTCTTGTTTCTCTCTGTATCTATTTATATATCTCTCCATCTCTATCTCTATATCTCTCCCTCTCTCTCTCTCTATGCTTCCCTCTCTTTCTCTATTTCTATCTCTTCCTCTCTCTCCTTCACCCTCTCCCTATCTCTAACTCTAACTCTAATTCTATTTCCCAATGATCATATATTTTTACTTAAATATCTATATAACATGCTTGTTTTTTGTAATGTGAGCACGTTATTGGATCTTTTATATAGCATGTTCATGTTTTATTGATTTTTTTAATTTGGAGACTTTTTTTCCTCCTATTTGGTGTATTTCTTCTCACCATGTCCTTTTACAAACACCACCAAGCACTCTATCTATGAAAAGTAAGATTTCTACCACAAAACCTCCAAATAAACAATGCTCAACCTAAAGTTAAATAAAACAACATCAATAAAATGAAGAGATGTAAGGCTCCTCAACTAAAGGAAGATAAAACTAAAATACATTCCCACCATCAAGGAGTATGTACAAAACCACAAACCATCCCTTGCACTCCTTAAAACTAACCTCATAACAAACTAATGCACATGAGAAGACAAGAGATAAAAACCATGTCGAGGACTCCTCAAAATCACCCCTACAAACTAACATCTACAACTCAAGACTCATACTAATGAGAAGACAAAGCACAAAAAAAAACACACCTAAGAAAATAGGTGGGCACTACCTATCAAATGGTTCTCCATGGAGTGGAACAAGAGTGGGGAATGAAATTGCTCTATCAAAGAACAATCTCCTCATTAGGTCCATGCTAAACTTCTGTCTAGCTCCAATTGAAAGCTCCTTAGTATTTTTTCTAAACCTCATCATAGAATAACCATTACAACACATTATCTCTAAAAAATAGAGATCTTTAACCACACCCAAGTTTATCTAGCATAAAAAATCACCCAACAAGGCACTCCATGCTAACTAAATTCCAACCACACCACTCTAATATTTAGAATCTCTGTAAGGCAAAATTATCACTACACTCTACTAGAAGACCACTTCAAATCACCACCAAAGTTCTCTCTACATGATTAGTATAGAAAATAGGAACTCTTCACGACATCATGATTTACATCTTTCTCACAAAAAAGCATCTATCTTCGAATGATAGATCTACTCCGAAGAGCACCATACCATGCCAAGGCTACAAAAATAAAATATCTATAGTGACTAGCTCACTTGTTTAGGTTGATAGAAGAAAGACCCAAGCCATCTTGGATTGGCTCCCTCCTGCTACATTGATGGAGTTGAGAGGGTTCTTTGTCCTTCAAGTAATTATTAGAAGAGGTTTTTTAAGGGGTTTGCATAGCTAGAAACACTCTTAAATGACATTAAAAAGAAAGTAACTTTTGCATGCCTGTGGATATTACACAAGAAGATTTTAATAATCTTAAGGATGTAATAAGTTCATGTATTGTACTTACTATTCAAAATTTTTCACATCCATTTGTTCTAGAATGTGATGCTTCAAGAGAGGGAATTGCACCTATATTAGTACAAAAGGATCATCCCATAGCATTTGAGAGTAAAAAATTGAAAGAATTAGAAAAGGGATTTTCTATCTATTCCATTGAGATGCTTACCATCTTGCATGCTTTGTCTAAGTTTAAATAGTTTTTAGTTTGTGGAAGACTTGTGGTGAAAACATATTGTAATAATTTGAAGTTATTCCTTGGCCTATATAACTTGATTGATTGGTAACAAAAAATTGCGAGTAACCTCCAAGATTATGATTTTGATATTGATTACATGAAAGGGAAAAAGAATTTGGTTGTTGATGTTCTTTCCAGGATGCCTACCCTCTAGTCTACTTCTATAATTTTTGTTGATTAGATGGTTACTATTATGGTAGGATATGTTTAAAAACTATTTTCTACTAACCTCCTAGATGGGAATGTGAGAGATGATAAATTCATAGTAGCAAATGGTCTCATTATTTACAAAAAAAATTCTTCTTAGTTCTTGAAACCAAAATGCAGGAGAAGATTTTTAGAGCCTTTCATGATGCATCACTAGAAAGACACCTAGGATTCTACAAGACATACAAGAAAATCAAAGAAATATTCTCATGAAATGGCCTTAAGGACAATGTGCTTACAAAATAAATTAGAACATCTATTTCTAGTAGGTTTTCTACAAACATTAACTATTCTTCACTAAAGTGTATAATTGATTTTATTACAAGGCTTGCTAACGTAAATGGTAATGATTGCATATATGGTGTTGTGGATACAAGAACTAAATACGAACACTTCTTTACAATTTATTTATAAATCAAAGCACATTAAGTGGCTGATTTTTTAGAGAAGTGTTTAGGCCACATGGATTGCCAAAAAATATTGTCAGTGATAGAAATAGTAGATTTCTAAATTCTTTTTCACAAGAATTATTTTGATATTTTATTTCAGGGTTTAACTGCGTAGTTTTTGAGTCAAACACATGACCCATATTTCATGAGTAGTGGTTCACATGAACCCATCTCTCATGTTAATGAATGGTCCACTTAGCACTCATTGCATCTAGGTGATGCACACAGGGGTGAAGCATTGAGACTTCCTGGGAGGTCACCAATCCCAGTACTACTCCAACTCAAGCGCGCTTAACTATGGAGTTTCCCCCAAGATCAAGCCCACTTAGCTTGCTACCCCATTTGCAAAACCTTTAGCAAGTGTTGTTCCTTATGAACCATTCATTATAGAGCCCCTTTAGCTCATCAGTTGATAAGTAGGAGGTATTTTTCACAGCATGTTAAATTATGATATTTTATTTCAGGGTTTAACTACGTAGTTTTTGAGTCAAACACATGACCCATATTTCATGAGTAGTGATTCACATGAACCCATCTCTCATGTTAATAAATGGTCCTACTTATCAACTAATGAGCTAAAGGGGCTCTATAATGAATGGTTCATAAGGCACAACACTTGCTGAAGGTTTTGCAAATGGGGTAGCAAGCCAAGTGGGCTTGATCTTGGGGGAAACTCCATAGTTAAGCGCACTTGAGTCAGAGTAGTACTGGGATGGGTGACCTCCCGGGAAGTCTCGATGCTTCACCCCTGTGTGCATCACCTAGATACAATGAGTGCTAAGTGGACCATTCATTAACATGAGAGATGGGTTCATGTGAACCACTACTCATGAAATATGGGTCATGTGTTTGACTCAAAAACTATGCAGTTAAACCCTGAAATAAAATATCATAATTTGACATGCTGCGAAAAATACCTCCTACTTATCAAGAATTATTTTGTTTGACTAGTACAAAACTTACCCCTAGCACAAGCTATTATTTATAAATAAATGGACAAAAATAAAGTCAATAAAAGGGTTGAAAGACAATTAATAAACTATGTTTCAAATCAACAATTAGTATGGGTTAAGTTATTGCTTAGGAGAATACTACTACAATACAACCCATGATATGCTAGTTGGTATGTCTATAGATATGGAATTATATAGCTATGATGTATTAAATGTTATTGATTTAATATTCGCAAATAGAAGAGTCCCAATAGCTAGTGACTTGGTGAAGCATAGTCAAGATATTTGAAGGTCATTGAAAAATCATCTCTAGAAAGCTCAGAATCAATGAAAGTTCTATGTTTATAAAAACCACATTGAGAGATCATTCAAGGTTGGGATATGGTATTTCTAATATGGAAACCTTATAGGAAAACTTCCATCAAAAGAAGTGGGGTTAAAAAATTGAAACCTTGCCTTTATAGGCCTTAAAGAATTTTGAGGAAGGTTGGATGAGTTGGAGTTGCCAGAAAATAGTAGGATCCATAATATTTTCCATATGTCTTTCCTTAACAAGTAACTTGAACATCATGTCAAACCTTTAATAGATTGTCCACGCTTGGATGATGAGGGAAAGCTTATATTCATACTAGATGATATTACCAATTTGAGGGTGGAGAAATTGATAATAAAAACATTACATAGTACTTGGTTTGTTGGAAGAATCTACTTAGATAGGATGCTACATGGGAGGGACTAGAGATTTTGGAACACCCAAATTTCCATTAGTTATGGGAAAGTAATTCTAGGAAGGGCATACTTGTAATGTCCCCTTTTGAATTAAATTAATTTTGAGGACATGATGCCTATTCTAATATTTCTCATGGGCTAAGGGAAATTATCTAGTGAAATATATTTAATTAATAGACCCAAATTAATTATTATTTTAAACTTAGTAAATTAGAAAAATTAAATATTAAGATAATATCCATTAGTGTAGCTTCCAAAGCACGTGTCTATCTTAACTATGATAGATTATTAATGGGGATTTACAAATCATTATAACCAAGGAGTTTATTGTTAGTAATAACTAGGGAGTTGTAAAGAACTAATTTTGGGAGAGAATCTTGATTAATTTAAATATTATTACTTTATGGAGATTTAGGTGTTGGTATTTGAGCCCTCTCATTTCTATTTAAAATAGGTTCCTTCTTCATATTCATGTCTTTTGATAATTTATTCAACTTTTTCGATCATAGTTTAGACTTTATGTTCAACTAAAGGATCTGAAGATCAAAACCTTTGGATTCCTAAAGATTTGAGGATGAAACCCATTTGGTTTCCTAAGGGTAATCTCATTCACAGGTTGAATTTGTGTTGAAATGTTGAGGGCAATCTCTTTTTTAAATTATATTTATGTTGAAATATTTTGTTTTATTTTCTAGTAAGTATTTGTATTTAGAGTAGCAACATATTGTAATAGCAAATTTGAATCATATTTAGATGTTAATTTCATAATAGTCTGACATATTTGAATATATTTTATGTATCTCTAGGAACATATTTGTATTCCTTGTACAATCTATTACTACACCTTTTAGAATTACTATTATTACAAAAAGATTTATATTTCAAAAGATTTGACATATTATGGAAGCATATATTTTGAATTATAGAGGAAACATTATATTGTGGAGGAAGCTTTATTCATATTTTTTGTTATTCTTTGAAACTTCAACATGTATCTATATTATTTTGTAATTCATTGTTACTGTTAGTTTCAAGATAGACAACTGAGAGGGGGGGGGGGTGAATCAGTTGTCCCTAAACTTTTTATTTTGTTAACCACTTAAATCCTTCTTGTAATTAAGTAGCATAATAATAAATCAATCATGAAAACACAATGCAATAATTCAAGAGAAGAATCACATTAACATATATGACACCAAGATTTTAATGTGGAAAACCTGGTTAAGGGAAAAACCACAGGGTGACTAACCCAAGATTGTATTCTCTATTAAAAGAATAAAAGGAACAAAATGGCACATGCCAATTAGGGCTCACTGCTAAGCACACTGCTCACAAGAGGCCCACTGCCTACAGGAGACACACTATCTATAGAATAATAAATATTACATACTTGAATTGAAGAATTTCATCTTCACCATGCTTGAGTCAGTTCCATTTAAGCTCAATACTTCTACTCTACTTTTCACTCTTCTCCTCTCTACCACACTCTCATCTTTGACAAAAAGCTTTTTGAAATGACTTCACAACTCTTATTTATATAGGACATCGACTTTGAGATAATCATCAAACTCAGCACACTTTATTTTATTACAAAGCAAATACACAAATACAACTTGACTTATTACAAAAGACTTCATGCGAATCACCACTCTGTTGGCCACACATATCTGGGACTTCAATCTTCTTTGAGGAACACACCATCCTTCGTAAAACATCTTCAAGATCATCTGCAAGATGTGTAAATCATCTAGTCAGCCAAGCTAAGGAAGAACATCATCATCCGGAAGTAATTCTTCAATTGTGAGCTCAATCTTCAATGTGGACCACCAACACAAACTAGACACAATCTAGAGACCCCCACAAGCTTGCTTGATTCACTAAGAACATCCACATTACTTCTGATAACTAAAATCATTCTCTTCTTCATCCAGATTCTTAAGAACACAGTCTATCATCATTGTCATATTGAAATAGATGCTTACAGACCTCTAGACCACGAACCAATTGAGTTGTCAATTCACATTGACTTCCTAAACACTCCACCAAATCTGAAGAAAAAGATATTGCATTTTTGGATCTCACCAGACCCATTTGTGTCACTCTGTCACCTCTGAACATCTGTCAGAACCAGTTTTACTCATATGGCCATAACTTCTTCAAATCTTCATGTGGACATCTCAAATCTTTACTGGATCACCTTTAGACACATATCTACAAACCCTTTGATTCGCATCCTCTGATCTTCATCTAAGCTAGGATCTTCACTTCATAGAGCTTCACTGTCTTCATTGTTCTTCTCTGTTTCTGATAGGAC
Organism: Cunninghamia lanceolata; assembly: GCA_027924645.1. Taxonomy (NCBI): domain Eukaryota; kingdom Viridiplantae; phylum Streptophyta; class Pinopsida; order Cupressales; family Cupressaceae; genus Cunninghamia; species Cunninghamia lanceolata. The sequence continues at coordinate 8,430,815 of BSBN01000679.1, read as the reverse complement.
TAATTTTCTCAATATCCTCAGCACACAACTCATCCAATCCTTGACATCAATGTAACAGGAGTATGTTGACATCAATGACAACACCGGTTAGGCCCATACTTGCAACAATCTCCCCCTTTGTCATTGATGGCAACATATGATGTGAAAAACTGTTTTAACCATCAAGACAAGAACTTCTCCTTACTGACTGAAATAGCTCCCCCTAACAACAACAACCATTCACATGTCTTCTCTTCCTTTATTGCTCCTCATTTGATCAGCAACCACTTTTTGTTTTTCACAAGTCTTCTCTCCCCCTTTGACATCAATGGCAAAGGGCACATACTTGCATCACTCAGAATCATACAGACTACTCCCCTTGAGTAGCAGCTTCCTATCATCAATCCAAACCACAAGATATGACTATGAGATCCACCAGACTGATGCACATTAGTGCACCTTAATTCAGATCTGGAGGGGTAATAACCCCTAACTTATCCCTGAGATACTCAAAATAGTCCTTACGTAGAGGTTTAGTAAAGATATCTGTAATCTGATCTTTAGAGGGCACAAACTCCAATCTAACTTCACTCTTGTTCACTTGCTCTCTCAAAAAGTGAAATTTGATGGATATATGTTGTCTTTGAATGTAACACTGGATTCTTTGAAATGTTTATTACACTTGAGTTATCACAGAAGATTGTTATAGGTTCCTCATACTCCACTCTGATGACTCTTAGCATTTGCTTCATCCATAATACTTGAGTGCAACTACCCGTTGCTATAATATACTCTTCTTCTGTAGTGGATAGAGATAATGCCTCTTATTTCTTGCTCAGCCAAGAAACCAATCTTTTCCCCGAAAAGAATCCACCACCACTGGTGCTCTTCCGGTCATCCACATCTCTTGCCCAATCCGCATCTGTATATGCATGAAGAGAGAAATCATGATCCCTAGGATACCATAAACCATACTCAACTATTCCCTTTAGATATATGAAAATTCTCTTGATTGCCATGACATGAGATTCCCTAGGATCAGCTTGGAATCTGGCAACAAGACCAACAACATTCATAATGTCATGTCTAGTTTGAGTAAGATACAGTAGTCCTCCAATCATTGACTTGTACTTTTTCTGATCAACCTTAGGAGATTCATCATCTTTGCTTAGTTTACATCTGGTTGCCATGGGACTATTCATTGGTTTTGAATCTTCCATCCAAAATTTCTTCAACAATTCTTTCACATATTTGGTCTGAGATATGAAGATTCCTTTCTTTGTTTGAGTGATTTACAGACCCAAGAAGAATTTCATTTCCCCAAACATAGACATCTCAAATTCACTTTTCATTTGATTTGCAAAAGTCTTGCACATACTATCTCTTCCTCTAAAAATAATATCATCAACAAATACTTCAACAATCAAGATATTTTCATGTTCAATTTTGAAGTATAAGTTACTGTCGACAATACCTTTGTTGAAACCAATCTTCAAAAGATGTTTATCCAGTCTTTCATACTAGGCCCTTGGGGCTTGTTTGAGTCCATATAGTGCTTTCTTCAATTTACAGACCATATCATCATGATCAGACAACTGAAATCCATCCGGTTGCTCAATGTATACTTCTTCTTCCAAGTCACCATTTAGGAAGGTAGACTTGACATCCATTTGATATACTTTGAAATCCTTGAAGGCAACAAAAGCAAGAAATAATCTAACTACTTCAGTTCTTGCCACTGGAGCAAAAGTTTCTTCAAAATCAACTCCTTCTACTTGGGAATAACCCTTGCAGACCAATCTGGCTTTGTTTCTGACTACTTCACTATCTCTATTCAATTTATTTCGGAAGACCCATTTTGTTCCAATCACATTTTTGTTTCTAGGTCTGGGAACAAGATCCCAAGTGTGATTTTTCTCAATCTGCATCAACTCTTTCTTCATTGGTTTAGTCCATCTTTCATCATTGCATGCTTCACTTATTATTTTTGGTTCAATTTTTAAAATCAGACAATACTTTTCTGAGTCTTGAGCAATCTTTCTTCTTGTTTGAACACCTTTGCTTTTATCACCTATGATCTTATCTTCAGAGTGATTTAGTCTTACATACCTGGAAGTTTTTGGAATTTCTTGCACTTCTATTTCTTGGATAGGTTCATTCAAACTTATCTCATCTTCCTGATTCTCTGGATCATTCTAGATCTGAATTTTAGAAGGGACTTGAACTTCTTGGACCAAAACATTATTCTGATCATCTTCTTCATATTCATAAAACCTTGAGGGTTTTTCAATGCCTTCATCAACCTTCACATTTGTACTTTCTATAATCTTTCTCAATCTCTTGTTATAACACCAGTATGCTTTGCTTTGAGTAGAATAACCCAAGAAAATTCCTTCATCACTTCTAGCATCAAATTTTCCAAGGTCTTCATGTCTTTTAATGTAACATTTGCTACCAAAGACTCTAAAATACTTCATAGTGGGAGTGATGCCAAAGCAAAGTTCATAAGGGGTCTTACCAATATTGTTTCTGATTTGTACTCGATTAAGAGTATAGACAACAGTGCTTACAACTTCTCTCCAGTAGATCTGAGGAATATTTGCTTCCATCATCATGGTTCTAGATGCATCCTAGATGGTCTGGTTCTTTCTCTCCACTACTCCATTCTGCTGTGGAGTTCTTGGAGCAGATAACTGTCTTTTCATCCCATGTTTCTCATAGAATTCTATGAACTCTTCGGATGTGAATTCTCCACCTCTATCAGACCTGAGACATTTTAAGTTTAATCTGGTTTCATTCTCTACCATAGCTTTGAATATTTTGAATTTCTCAAGAGCCTCAAATTTTTCTTTCAAAAAAGTCACCCACATCATTCAGGAGTGGTCATCAATTAATAACATGAAGTATCTATCACCTTGCAAACTCCTGATTCTTGCTGGTCCACATAGATTAGTATGTAGTAAGTCCAACAATCCTGTAGAAGATTTTTCCTTACTTTTGAATGTGACTCTGCTCTTCTTACCCAACTGACATTCTTTGCACAAACTATTAGTAGGTTTCACTAGTCTTGGAAGATCTCTTACAACCTGAGTGTTGCTTATCTTGATGATATTATCAAAATTTACATGACACATTCTCCTATGCCACAACCAACTCTGATCGATCAATTTGAACAAATAAACAACTTTTCCCAGTACCAACCAAGTGGAAGATGTTACCTTTTGTTTGAGTAGCAGATGCAATCTTTGTTCCAAAACTTTCAAAGATCTTACACTTTCTATTTTTGAATCAGAGATCATAGCCTTTGTCCACCAACTGTCCAACACTGAGAAGATTGTGCTTTAGACCTTCAACATACAGTACATCACTAGTTTTGTTCTCTCCATCAAAAGAAATAGTTCCTCTACCTTTGATTCTACCAGTAGAATTATCACCAAATTTTACAACTCCTTCATATCTTTCCAAATCTATGAAATTATTTTTGTCACCTATCATATGGTGGGATCATCCACTGTGAATGACCCAATCATCCTTTTCTTCAATTTTGGCAACCAGAGCTCTTTCTATCATTTTATGATTGACAGATTCATAGGGCATTGTATCTTCTTCCTTGATGGTAATAAATACTCAGTCACTTCCAGATTTGTTTCTTGTCTCTGATTCATCATCTATTACTCCTTCATCATCATCATCTTCATGAACACAATAAAATTTCTTTTGAAATCTTGATATGTTTGGATTTGGCCTAGAAAATCTTTCCGAACACCTTGAGGCAAAATGACCAATCTTGTTCCAATTAAAACATTTGAAAGGCAATTTTCCTTCATACTTACCTAATCCTCTTGGCATTCTCTTTGCAATGAGGGCCTCAAGTTTTTTAGCTTCTAATTCATCCTCTTCCAGATCTTTTCTTGCTTTCTCATACCAAGATGATTTTCTTGAGGAGCTTTCTTGATGCAGGAGCATCTAGTGGTGTAAGGGCAATCTTGCATCACCCAAAAAAAAGTTAATTCAAAATCATTGTAGTTGTTTCTATTTCTTTCCATAATTAGTGTTTCTAGTTCCATAATATCCAGAATAATGATGTAGGACTTTTAGTTTTTCCAAAACTACTAAAAATAGCAACCTACCTATTTTGGAAAGTGTACCTGCCATTTTAGGAAAGTTTGCATTTGGGCACTGATTGAAGCGAAAACTTACAGAAAGTTACATAACAGAAATATAAGACCTTTGGTGAAGGAATCAAGCAAAGATCATTTGTGAGCTGAAAGATATTAAAGTTTTTGTTTTCCGAAAAGCCCCTAAAAATTTTTGAAACGAGATATGAGGCACTAAAACATCTCATAATGTCCCAAAAAGTTGACAAAAATCCATTTATGGATTTCTGGCATGATAGTTCACATCGTGAGCTTTTCGGTGCTTAAAACAGTTCGTCAATTGGACACCCAGATCAAAAGTTATGCTTCCCAGAAGTTGACCTACTTTTGGAGGGAGTTGCAAATTTTAAAATTTAGCTGGAGGCCACCAAAAAGTGCTATTTATGACTATTTTGGGAACCCTGGGCAATAGTAGAGTTAAGGGAGCAAGTGTGGAGTCAAGAATAGGTAGGAAAATAGAAACCCTAGTTGATTTGGGGTTACAGAAGGCAGAAGATTCTAGAGCCTGGTGAGGTGTAGCTATAGTGTGTTGCAGCCTGTGGAGGATTGATTCCTTGGATTGTAATTGAGTTTCTGTAATGTAATGAGTTGCCCAAATCAATAAAGAAATATTCTATTTTCTATATTTTATTTATGTTGTTGTGTGATTTATGATTTACCCCCTTCATCAAGTGGTATCAGAGCAAGGGTTCCTAAGTGTGTAGACAGATTACTGACCATGAGGTAGTTTGCACCAGGACCTAAGGTTGTGGGTTTGCTGTAGAGATCAAGATGCCTCCATGAAGAAATCGTATTGGGAGGAATGCTTTGATAGAAGAGGGTTTTAGAGCCCTGCAAAGACAAATTGATGCATTACAAGAGGAGCTACAAAGAGGGTTTGACCTGAGAACCCAGATCAGGTTAAGTTTGATTGGATCAATGACATGGAGGAGTATTTCGAGTATGAAGATGTGGAGGACCCAGATCAGGTTAAGTTTGCAAAAACAAAGTTGAAGGGCCATGCTAGTATTTGGTGGAAGGAGGTCAAATTAGATAGGAATAGAAGAGGAAAAGGAAAGATCACCAGATGGGATTGGATGGTGGAGAAACTAAAGTAAAAGTTCATTCCTGTGGACTATGAGATGGAGTTACTAAAGAAGTTGCAAGGACTAAAGCAAGGTACCAAGTTTGTCAAGGAGTATATAGAAGAGTTTTATAAGATTACTATTAGGACAAGCCATGCAGAGCCCAACAATGAGAAGGTAGCCTGTTACATTAATGGGTTGAGGCTAAGTATTCAAGAGGAGCCGAGTCTGGTCAGAATGACCACCATAGAAGATGCATACCAGTTTTCCCTGAAGTTGGAAGAGAAGCTGAATAAAAGATTTGATACCAAGCAAAGGGTAAGAGGTCAAGGCAGAAGGACTAGTGGAAGACCCTATGGGGGCTGAAATGAAGATGCAAAGAAAAGTGAAGAATTTGGCACTAGTCGAAATCAGAGAGGAGATAATACCTATCACCCTCATGACTAGAACAATGGTGAGCAAAGAGGAAGAGGAAGAGGCCGACCTGGGCAAGGACTCGGAAGAGGAGGTTTTAGAGGAACTTGTTTCCAATGTGGAGAAGAAGGGCATCGAGCATACAAGTGTCCACAACATCAAGGAAGGACAAATAGAACACCTGAAGGTAATGCACAAGTTCCACATGTAGATGAAGACGCACATTCTGAGCATTCTGAAGATGCTGAAAGGGGAGAAACCCTAGTTGTCAGAATAACCTTGCTGAATGAGGAGAAAGAACCAAATTAGAGGAAGAGTTTATTCCACACAAGGTGCAAATGTGAAGGTAAGTGTTGTGATATTATTATTGACAGTGGAAGAACTGACAATCTTGTTTTAGAGGAGATGGTTGACAAGTTGAAGTTGACAAGAAGAAAGCATCCACACCCATATCGGATTGCATGGTTGTAGAAGGACCACAGAGCTTTTGTTAATGAGCAGTGTCTAGTGAAGTTCAAGATTGGGGACTACCATGATGAGGTGCTGTGTGATATCATACTGATGGATGCATGTCATATGTTGTTGGGGAGGCCATGGCAGTATGATAGGAGTACTGTCCATGATGGTCGTGCAAACACATATTCCCTAACAAAGGATGGAGTTCCTCATAAGTTGAAGCCCTTGAAGGAGGTGGAAGAAAAGGTATGTAGTACTGCCCGAATTTGCTTGGTAGCTGGTAGGAATTTTTTGGAAGGTATGAAGCATGAGAGTCATTACTTTACATTGATTCCTAAGATCAATGAAGAGAAATGTGAAGATGTACCAGCAGAAGTCTCAGATATGTTGGAAGAATTTCTAGACATTATCTCTGATAATGTACCAGAAGGTTTACCACCAATAAGGAAGATAAGTCATCAAATGGATTTGATACCAAGAGCTAGTTTGCCAAACAAGGTAGCCCATAGAATGACTCCAACAGAGAGTGAAGAGTTGAACAGACAAGTTCAAGAGTTGTTGAGGAAGGGATTGATAAGAGAAAGCCTAAGTCCATGTACAGTACTTGTAGTACTAGCACCAAAGAAAGATGGAGAGTGGAGAATGTGCACAGACTCTTGAGCCATCAATAAGATCATGATCAAGTATAGATTTCCATTGCCCAGAATGGATGACATCATGGACTGTTTGAGTGGAGCCAAGTACTTCACGAAGATTGACCTGAAGAGTGGGTATCACCAAATCCATATCAGAGAAGGAGACAAGTGGAAGACAGCCTTCAAAACCAAAGAAGGTTTGTATGAGTGGTTAGTCATGCCATTTGGGCTAACCAATGCACCGAGCACATTCATGCGGCTCATGAAAGAGGTACTGAAAGAATTTTTGAGAATTTTTGTTATTGTTTATTTGGATGATATTTTGATTTTTAGTAAGACTTGGGATGAGCATTTGATGCATATCAGAAGAGTTTTAGAGAAGCTGAGGGAGGAGAAGTTACTGATTAATTTGAAGAAATGTATTTTTGCAAAGAAGGAGTTGGTATACTTGGGATTTGTTGTCTTAGAGGAAGGTCTTAAGATGGACCCAGAAAAAGTAAGGGCTATCATTGAATGGCCTACGCCAAGGAGCGCAACGGAGGTAAGATCTTCTCATGGTTTGGCAAGTTTTTACACAAAGTTTATCAGGAATTTTAGTAGCATTTGTGCACCCCTAACTGAGACAATGAGAGGGGATAGAAAAGAGTTTAGATGGACTAAAGGAGCAGACAAGAGCTTTGATACATTGAAGTAGAAAGTTGTAGAACAACCTGTTTTGGTACTTCCAAATTTCAATAAGGTATTTCAGGTAGATTGTGATGCTAGTGGTAGTGCTATAGGAGCTATTTTGAGCCAAGAAGGTAAGCCCATTGCCTATTTCATGAGAATCTTAATGATGCCAAGAAAAAGTATTCTATTTATGATCAAGAATTTTATGCAATAGTTCAGGCTTTGAAGAAATGGAGACATTATTTGTTGCCAAAAGAGGTTGTTTTATATACTGATCATCAGGCTTTGCAGTATCTTAATAGTTAAGGAAAGTTGAACCAAAGGAATTTGAAATGGGTTGAGTTTTTGTAGAGCTATACCTTTGTTTTGAGGCATAGGAGTGGGAAGTCCAACAGAGTTGCAAATGCCTTGAGCAGAAGGCAAAATTTGTTGACAGAAATGAAGATAGAGGTTGTTGGGTTTGATGAGCTCAAGAGTTTGTATCTAGAAGATCTAGATTTTGCAGAGGCTTGGAAAGCTTGTTTGGAACCTGTTACTTTGGACAGGACAAAATGGTTGGATTTCATTATCCAAGATGTCATGTTGTTTAGAGGAAACCAGTTGTGCATTCCAAGGAGTTCCATGAGAGAGAACCTAATTAAGAAGAAGCATAGTGGGGGATTGGCTGGACACTTTGGTCGAGATAAGACCATTGCTATTGTTGGTGAAAATTATTATTGTGCATGGTTGCAACAGGATGTGAGGAAATTTGTGCAGAGTTGCAGAGTGTGTCAAATGACAAAAGGGACCAATCATAATACAAGGCTATATCAGCCATTACCTGTACCAGAGAAGCCATGGCATGATATTAGTATGGATTTTGTTCTTGGTTTACCAAGGACACATAGAGGACATGATTCCATTTTTGTGGTGGTGGATAGATTCTCAAAGATGGCACATTTTATTCCTTGCAAGAAGACTAATGATGTTATTCATATTGCAAAGTTATTTTTAGGGAGGTGGTGAGATTACACGGTCTACTAAAGAGCATAGTTTTAGATTGAGATACCCAGTTTGTTGGTTATTTCTAGAGGACATTATGGAAGAAGTTGAAGAATAATTTGAAGTTTAGTTCTGCACACCATCCACAGACTGATGGACATATGGAAGTGGTGAATAGGAGTTTGGGTAACCTACTATGATGCTTAGTAGGAGATAAGCCCAAGGGATGGGATTTGATTCTACCACAGACAAAATTTACTTACAACAATTCTATGAATAAGAGTACTGGTAAATCACCATTCCAGATTGTATATGGAAATAGCTCAAGAAAGGGTTCCAAGTTAAGGAAGCTGGACAAAGGAGAAAAGACAAGTGCTGAAGCTGAAGACTTTGCAAAACATTTGAAGAATTTGCATGAAGAGGTGAGAAAGCATATTAATAAGATGAATATTCAGTACAAGGCTAAGGCCGATCAGAAGAGGAGGTATAAGGAGTTCTAGGTAGGAGATGAAGTCATGGTTCACTTGAGAAAGGAAAGGTTCCCAATTGGAACATACAATAAGTTGAAAATGAAGAAATTTGGACCATGTAGAATCCAAAAGAAGCATGATTCAAGAAATGCATATGAGGTAGAGTTGCTAAGTGGGATCAATAATTCCCCTATTTTCAACATTACTAATTTATCAGATTATCATGAAGGTGGAACAGAGGATGGACCAACAGAAGCGCATTGGAGTATTCTGGCATCTACTTCAATGGAGGAAATAGAAGAGATCTTGGATAGCCGTGTGGGAAGAAGTACTCAGAACAAGCAATATGAAGAATATATGGTAAAATGGAAAGGAAGGCCTGTTGAAGATTCTTCTTGGTTGTCTAAGGTAGAGGTTGACCATTTGGGTTTTCCTCACACAAACATCTGAGACATGACAGGGTCACTTCTCAAATTACCTTAAGTGTTTGAGGCAGAAGCATCCAGTGGTGTAAGGGCAATCTTGCATCACCCAAAAAGAAGTTAATTCAAAATCATTGTAGTTGTTTTCATTTCTTTCCATAATTAGTGTTTCTGGTTCCATAATATCCATAATAATGATGTAGGACTTTCAGTTTTTCAAAAACTGCTAAAAATAGCAACCTGCCTATTTTGGAAAGTGTACTTGCCATTTTAGGAAAGTTTGCATTTGGGCACCGATTGAAGCAAAAACTTACAAAAAGTTACATAACAAAAATATAAGACCTTTGGTGAAGGAATCAGGCAAAGATCATTTGTGAGCTGAAAGATATTAAAGTTTTTGTTTTCTAAAAAGCCTTTAAAAATTTCTAAAATGAGATATGAGGCACTAAAACATCCCATAATGTCCCAAAATATTGACTGAAATCCATTTACAAATTTCCAACATGATAGTTCACATCGTAAGATTTTTGGCACTTAAAACGGTTCATCAATCAGACACCTGGATGAAAAGTTATGCTTCCCAGAAGTTGACCTACTTTTGGAGGGAGTTGCAAATTTTGAAATTTAGCTGGAGGCCACCAAAAAGTGCTATTTATGACTATTTTGGGAACCCTGGGCAATAGTAGAGTTAAGGGGCCAAGTGTGGAGTCAAGAATAGGTGGGAAAACATAAACCCTAGCTGATTTGGGGTTACAAAAGGTAGAAGATTCCAGAGCCTGGTGAGGTGTAGCTGTAGTGTGTTGCAGCCTGTGGAGGATTGATTCCTCAAATTGTAATTGAGTTTCTGTAATGTAATGAGTTGCCCAGATCAATAAAGAAATATTTTATTTTCTATATTCTATTTCTGTTGTTGTGTGTTTTATGATTTACCCCCTTCATCATTTCTCCTGGATCATATCTCTATTTTCCTTTTGTAGAGGCACTAGCTTTGAATGCAGATTTAGTCTTGGGAAGTGCATCACCAAACTCAGCTAACTTGAATGCATCTATCTTACCAACCAATTGATCCCTTGTGATAGTTGTTAAGGATCTGGTTTCCTCAATAGCAGCAACTTTGTGTTTATAAGTAGGAGGTAAGGATCTGAGAACTTTAGCAACAATTTCATCTTCATCCAGTACTCCACCAACACATCTGATGCCACAAACAAGCTCATTTACTTTGGTCATGTAAGAAGTGATATTCCATCTTCACTCATCTTTAAGTTTTCAAACTTTCCTTTCAGACTTTGTAGCTTGGCACACTTAACATATTTGTCTCCTTCATATAGATTTTCAAGCTTTGTCCAAATTTCATAGGCAGTCTTTAAACCCACAACATTTATTAGCTTTGAATCAGACAAGGTACTCAGTAGGGCTTCTTTAGCTCAAAGATTATTCTCTGCATCTCTGATTTCATTTAGAGTTGTAGGGTCATTTGTTGGGGGAACATATTTAATTGAGGTTATGTTCCAATATTGATATCCCATGCATTGTATGTGACATTCCATGCAGCTTTTCCAGGCAGTGAAGTTTGAACCATCAAACCTTGGACTGTCCTTCTTGCAAGTCAACATTTTGGATCTCCTCAAGTGATTAATATTATTCTAGAGGAACTTAGTTGTAATACCAATTATTAGTTTCAAGATAGACAACTAAGATGGGGGTGAATCAGTTGTCCCTAAACTTTTCTTTTGTTAACCACTTAAATCCTTCTTGTAATTCAGCAGCATAATAATAAATCAATGATGAAAACACAATGCAATAATTCAAGAGCAGAATCACATTAACACATATGACACCAAGATTTTAATGTAGAAAACCTGGTTTATACAAAAACCACGAGGTGACTAACCCAATATTATATTGTCTATTAAAAGAACAAAAGGAAAAAAATGGCACATGCCAATTAGGGCTCACTACTCGAGCACACTGCTCACAAGAGGCCCACTGCCTACAGGAGACACACTATCTACAAAATAATAAATATTACATACTTGAACTAAAGAATAGCATCTTCACCATGCTTGAGTTAGTTCCATTTAAGCTCAATACTTCTGCTCTACTTTTTGCTCTTCTCCTCTCTACCATACTCTCATTTTCGCCAAAAAACTTTTTGAAATGACTTCACAACTCTTATTTATACAAGACATCGACTTTGAGATAATCATCAAAGTCAGCACACTTTATTTTATTACAGAGTAAATACACAAATACAACTTGACTTATTACAAAAGACTTCATACGAATCACCACTCTGTCAGCCACACATATCTGGGACTTCAATCTTCTTTGAGGAACACAACATCCTTCGTAGAACATCTTCAAGATCATCCACAAGATGTGTAAATCATCTAGTCAGCCAAGCTGAGGAAGAAGATCATCATTCAGAAGTAATTCTTCAATTGCGAGCTCAATGTTCAATGAGTACCACCAACACAAACTAGACACAATCTAGAGACCCCCACAAGCTTGCCTGATTCACCAAGAACATCCACACTACTTCTGATAACTAAAATCATTCTCTTCTTCATCCAAAATCTTAAGAACACTATCTATCATCACTGTCATATTGAAATAGATACTAGTAGACCTCCAGACCATGAACTAATTGAGTTGTCAATTCACATTGACTTCCTAAAAACTCCACCAAATCTGCAGAACAAGATATTGCATTTCCAGATCTCACCAGACCTATTTGTGTCACTCTGTCACCTCTGAACATCTGCCAGAACTAGTTTTACTCATATGGCCATAACTTCTTCAAATCTTCATGAAGACCTCTCAAATCTTTACTGGATCACCTTTAGACACATATCTAGAAACCCTTTGATTTGCATCCTCTGATCTTCATCTTAGTTGGGATCTTCACTTTATAGAGCTCCATTGTCTTCATTATTCTTCTTTGTTTCTAATAGGACCAATTTTCTCAATATCCTCAGCACACAACTCATCCAATCCTTGACATCAATGCAACAAGAGTATGTTGACATCAATGACAACAGTTAGGCCCATACTTGCAACAGTTACATCTTTTTGGCTATTGTTATTAGTTTAAATATATTTATATAGAATTTAATATTCATCCACCATATGCTCTAGCCTTTCTCTCATGGGATCTAGGTGATCAAAAAGTGCTTGATAATATTATTTACTCATTGTTCTATCTTGCCTTTCCCTCATGGGATCTTTGATAAAAAAGTGGTAAACATTTTTTAACAAAATTTTGTGTGTCATTACACTAGAGCCTCTCATGACAACAGAGGCCACTACTATAAGTTCCCAAAGAACATTCTTAAGAAACCAAACTACACACCCAAGTACTACAAGTCCTTATGTCCCTTTATTGTAAGTACTTGCCATGATGCTACAAGCGACCCTCACGATACTGCAAGAAACCACCATGATGTTGCATGTACAAAATGTATCCATCTTACAATCTCTTTACTACTAAACACATCAATCTACCATGATCACCTAGAGGCTTGGATCAAACCAACATCTACAAATCCTTGTCATCCAAATAGTCTACAACATAACCCATTGCACACAAGAAACCATCACCACTATAAAGATATATGGGAATAGATAACCCACATTTGAGTTATCTATGTAACTTGTAGGTATATATAGCTCACAAAAACAACACAACTTGTAAATTTCAAAGCACAACATGGATCCACTAAGGAATGTAGACGCAAAAGTAACTAGGCTCAATTGTGAATTAACAATACTAAAAAGAAAGATAATATGTAGATTCTTCCTTGACACCAACATTAGATCAAAAACTCAAATCCAAAATGCCACAAATCCACAACATTGAATAATTGCAACTTACAAATGCAACAACAACCACAAAAATCTTGAACTAAGAAAGTTACAATCAATCTCCTCAAACCATCATGAAGTATGCATGTAAATATGCAACTATCACCATTTATATAATCCTAAACAAAATTTAACTTTGAATTTGTGGTCTAATGTGTGTTGGGCTATTTCTTCTACCAACCTACAAAGAGACAATTAAAAGGATCAGAGATTTCATCTACTTTCATTTCAAATATCTTTGACATTATGCAAGATTATGAGTATGTGTAGGCTATCATCTTTGATTTGGTACACTTCTCCTTCTTCAACACTGAAAGGTGGCGAACAACACTCAACAACTATGAATTCCAGGAAGGGGAGGCTCTAATTGGTGGTATCTTTGACAGGGAACTCTTGTAGACATCCTGTTAAGGGAAAATTGGATCTAAATGAATAATCAATATATCAATAATATCAATGATACCCAAAACTCAATGAAATAATGAACAAAAGAGATTCAATCAAACAATGAACAATACAAAGCAAACCTCATTTAATTCTCAACTTCCATTGATCGCATATCACAAATGATCTTGTCTATGAATATGGCCCTCAGAAGGTGCACTTCCTTGCTATGATTCCAAGATGTCACATGGGAACGACTATGATAGTTTCTCCATGAAGATTAGCTTCACAACAATGATAGTAGTGTGTAGTAACGAGTGTGATCGCAAGCAATGAAGGAATTGGTGCCAAAGGCGCACTGTAATTCCTACAGAGTAACAATACTTAAAGCTTGGATGAATGAAATGGAAAAATGGGGTTTAATTTATAGACTTGTGAGGGAAAAGATCAACAGTATAAAAAGAATGAGAAGATAAACGGTAGAGAACGGTTGAGGAATGTACGTGAATAAGAAGAAGACAAGTGTCACACAAAAGTTGTTTTGTTTGAGTTAACTACTTTCTTTTCTAAATATAAGATATGACTTCATAAATTAGGAAGTTTTTTTCCAATTTAAGAGATATTGATAAAAATAAGGTTGATTGAGTCAGTTAACTCAACTTGAAATTTGCTTTTGCATGATTTGAGAGAAATTAAATAATAAATTATTAAATTTTGTGTGCATGAAGAAGAAGACTTATTTTTAGAAGATTTGGAAGATATTTAGAAGAATTAGGAGATAAGAAAGCAAATTAAATAAATAAATTTATTTAATTGTTGTGCATGATTTTGGAAGAATAAATAAAATATTTGATTATATTTTATTTTTGGAGATTGAGAGAATTTAAATAAATTCAATTGATTTATTTAAAACTGGAAGAATGATTTGATTTAATTAAATAATTAAGAATTATTTAATTGTTTGGAAGAATTTAATTAAATAAAAGATTTTATTTAATTTTGACTTTAGAATAGGTAATTAAATATTTTGATATTTAATTAACTTAGAGGAATATGAATCAAATAAATAAATTTGTTTATTTATTTATTGATAGAGTAATTAGATGGAATAAATATTAAGAATATTTATTTAGACTAAATCGTGTCATTTTAGGCTTATACATTTTGTCCCTCTTTGATGCAATGCAATTTACAGTGTTGCTTCAAAGAATAAGTTGTCTAACAATGATACATGCCCCAGTTTGCCCCTGGTATAGGTTATGACGATAGGATGCCCCCTTGGGAGATTGAACGAGAAGGCAGAAAGTGTGGGATAGACAATCTCATGAAGACGAAGGAAAAACTTGGTTAGGATTGAAGAAAATAGGATACGTTTCTGAGAAACGGGAAGAAAACAAGAAGAAACGGGCACAGGAAGTAGTCTTAGTCACCACATAGCTAGTTTAGGGTTTGCATGCTATATATAGGAGCTGGGTCTAGAAGACAAGTCATTTGCACACTTGGCTTTTGTTAGATTGTCTTTGAGAGCTTTAGGAGAGTACAAAACATAGAGTAGTTATCACTAAGATGGATATTTTGTGTGAGGAGCATCACTTTGAGTGCATCCAATGATTCGACCGGCTAGCAGAGACAGGACCCCCAGTATGTATCTCAAAAAATTTCTCCTAGAGTCGATTTTGAGTGCATTAAATGCTAGGCAAATTTAGGCTAGACAAATGTGCCAAATCACAGTTCGGTGCATTCAAAATGTGGAACTATATATCTGTCAATCTGTGGCACATCTAGGATATAAAACGACACATACATGAAACTTGCTCATGTATTAGAAAGGTCAACACATGCATCATTTAGCAGCACATGTACAATATGAGTTGGTGCATGCAATTGAGCGGTGCATTGACGGTATGGGATGGCACATTCACGAAATGTCATGACGCATGTGTCAAAAGTGGCACATTTGCTAAGAGATGGTGCATGTACCTTTTGCTCTAGTTCATATGATATAGATAGTTAGTTTACTTAACAAAATTGACTCGATTGGAATCTTGTTTGATGCGTCAATCGATAAGCTATCTCTGAGATTGCAAGAATCTAGTTAAGAGATGTAGTGTGCTATTTTGATCAATTTGATATGTTAAGTTAGTTGATATGATTCTATAGATATGTTGAGCATGGTACTTGCAACTTTAGGTTGACACCTTGCTTTGCATGTTTGTAGGAGGACATATGAGATACACTAATGTCGTGGGAGCAGTTTCCCATGCCGATGTTGCAGTGGCACATGTTGACAGAGATAGATCAAGAGGCACTCGGTGTGATGGGATTAGACTACATGTACTTTATTCTTGACGTTCGAGTGAACCGAAGCTTACTGATTGCAGTAGTGGAGAGGTTTCATAGTGAGGATGGGACCTTTCACTTCCCAACTAGTGAGATGACGATGACTCTCGAGGATGTATACAGGATACTCTACTTGCTGATTCAGGGAGAGCTCATGGAGTATGATCCACAGCGGGATGCAGGACTTGCAGAGTGCAGGCGGGTATTTGACAACCCCGAGCTAGACTGTCAGGTTATCTCTTGGCAGGATATACATGATTACTATGACTATTTCCCTAGGATAGTTGTAGGATTGATCAGAGGCCTTGTATGCCCCGATAGGAGATTACACGAGTTCCCAATTAGATGGGGATGGATTATGAAGAGGATGATCTCAGAGGGCACCCGCTATGCTTGGGGTGTCTATGTTTTGGCACACCTATACCATGATATGCATCAGGTGGTATACCACAGGGGTGCTATTTTATCAGAAGCTGTCTCACTGTTACAGTTTTGGTTGTGGGAGCATATCATCATCACCAGACCTATATGTGTGTTTTAGAGACAGAGGGGAGAGCCTTACAGCTATGGCTATGCAAGAGTGATTTCCGAGCATAGGCTGGGGAAGCTAGAGTATTGGAGGCATGCACTGGGTGGGGTAGATGTGGTCATTTGGTGACCATATCTAGACTGTGAGCCTTGGGATGATGAGGCGGACGAGTTGCCATACTTCTATTAGACTCGGTGGCTTGTAGGACAAACACAGTTTATCCTAGAGAGACAGATTGTCAGTAGCCTTCGAAGGCAGTTTGGGAAGAGACAGGGCATGCCATAGGGACAGGCTCTATTTGCACGACACATGCAGAGATGTTTAGATGGGGCCTAGTGGTGTCCTATGAGGAGGCAGTGGCAGAGTTTTGATAGATTCCTTATACTACCTGGCTAATGAGGAGAGAGATTGCAGATGCATAGATGACATAGGACTATGAGGAGTGGTTCACAGAGCATCCATTTCTGAGATACTCTGGCCCTGGAGAGCTGGCTCCTCACATAGACGAGGCAGATTTAGATGACAAGGGCAGGGTTGGCAGGAGGAGGAGGAGGAGGAGAGGAGGACGGAGAGATGGAGGAGAGGGTGGAGATGGGAGAGATGGAAGTAGACTCAGGTATAGGAGGAGAGCTAGGGAGGGATCCTCACATGCTCAACAAGTAGTGCAGCCATAGGTTGCACAGTAGCCTGCATAGTAGGGACAGATGCCCCCATCGTAGTAGGTGGTGCAGTAGCAGGTACCTCAGCCGCAGGGGTAGGGACAGGCACAGGCCTCTCAGGATCCAACATAGCCAAATGTCCAGGGGAGAGCCATTGCCATGTTGAGAGGATAGGTTCGACAGCTGTGGTCTTAGCTTAGGATGGCCGAGGCTCGGTGGGAAACAGATGCAGGTGTTATCTTGGGCTCACTAGAGAGCTAGATATGGTGGAGCCAAGGATATGAGCTATCTGAGTAGAGAGGGACACAACAGTGATAGCCTTGGGTACAAACGCTACTAGCAATTTTTTGGTTGGATAGGAGCAGTAGGCACAGGTACAGCTAGCACAGACACAGGCACAGTTAGCATAGGTGCAGGGGCAGTTAGCGCAGGTACAGGGTGAGCTTGCCAAAGCGTAGGCTCAGACACAGTACTACCGAGGATTATACCATGGTGCTATTCCAGTTGATTAGAGGGCTCCGAGCTATAGGAGCCAGTCCATGGCCTCGTAGAGAGTGGGTGGATTGGGGTCAAGAGCCTCTGTGATGGGCTCGCAATAATCTGGGGCTAGTAGAGGAGGGGACACAGAGGACACTGCTGGGAGTAGTGGTTCACAGCAACAGGGTTAGCAGACACTTGCATAGATTTTGGCTCCTATGTACTTACCGTTTGATGGCTCTGATAGCTGGATACGTATATGTACCATTTTTGTATTTTGAGACATGTATCATTTATCCTTGAAATGTATACACTGTATATGACATTGACTCAAAGATGGACATTTTGATATTGTACATTTGGACATGCTTTATGATATTTATATGATGATGCAACTATATTTGATGGTCTCTATATGCAGTCATGTATGCTATATGTTTATGGATGCATTTCTATTATACGATGTGATGCACATGTTTATGTAATGTAGACTTAGATGTTTACATAATGCTATGTGATGCTATCTAATGTAGACTTAGATGTTTACTTGATGCTATGTGATGTTATCTAATGCAGATTTAGATTAGATGTTTTACTTGATATGCCTCTAGTGTGTAAATGCAAATGGTATCTATATGATTATGCAGTTTATGTGATGCATTTATCTATGTTTTTGATTTTTTTCTGTTAACACTATGTGATGATTGCCAAAATGTATATGGATGGCCTGATGCACTTTATTATGTATGTAGCTAACTTAATCATGTAAATGACTATCTTACATGATATGATATGCAATTGTATGCTATGTTTTTTTGATGTCCAAATGTACTCTATCGACACAGAGATGATATAATGATAGATAGAAGATTGATTGAAAGAATGACTCGATAGAAATACTCACAAGCTTCAATTTGTATTGATACTCTACATTGTTTGGATCTTTTATTGCATGGGATATGGATGTATGGATGTATAATGGATGTATGATGGATGTTTTTCTTTTGAAATCTTGACGGTGCAAGTATTTTGAAGTGCTTATTTCATCATTAGGCAAATTTTTTTGGTACTTTTTCCAAATGTTCTAAGTTAATACAAGCATCTAGGTATAATTGAACCAAGATGACCTAAGTATCGCTTACATGGATTTTGCTTTAGCAAGTTAATACAAGCATTGAGGTATAATTGAACCAAGATGACCTGAGTATTTCTTGTGTATCAACAGATAAGGATTGCCCCTGTTCATGTTAGACCTTTGATGTCCTCGGTGATCTTTTTCCAATCATGTCATTAGACAAGGCGTCACATTACTAAAGTTTAATCCACAAACAACAAAAAAAGAAAGTAATCATGCCCCCATCATAGCATCTCTATCTTTTGGCATCCTTGAGTAGCATAGAAAGGCATGATTGTTGCAAGTATGGGCCTAACCAGTGTTGTAATTGATGTCAACATACTCCTATTACATTTATTATAAGGATTGGATGAAATGAATGCTGAGCATATTGAGAAAATTAGCCCTATTAGGAATAGAGAAGAATAGTGAAATCAGTGAGGTAAAAATCCCAGCTAAGATAAGAGGATGCGCTTGAAAGGGTTTGTAGATATGTGTCTTAAGATGATCCAGTAAATATTTTAGAGGTCTGCATGAAGATCTGAAGAAGTTATGGCCACCCAAGTAAAACTCATTCCGACAGATGTTCAGAGGTGACAGAGTGACACAGATAGGTCCGGTGAGCTCCGAAAATGCAATATCTTGTTTTGTAGATTTGGTGAAATGTTTAGGAAGTTAATGTGAATTGACAACTCAATTGGTTCATGGTCTGGAGGTCTGCAAGCATCTATTCCATTATGAGAGTGATGACAGACTGTGTTCTTGAGGTTCCAGATGAAAGAGAGAATGATTTTAGTAAGAAGTGGTGTGGATGTTCTTGATGATTCAAGCAAACCTGTGGA
The DNA here is from genome assembly GCA_027924645.1 of Cunninghamia lanceolata. Classification (NCBI taxonomy): domain Eukaryota; kingdom Viridiplantae; phylum Streptophyta; class Pinopsida; order Cupressales; family Cupressaceae; genus Cunninghamia; species Cunninghamia lanceolata. Next base: position 8,411,359 of record BSBN01000679.1, on the reverse strand, counting down.
GGTCTTTGGATTTTCCAGTTCATGTTGGTGGTCCGCATTAAAGATTGGGCTCGTAATTGAAGAATTACTTCTAGATGATGATGTTCTTCCTAAGTCTAGCTGACCAGATGAGTTACACATCCTGCGCATGATCTTGAAGATGTTCTGTGAAGAATGGCATGTTCCTAAAGGAAGATTGAAGTCTCAAATTTGTGTGGCTGATAGTGTGTTGATCCGTGTGAAGTCTTTTTGTAATTAGTCATGTTATAATTATGTATTTGCTCTGTAATGTATGCTGACTTGGATGATTATCCCTAAGTCGATGTCTTCTATAAATAAGGAGTTGTAAAGTCATTTCAAGAGTATCTTGTGGAGGTGAGAATGTGGTAGAGTGTAAAGGAACGAAAGGTAGAGCATAAATATTGGGCTTAAATGGAACTAACTCAAGCATGGTGAAGATACTATTCTTCAGTTCAAGTATGTAATACCTATTATTCTATAGATAGTGTGTCTCCTATAGGTAGTGGGCCTCTTGTAAGCAGTGTGCTTAGGCAATGACCCCTAATTGGCATGTACCATTTTGTTCTTTCTATTCTTCTAACTGAGAATACAATCTTGGGTTAGTCACCCCATGGTTTTTCCCTTAACCGGGTTTTCCATGTCAAAAATCTTGGTGTCATATGTGTTAATGTGGTTTTGCTCTTGAATTGCTACATTATATTTCCATGATTGATTTATTATTATGATGCTGAATTAAGAAAGGGTTTAAGTGATTAATTGGAAGTAAGTTTTGGACAACTGATTCACCCCCCCTCTTAGTTGTCTGTCCTTAATCTAACAATTGGTATCAGAGCCAAGTTCCTCTAAAAATAGCTTAACCGCTTGAGGATATCCAGGATGTCATCCTACAAGAAGGATAGTTTGACGTTTGATGGAACCAATTTCACTCTTTAGAAAAGTCGCATGGAATGTCACTTACAATGTATGGGAATGCAGTACTGGTTCATGGCGTCAAAGAAGTATGAACCTCCTCAGAATGGTCTGCATATCGTAGATGAAATCAGAGATGCTGAAAACAATCTGTGGACTAAAGAATCTCTTCTAAGTGCCTTATCTGATTTAGAGCTGACAAATGTTGTTGACCTAAAAATAGCTCATGAGATTTGGAAAAAAACTGGAACTTTTACATGAAGGAGATAAGTATGTTAAATGTGCCAAGCTACAGAGTCTAAAAGGAAAATTTGAAAACCTAAAGATGAGAGAAGATGAAAATATCACTACATTTATGCCAAGAGTAAATGAGCTTGTTTGTGGCATTAGATGTGCTGGTGGAGTCTTGGATGAAGATGAAATTGTTGGCAAAGTTCTTAGATCCCTTCCTGATTCTTACAAATATAAGGTTGCTTCCATTGAAGAATTCAGATCCTATTCAGGTATCATAAGAGATCAATTGGTTGGTAAATTGGCTGCATTTGAATTGACCAAGTTTGGAGATTGCCCCCCAAGATTGAATCTGCATTCAAAGCTAGTGCCTCTATAAAAGGAGAACAAAGGTTTGATCCAGGAGAAAACTCTTCAAGGAAACTATCATGGTATGAAAAAGAAAGAAAAGACCTGGAAGAAGATGAAATAGAAGCTGCTCAACTTGAAGCCCTTATTGCAAAAAGACTACAAAGAGGATCTAGTAAGTATGAAGGGAAATTGCCTTTTAAATGTTTTAACTGCAATAAGATTGGTCATTTTGCCTCAAAGTGTCCGAAAAGATTTTCAAGGCCAAATCCTAATAGATCAAGGTTCCAAAAGAAATTTTACTATGTGCATGAAGATGATGATGATGAAGGAGTAACAGATGATGAATCAGAGACTGGAAACAAATCCAAAAATTACTGGGTGTTTATTTCCATCAAGGAAGAAGATCCAATGCCCTCTAAATCTATCAATCATAAAATTGTAGAAAGAGCTCTGGCTGCCCATGTTGAAGAAAAAGATGATTGGGTCATTGACAGTGGATGCTCCCACCATACGACAAGTGACAAAAATAAATTCATAGATTTGGAAAGGTATGAAGGAGGAGTGGTAAAATTTGGTGATAATTCTGCTGGTAGAATTAGAGGTAGAGGAACTATTTCTTTCGATGGAAAGAACAAAACCAGTAATGTACTGTATGTTGAAGGCCTAAAGCACAATCTTCTCAGTGTTGGAAAGTTGGTGGACAAAGGCTATGATCTTTGATTCAAAAATGGAAAATGCAAGATCTTTGAAAGTTCTGGAACCGAGATTGCATCCAGTACTCAAACTAAAGGTAATATCTTCCACTTGGTTGGTTCTGATAAAAGTTACTTATTTGTTCAAATTGATCAGAGTTGGTTGTGGTATAGGAGAATGTGTCATGTGAATTTTGATAATATCATCAAGATAAGCAACACTCAGGCTGTAAGAGATCTTCCAAGACTTGTGAAACCAACTTATTGCTTGTGGAAAGAATGTCAGTTGGGTAAGCAGAGTAGAGTCACATTCAAAAGTAAGGAACAGTCTTCTACCGGATTATTGGACTTAGTTCGTACTGATTTATGTGGTCCGGCAAGAATCAGAAGTGTGCAAGGTGATAGATACTTCATGCTATTAATTGATCACTACTCCTGGATGATGTGGGTGACTTTTTTGAAAGAGAAATTAAAAGCTCTTGAGAAATTCAAAATATTCAAGGCTATGGTAGAGAATGAAACTGGATTAAAATTAAAATGTTTGAGGTCTGATAGAGGTGGAGAATTCACATCAGGTGAGTTCATAGAATTCTGTGAGAAACATGGAATAAAAAGATAGTTGTCTGCCCCTAGGACCCCAAAGCAGAATGGAGTAGTGGAGAGAAAGAACCGAACCATCCAAGAAGCATCTAGAACCATGATGTTGGAAGCAAATTTTCCTCAAATCTATTGGAGAGAAGTTGTAAGCATTGCAGTCTATACTTTCAATCGAGTACAAATCAGAAGCAATACTAGTAAGACTCCTTATGAACTTTGGTTTGGCATCACTTCCACTATGAGATATTTTAGAGTCTTTGGTAGCAAATGTTACATTAAAAGAGATGAGGATCTAGGAAAATTTGATGCTAGAAGTGATGAGGGAATATTCTTGGGTTATTCTACTCAAAGAAAAGCATACCGGTGTTATAACAAGAGATTAAGGAGGACTGTGGAAAGTACAAATGTGAAGGTTGATGAAGGTATTGAAAAACCCTCAAGGTTTTATGAATATGATGAAGATGATCAAAATGATGTTTTTGTTCAAGAAGTCCAAGCTCCCTCTGAAATTCAGATTTAAATTGATCCGGTAAATCAGGAAGAAGAGATAAGTTTGAATGAACCTGTTCAAGAAATAGAAGTGCAAGAAACTCCCAAAGTTCCTAGGTATGTAAGACTGAATCACTTTGAAGATCAGATCATAGGTGATAAAAGCAAAGGTGTACAAACAAGAAGAAGGATTGCTCAAGATTTAGAAGAGTATTGTCTGATTTCAAAGATTGAACCTAAGACAGTGAATGAAACTTGTAATGATGAAAATTGGACTAAAGCAATGGAGGAAGAGCTGATGTAAATTGAGAAAAATCACACTTGGGATCTTGTTCCCAGACCTAAAAACAAGAATGTGATTGGAACCAAATGGGTCTTGTGGAATAAATTGAATGAAGATGGTGAAGTAGTAAAAAACAAAGCCAGATTGGTCTGCAAGGGTTACTCCCAAGTAGAAGGAGTTGATTTTGAAGAAACTTTTGCTCTGGTGGCAAGAATTGAAGCAGTCAGATTATTTCTTGCTTTTGCTGCCTTCAAGGATTTCAAAGTATATCAGATGGATGTCAAATCTGCCTTCCTGAATGGTGACTTGGAAGAAGAAGTATACATTGAGCAACTGGATGGATTTCAATTGTCTGATCATGGTGATATGGTCTCCAAGTTGAAGAAAGCATTGTATGGACTGAAGTAAGCCCTAAGAGCTTGGTATGAAAGATTGGATAAGCATCTTTTGAAGATTGGTTTCAACAAAAGTACTGCTGACAGTAATTTGTACTTCAAAATTGATCATGAAAATATCTTGATTGTTGAAGTGTTTGTTGATGATATCATTTTTGGAGGAAGAGATAGTATGTTCAAGACTTTTACAAATCAAATAAAAACTGAATTTGAGATGTCCATGTTTGGGGAAATAAATTTCTTCTTGGGTTTGTAAATCACTCAAACAAAGAAAGGAATCTTCATTTCTCAAACCAAATATGTGAAAGAATTGTTGAAGAAATTTGGGATGGAAGACTCAAAATCAATGAGTACTCCCATGGCAACCAGATGTAAATTGAGCAAAGATGATGACTCTCCTAAGGCTGATCAGAAAAAGTACAAGTCAATGATTGGAGGACAATTGTATCTCACTCAAACTAGACCTGACATTATGAATGTTGTTAGTCTTGTTGCTAGATTCCAAGCTGATCCTAGAGAATCTCATGTCATGGCAATCAAGAGGATTTTTAGATATCTAAAAGGGATAGTTGAGTATGGTTTGTGGTATTCTAGATATCATAATTTCTCTTTTCATGCATATACAGATGTGGATTGGATAGGAGATGTGGATGATTAGAAGAGTACCAATGGTGGAGCATCCTTTTTGGGGAAGAGATTGGTTTCTTGGCTGAGCAAGAAACAGGAGGCAATATCTCTGTCCACTGCAGAAGCAGAATATATTGTAGCAGCAGGTAGTTGCACTCTAGTATTGTGGATGAAGCAAATGTTAAGAGACATCAGAGTGGAGTATGAGGAACCTATCACAATCTTCTGTGATAATTCAAGTGCAATAAATATTTCAAAGAATCCGGTGTTGCATTCAAAGACTGAACATATATCCATCAAGTTTCACTTTTTGAGAGAGCAAGTAAACAAGAATGAAGTTAGATTGGAGTTTGTGCCTTCCAAAGATTAGATTGTAGACATTTTTAGTAAACCTCTACCTAAAGACTCTTTTGAGTATCTTAGGGAGAAGTTAGGGGTTATTACCCCTCTGGTTCTAAATTAAGGTGCACTAATGTGCATCAGTCTGTTAGATCTCACAGTCATATCTTGTGATCTAGATTGATGTTTGGGAACTCAGGGGGAGTAGCCGGTATGATTCTGAATTGATGCAAGTATGTGCCCTTTGCCATTGATGTCAAAGGGGGAGAGAAGACATGTGGAAAACAAGTGGTTTCTGATCAAAGGGGGAGCAGTAAAGGAAGAGAAGACATGTGAATGGTCGTTGTTGATAAGGGGAGTTGTGTCAGTTAGAAGAAGTTCTTGTCTTGATGGTTAAAATAGTTTTTCACATCATATGTTGCCATCAATGACAAAGGGGGAGATTATTACAAGTATGGACCTAATCGGTGTTGTCATTGATGTCAACATACTCCTGTTGCATTGATGATAAGGATTGGATGAGCTGAATGATGAGGATATTGAGAAAATTAGCCCTATTAGGAATAGAGAAAAATAGTGAAATCAGTGAGGTAAAAATCCCAGCTAAGATTAGAGGATACACTTCAAAGGGTTTGTAGATATGTGTCTTAAGATGATCCAGTAAAGATTTGAGAGGTCCACATGAAGATCTGAAGAAGTTATGGCCACTCAAGTAAAACCTGTTCTAACAGATGTTCAGAGGTGACAAAGTGACACAGATAGGTCCGGTGAGTTTCAGAAATGCAATATCTTGTTCTGTGGATTTGGTGAAATGTTTAGGAAGTTAATGTGAATTGACAACTCAATTGGTTCGTGGTCTGGAGGTCCACAAGCATCTATTCCTTTATGACAATGATGATAGACTATGTTCTTGAGGTTTTGGATGATAGAGAGAATGATTTCAGTATGGAGTAGTGTGGATGTTCTTGATGATTCAAGCAAGCCTGTGGAGGACTTTGGATTGTGTCCAGTTTGTGTTGGTGGTCTGCATTAAAGATTGAGCTCGTAATTGAAGAATTACTTCTGGATGATGATGTTCTTCCTATGTCTGGCCGACTAGATGAGTTACACATCTTTCGGATGATCTTGAAGATGTTCTATGAAGAATGGCGTGTTCCTAAAGGAAGATTGAAGTCTCAAATCTGTGTGGCCAATAGTTTGTTGATCCACGTGAAGTCTTTTTGTAATTAGTCATGTTGTAATTATGTATTTGCTCTGTAATGTATGTCGACTTGGATGATTATCCCTAAGTCGATGTCTTGTATAAATAAGGAGTTGTAAAGTCATTTCAAAAGTATCTTGTGGAGGTGAGAATGTGGTAGAGTGCAAAGGAGCGAAATGCAGAGAAAAAATATTGGGCTTAAATGGAACTAACTCAAGCATGGTGAAGATGCTATTCTTGAGTTCAAGTATGTAATACCTATTATTCTATAGACAGTGTGTCTCCTATAGGTAGTGTGCCTCTTGTGAGCAGTGTGCTCAGGCAGTGAACCCTAATTGGCATATGCCATTTTATTCTTTCTATTTTTCTAACAGCGAATACAATCTTGGGTTAGTCACCCCGTGGTTTTTCCCTTAACTAGGTTTTCCACGTCAAAAATCTTTGTGTCATATGTGTTAATGTGTTTTTGCTCTTGAATTGCTGCATTGTATTTCCATGATTGATTTATTATTATGATGCTGAATTAAGGAAGGGTTTAAGTCATTAATTGGAAGTAAGTTTTAGACAACTAATTCACCCCCCCTCTCAATTGTCTCTCCTAAATCTAACAATGACAACTAAAATCAAGATGTTATAAGTTAACTTGATCACAAACACAAAACTTTCTTGCATTTAGATGTGTTTTTTTTGCCATAATTTGGATAGAATCGGTTTGAGTGTTTTAGGTGCTTGTTTTCGTTGCTCTAGATAGGTTGATGTACTGCATCAAAAATTTCTTCTTCAAAGTGGGTTTTTCTTGTGCTTGCTTGCCTGGTGAAAGATTCCACAATCCTTACTAGTGAAATGGACCCTAAAGGATTAACCTAGTGCCTCGGGGGCTCATTGCTAAAGGGCCTTGCCTACGTGACGACGAAGATGCAATGTAGTTTGGGGTAAACCCTAATGGACCTAAGACCTAGGTGATAGAAAGTGGTGTGGACTTAGATAAATAGAAGGACTAGACATGTGATGGATGGGATAGTGGAGCCTTGGGGGCACATGAAAAATGGCCTTGCCTACGTAATGACGTAGAGGCAACGTAGTTCATGGACTTGGACCATGGGTGGACTAGAGGATAGGTGACGAGATACGGGATGGGCAGGGAAGCCTCGAGGGCGCATTGAAAATGCCCTTTCCTATGTGACAATGCAGAGGCAACGTAGTTCACAGACTTGGACCATGGGGATACTGACGATAGATGCTAAGCTAGGCTGACACTGTGAATAGGATATGGGATGAAAACCTTGGTTGACAAGGCAACAAAAGATATAGATTATCAAGCCATGATAGGTTATTGTTAGGTTTTTATTATGGAATAGATATGGATCAAATGGGACATGATTCAAGGAAGAATGGACACAAAAGTGATTGGTTTCCCAAAGATGGAGGAAGCGGTTTATCACAAGTAACGCCTGTTTACCAGGTTTTCACCACTTGCTTTTATTTGCATGAAAGCTAGAAAGTATGCATGATGCCTGTTTGCCAAGTTTTCACCATGATACCTATCTAAGGTGCCTATTTGTTAGGTTTTCACCAAAGGATGAATTTTTGTATTTTTCTAATTTTTTAATTTTTTGTATTTTTCTAATTTTTTGTATTTTTTTTATTTTTTTGTATTTTTTGATTTTTTTGTATTTTGTGCCCCCCTTACATTAGGGTTCTCTTAGGTATAGAACCAGAGAAGATGCATGCTATTGATTGGGTCATCGAACAACTCACCTTCTGATGTTGCTAATTGATATGCCCCCGATCCATAAGTAGCTAGGATCACATAAGGCCCAAGCCAGTTGGGTTCGAACTTGCCTTTCTTTTCTTGATCCTATTGATCGCAGGGGTTCTCCTTAAGTACTAGATCTCCAACTTTAAAGACTCTTGGGCAGACTTTGTGGTTGTAACTTCGTGACATTATTTGCTTGTATGCCTTGAGATGATCAAAGGCTTTCTATCTCTTTTCCTCTAGCAATTCTAGTTCTTGCAATCTGGAAATTTTGTACTCTTCATCTGTTATGAGACCTTTTAACAACACCCTGAGAGATGGTAACTTAACCTCAATGGGGAGGATAGCTTATGAGTCGTAAACAAGGGCGTAAGGGGTAGCACCTGTGGGAGTGCATATACTATTTCTGTAGGCCCATAGAGCAGGATTGAGTTGGATGTGCCAATCGCGGCCAACATCGTTGACTATCTTCTTGAGGAGTTCTGAAGATGGTCTTGTTGGATGCTTCTTCTTGGCCATTGCCTTGGGGTTAATAGGGTGTGGAGAAACGGTGTTGGATTTTGAATCAGTCATAGAGTTCTTGGACATCCTAGTTTTTGAAGGGTCTTTCGTTATCCATGATAATGGATGAGGGAATTCTGTATCTACAGATGAGGTAATTAAGGATGAATGAGGAGATTTGTTTACCTATGACGGTGGTGAGGGGGATGACTTCAATCCACTTGGTAAAGTACTCAGTGGAGGTTATTATGAATTTGTGGCCATTGGATGAGGGTGGATGGATTTTCCCCACAAAGTTGAGTCCCCATTGACAAAAGGGCCAAGGTGTCATTAAAGGTCTCAACTCTTGAGCTGGTGCATGTATCAGGTTCCCATGTATCTGGCACTACTTGCACTTCTTCACAAACTAATATGAATCTATTTCCATGTTCGGCCAATACTAACCCAAGCGCATGAGTTTCTTAGCTAAGGAAGGACCGCTAGAGTGTGTTCTGCAGATCCCTTCATGTATGTCTTGTAAGGTGGTTTGGGATTCTTCTCGTTCTAAACAACAGAGTAAAGTACCATCTTGACCACATCTGTATAGGGTGTCGGTAATAATGGTATAGCGAGAGGTTTGGCGTATAAAGGTTTGTCGTTGGTTTGAAGATAAGTCAGGTGGGAGGGTGTTGTCCTTGAGGTAAGTGTAAACCTTACTGTACCAAGGTGAATTAGATCCAACTAATAGGCATATGGATGGATTTCGAGAAGATCATAAGCTAGTTGCTGAATTGATTCCACTAAGAACTCGTACCGTGACTCATTCTCTCAGATTTCGAGGAGAAAGGCAATGGTTGCCATGGCATCTGCTACTTTGTTTTTAATGTGAGGTATCTGCTCAAAAGAGATGATCACAAAGTATTCCTTAAAGTCCTCAACCATGCGCTTGTATAGGAAAAGCTTCTCATCTTTGGTTTGGTAATCATCATTGACCTGATTGACCACTAGTTGAGAATCACCATAGACATGTACCTCTTTGATTTTCCACTCTATTTCCATTTTGAGGCCAATGACCAAGGCTTCATATTCTGCTATGTTGTTGGTGCATGGGAATAATAGATGATAAGACTTTTGTATGGTGTCTCCATGAGGAGTTACAAACAAGATTCCTGCCCCCGATCCATGGTTTGTGTAGGACCCATCAAAGTAGAGCTTCTAGGAATGTGTTGATATATTGAATAAGGATTCATCTGGAAATTCAAATTGCATTGGTGTGGTGTCTGGTAGTGGTGCATCTGCTAACTAATCAATAATGACTTGTCCCTTGATAGCCTTTCTGTCTACATACTCAATGTCGTATTCACTTAGGAGCATTACCCATTTGGCTAGGTGGCCTGTTAAAGCTACTTTGCTTAGTAGGTATTTCAGTGGATCTATTTTTGCAATAAGTTTGACTGGATGTGCTAGCATATAATGTTGGAGTTTTTGGGAAGCAAAAACTACCGTAAGACATGATCTTTCTATATGAGAGTATTGCAACTCATAGCCCACCAATGTGTGACTAATGTAGTAGACGACTCTTTCTTTACTTTCATAATCTTGTTGTGCTAGAAGGGCCCCAAGAGCTATTGGTGTAGCAGATATGTATAGTAACAATAGCTTCCTTTGGATGGGAGGCATGAGAATAGGTGGATTCATAAAACACTCTTTCAGTTTATCGAATGCCTATTCACATTTCTCATCCCATCTAAATGGAATGTTCATATGTAGGAGATGACTGAAGGGTTGACACTTGTCTGCCAGTTGTGATATGAACCTATGGATTGCTTGTGGCTTGCCCTTAGAGATCTTATTTGAGTAAGATTCTTGGGTGGTGGCATTTCCATAATATCCTTGACTTTGGCAGGGTCCACCTCTATTCCATTTGCTGATACAATAAAGCCTAAGAGCCTGCCTGAGGTGACTCCAAACACATGTTTCTTTGGGTTCAACCTGACTTTGAATTGTTTGAGTCTCTAAAGGACTTTCTCTAACACATCCAGGTGTGATTTTCTTGTGAGTGACTTTGCTAGGATATCATCTACATAGTCTTCCATGGTGACGTGCATCATATCAGGGAATATAGTGGTCATAGCACATTGATATGTGGCTCCTGCGTTCTTTAGCCCAAATGGCATGACATTATAGTAGAAAGTGCCCCATGGACAAGTAAAAGTTGTCTTATGTTGGTCTTCTGGTGCTATCTTGATCTGATTGTATCCAGAGAATACATCCATGAGAGATAACATGGTATGCCCTGCTGTTAAGTCAACTATGATATCTATATTTGGCAACAGAAAATCATCCTTGTGGCAAGCTTTGTTTAAATCTCTAAAATTATTGCATAGTCTGACTCAACCATCAGGTTTGGACACTAGTACTATGTTGGAGACCCATTCTGGATAGTCTATAGCTCTAATGAACCCTACATCTAGTAGTTTCTTGAGTTCTTCTTTGACAAGCAGTGCAATGTGTGGATGCATCTTTCTATGCTTCTGTTTCACTGGTTTCACTCCTGTATCTAGTGGAAGATGATATAGATTCAAATATGGATCTAACCCTAACATATCTACATATGACCAAGAAAAATTGACTTGCTTTTTCTTAAATAATGGTACAAACTTAGTCTTTTATGGTGGGGTTAGAGACTTAGCAAAGTGAATGATCTTAGGTTGTTCCTCTGTTCCAATGTTAATAGGTTCTGTAGGTTCCACAACAATCTAAGACTTCTCTTGGTGCATGTCATCATGGAGATTGTCAAGCCTTCCATTGTCAGGTGCCATAGTTGGGTTTTCACCATCGGATGCATCCTTTCTTTTTACTATTTTAGGATCTGACACTGCCGTGGAGTAGTTTTCACTATCAGATCCAATTTTTATTTTGATATTTTTGTGACTGGAAGGCTTGGCATCCTCTCTGAAATAAGCCATAGTTTTAAGTTCAATGGTGAAGCCATCTTTATGATCCCCTTTAGGTAGGTGGTCCCTAAGTTCCATGTAGTCAATATAGGCATCATCGTTTTGGAACATATCTAGTTGCAGGGTTCCTTGTAGATCCTAGTCAATAAGCTCGGGATGTACAAGGGCGAGGGAGTTAGAGGATAGATCTGATTCATTGATAGTTTGAATGGATATGCTAGGAGTATTGGTAGGGAGAGTGTTCGGGATGGTACTTTCCTCCAAATTGTTTATTACATAGAACTCGAACCTTCCTCGAAAGTCATATTCTTAGGGATAGGCAAATCACACTCTAATGGCCTATGCGGTAGCGTTTGTCCCTCACGATAGGGGCTATAAGTTTGAATGGTATAAACCTCCTTGTCATCATAGGAATGCTCTATCATCTCATCCCACTCATATTCATTGGAGTCTATGTCACTGTCCTCTTGAAGGGTATGGATCATTTCCACAAGACAAGCATTTGCTTTAGCTTTGCCCTTATCCTTATATCCTAGACCTTTTGTAGTTCTAGCCAATAATGACGAAGAGGGTTGAATGGGTTCTATAATTCCTTCTTTTCTTAGGCCAATGGGGCCTTGTCCTTCGTAACCCATTCTATGTAGGATAGACTCACCTCACCCATAGAATTCTATTGGGAGCTTAGGTGGTTTCTATTGTGTATTCTCTTCTTTTTCTATGTAGAGCCATTGTAAGATGTCTCTTTCCTCTATTTCATCTATTAGGGTCCCCCATTTTACAAAGGGAGCTGTGGGAGGTGTAGGAGGAGTAGATGGCTTTGGAAAATGCTTGGGTCACCCAAAGGATCTAGGAGATAGAGGTAATTTGGCTAGATTGAAGCTGTGCTCGATGGAGCATTCCCCTACTACTATTTCTTTGATGGTAATTTTTTGCTCTTTGGGCTTAGATGAGGAAGCTTCAAAGGTAGAATCATGCTGTGGGATAGGGGATGTAGATTCTCTATTGTTGGGTATGATGCAATCAAGTTTTGAAAGAATACAGTTGCAATGCTAAAAGGGTTTAGGGTCACCTTGGATGGTGACTTGCTTGCCGTTATGAGGGAATTTTATGAATTGGTGATAGGTAGAAGACACAACTTTCATGGCATGAATCCATGGTCTACTTAGAAGAATATTATAGGCTAGCTCGCTATCTAGGACTTGGCACACAATGTCTTTTATCTCTGGTCCCACTTGTATGGGTAATACCATTGTTCCTTTGGTAGTTCTCTCCTCTTCATCATAGGCTTTGATAGTAATCTTCTTCCTTGGATCGATTGCATTTTTAGAGAATCCCAATGTAAGGACTAGCTTGAGCATGCAAATATTTAAATTGGCTCCCCCATCAATGAGAACCCTCTTGATGCGATGCTTATGGATGAAGGTGACAATATGTAAGGGGGTGTTATGAGGTTGAGACACTAAGGGGTCATCTTGTTCGGTAAATGATATGGTACTAGAGGAGGTCAGATTACCTACCATGGCTTGAAACTTCTCTTGGGCCATGTTAGTGGGTATTGTCATTTCCACTAAGGCTTTATCGAGAATCTCCTTATGGGAAGGAGATAGATGCAACAACTCTAAGATAGAGATGTGGGCAGGAGTCTTCCGTAGTTGGTCTATGACACTATACTAATGGGAGTTGGACTGAGAAGGTGATGACCTTGGAGGAATGGTATTTAATGTGACCTTACCACTGCGGGTGATGATACTACAATTAGTTCTGTTGGGCTCTAATTGTTGGTTGGGCATAACCACATTAATTTGTGGGACATGCTCAGATATGCAATTGATTGTATAATTGAATGGCACACTTGCGTAATCAGCATTACTATTCCCATTATTCTAATTTTACCTATTGCAGTTGTTGTTGTTGTTGTCATCATTGTTGTACGGCTTGTTGTGATTGATAAGTGGATATTTGTAAGCCACGTGTGTCTCATTAGAAGTATGTTGTTGAGAACCTCCTTGATTTTGATCAAGTATGTCTTGAATAACATGTTTGAGATGGATGCAATTGTTGGTCGTATGTCTTCTTCCTCTATGATACTCACAAAAGTCAGTGTCTTTCTAGTAGTGAGGTTTTATTTGAGGTTCATAATCTCTTGTTGGCAGTAGAGTGATTTCATTGTTGGCCAATAGCTTCCTTAATGTGGATTCTTGGGACTCACCCAATGATGTGAACTTTCACCTTGGATTTGAGTTGAACCATGGTCTTGGTTCCCGAGAGAATATTTTGTTGGGCATAACATTGCTTGCCTCTCCTTTGAGAGTGAATATTGGTTGTTGTTTGGGAGCTGCCATCTTGGCATCAACTACTCTTTCATTGACAACATTTTTATTCTTAGTCCAAAAATTTGATTTGTCAGTCGTGTAGTTGGAGGTAGGTGTGTCTTTGTAGAACTTTATTTGTCCTTTGGTGATCATAGCCTTCTTGATGAACTATCCCATTTCAATGACCTTCAAAAATGAGGTAGGGCATTGAATTTGTATTTAGTAGCTTAGATCGAAGTTGAGGTTGTGGACAAACATCTCCATTAATTGCTTCTCAGGTACATCGTATGAGCATTTGCTTGCTAGTTGTCTCCACCTTTGTAGGAAGGAGGTGAATGATTCGCCACTCTTTTTCTTGGTATTGCATAGGTCAAGCATGGAGACATCGTGCTCAATATTGTACGAGAAGTGTGTGATGAATTTGTTGATGAACTCACCAAAAGTTTTGATGCCCGGTGGAAGCCATGAGAACTACTCCATGGATTGACTACCTAGAGATCTAGGGAATGGTCTCATTAAGAAAGTCTCATTGTGAGCTACTTCCATGCATGCGGCATTGAATTCCCTAATGTGATCTCTAGGGTCCCCTTTTCCTTTGTATTTGTCAAACTTAGGAACTTTGAATCGAAAAGGGAATGGTACCATGTTCAAACTCTTATCAAAGGGGTACGGTGCAATATCTTCTAAGGAATATGTTTTAGTGTTTGTACCCATCTTGAGATCTGTCATTTGTTGCGTTAGACCTTTGATTTGTTTCCTCATTTCTTCCATAGGTGTGTTTGGGTCTTTGACTTTCTTTCCTTTGTCCTCACCAGTGTGGTGTTCATGATTATCCTCTACGATCTCTTTGAGTTTGCTTAGATCAAAATTAGCGGGGAGCTTAAGTCCAAGATGTGTAAGATAATTAAAATACTTGTGAGGGTCCTCATGGAGCACTTTCTCTAGTAAGCGTTGGAATTTCTGATCTTGGAGGTGTCCTTGATAATCTTCATGAGAGATTTCCTCATCACTATCATGAGGGTTGACAATACAGTCAGATGATCTGGCCATTTCGAGTTGCTTTTGGTATTGAGATCTAGTAAGAACCATGCAAGGTGACGTGGGATGCGGTGGGATGAAACTAGAGATTTTGGCAAGGTGCGGGTGTAGACTACTGAGAATAGGATACTTATGACAAGATTTGGACAAGGGAATTTCCCAATCAATGATTCCAAGTAAGATGGCCGATACAAGACGATAGCCACTAGTAAGGGTACTCAATACCTGTCTTACTGTGTAGGGACTAGTCATGCACCAAGACCACTAGCAAAGTTCTGTGACTTACTAGGGTTACTTGAATCCAAAATGATCTGAAAAAGGGGCCTATGCTAATCTGATATGGGATACTTTGACTTTGGACTAGGGAGACCTGATAGAAGGTGAATGAGGTGACCAATGAAAGAGAGACTTTGATGTGAAATGGATGGAAAAGTGACTACAAGGTAAGATTTGATCTCAGAACTTGGAACTAGGCTGAAATGGGTACCCAAAAATGGTAAAATTTTTCTCTCAAAGACTGTGGAAGTGGTCACTATCATGCATGTGTCGGAATAAATGCATCGCATAAACTGGTAAATGCGTAAATAGTCTTTATATACGCGCAACATTGGAAAATTTCAAATACGCAGCAACAGGTGTTAAAAGTGCAATAAGTCAATACAGATGCGTAGCAAGTTGGTACAAATACGCAACAAAAAAGGATAAATGTGCCACTCTAGTTTTTCAATGTTTTTTGCAAGTCTTTAACAATTTTCTGATGTTTTTGGTATCTTTGGCTATAAGAAGGTCTTTTTTGATCTGATTTTCTAAAATTATGGCAAGAAGACACAGCAAACACAAAGAATTTTTTTATGGTTTTTTATTTTTTTGTGATTTTTTGACTCTTTTTGGACTAAAAGAAAGCAAGTACAATCCTAGGTTTCAAAGGATAGTATAAAACTGAATTCTCACTATCTCTAGTGAAGCATCTTTGGGAGGTGATAATCGCCCTTCCCTGCACCAGATTATAGGGGTTTTTGGCCACTAAGACAAAGGTGTTTAATAAAGGCAACCATTTGAATGGTTATAGATGCGGCAACACTACTCTTCGTTATAGAGTCTCCCAGCCTGCAAGGGTTACGCCTTGGAGGGTTTTGGGGGAGGTTGATTGTCGGTATAACACAACTACACTCATTGTTTGAAGCTTTCACTCCAAACACAATTTATTTATAGTGGATTGGTAGGGCTTGGCATCTAGCCTGTTACCACTTAGGGTCGTTCCTACTTGGATGAATGGTATCCAAGAGTAGGCCCCACTAAAGGAAAAACATATGCAAAAATGATATGTCTGGCATTTTGGTCACCCAAGATAGGGGAGAGCATAGGCTTGGTATCATTCCCAAAACATAGAAGATAGTGGTTCTTTTTCCTCTAGTTAAAATGAGAAAAACTAGATGAGCTATCTACTTGGGCAAGCACAAAAATTTGTTAACTTTGAAGTGATAACAAGATAGCAATGGTTTAATTTTACCCAGATAGCAATGCGTTGTTAACTTTGAAGTGATAACAAGATAGCAATGGTTAAGTTTTACCCAGATAGAAATGAGTTGTTAACTTTGAAAGATAGCAATAAAGCAATGATTCAATTACCGCCTTCCTAGTTAAGACTATATGAGATTTGCATGACCATCCATTTTACTTTCCCATTAAAAATCAAAGTGTGAGTTAACAAGTGCAACTATATGATTCTAAACTAGTACTTAGCCTACAAACAGATCAAGAGTGTTCCTACAAAAAGATGTTAGCATTAGTGAAAACTTCAAGGAAACCCTAAAAATCACTACCTAGATCAGATGCGCAACTTTAGAGCTTGAATGCGCAGAAATAGAACTTAGAAGCACCGTAGTACATATGTGCTAAGACAGAGGTCAAAAGCACAGGAAAATAGTATATATGCACCAAACAGACAGGTGCGTCGTATTAGAGGATAGATGTGCTCAAACAGAGTTTGTTTTTGTCGAGAGGATGCATGCGCTAGAACAGACAACAGGTGCACCGGATCAGAGACTGTATGCACCAAAATGATGTATGTCCCAGAATAGATAGCAAATACGTGTTAGGATGTGTCAAATGCATAGTTTCCTCCTATGTACGGCTTTCTAAAACACAAAAACTCAATTTTTGGGTTAAAAATCAGGGCTGGGCCCCACGGTGGGCACCAAAAATGTTAAGGGAAAATTGGATCTAAATGAATAATCAATATATCAATAATATCAATGATACCCAAAACTCAATGAAATAATGAACAAAAGAGATTCAATCAAACAATAAACAATACAAAGCAAACCTCCTTTAATTCTCAGCTTCCATTGATCACCTATCACAAATGATCTTGTCTATGAATATGACCCTCAGAAGGTGCACTTTCTTGCTATGATTCCAATATGTCAAATGGGAACAGCTATAATAGTTTCACCATGAAGATGAGCTTCACAACAATGATAGTAGTGTGTAGTAACGAGTGTGATCGTAAGCAATGAAGGAATTGGTGCTAAAGGTACACTGTAATTCCTGCAGAGTAACAATACTTAAAGCTTGGATGAATGGAATGGAAGAATGGGGTTCAATTTATAGACTTGTGAGAGAAAAGATCAACGGTATAGAAAGAATGAGAAGATCAACGGTTGAGAATGGTTGAGGAATGTGCGCGAATAAGAAGAAGACAAGTGTCACACAAAAGTTGTTTTGTTTGAGTTAACTACTTTCTTTTCTAAAGATAAGATATGACTTCATAAATTAGAAAGATTTTTTCCAATTTAAGAGATATTGATAAAAACAAGGTTGCTTGAGTCAGTTAACTCAACTTGAGATTTGCTTTTGCATGATTTGAGAGAAATTAAATAATAAATTATTTAATTTTGTGTGCATGAAGAAGAAGACTTATTTTTAGAAGATTTGGAAGATATTTAGAAGAATTAGGAGATAAGAAAGCAAATTAAATAAATAAATTTATTTAATTGTTGTGCATGATTTTGGAAGAATAAATAAAATATTTGATTATATTTTATTTTTGGAGATTGAGAGGATTTCAATAAATTCAATTGATTTATTTAAATTTGGAAGAATGATTTGATTTAATTAAATAATTAAGAATTATTTAATTGTTTGGAAGACTTTAATTAAATCAAAGATTTTATTTAATTTTGACTTTAGAATAGGTAATTAAATATTTTGATATTTAATTAATTTAGAGGAATATGAATCAAATAAATAAATTTGTTTATTTATTTATTGATAGAGGAATTAGATGGAATAAATATTAAGAATATTTATTTAAATTGAATCATGTCATTTTTAGGCATATACGCATTCCACCATGCAACATGTGTTTACAATGCCATGCAAAGGGGGCTTCATGTGGACTACTACAACATGTTGAATAGATACCTAAACTTAGATCGCTTTCAACTCTCGATGGAGATTGCAGACAAAGTAAAGGAGGTGTTCAACATGGTAAGGTTTCTCTACCACCATGCGCTAGACCTAGCACCTGATCCCCATGTGCTCCAAGAACGCCAGCTTTTACCCTCCTATTAGTCATCCCCCACCAGAAGACAACCATGGTTCCAATTTAGACTAAAGCAGTCTATCTCCATGCCACTATCACCTTTGATAACTTTTAGTTTTTCTTCCCCTTTTGTTCAAAGGTAGTTTCCACCCCCTCATCGATGTAAGGCACCAAGATAATAGCCTAGTTTTTGTATATTTTTGTTAATATATTAATATAGTATAGGTGCTCTGCCACCTTTCTATAAGAAATCCTAAACAAAAGTCTCTTCATAGATCTATAAACCCATAGATTTTTCTTAAATGTGAAACTTGCAAAACCATGCATACAAATCTAAATCTAAATCTATTGACCCATCTAGAATACCTATGTAAATCTATTATAATCAAATCTATATTTCAAATGTCAAACTATCACAAATGTGTAACTCATAAATATAGAAAACCATGACTCTACAATATGCATTTGATAAAACCACACATGCAACCACATGCAACAATATTCAACACATGTATCCATCCATGCAACTCTAGTACAACATAGATCCACACCATGCATTAACATGCAAGCACATGCAAGCCACATGGAAGCATGTGCAACCATGGGACTAAGAAACTAGTGTTTTCTCACATAACTAGAGAGTAAAACCAAGGACCCAGTGTAAGCACTCTAAACACCATGAGAATGAAGGTTAATCCCATATTGCCAAATAAAAGGTCTAGGTCAAAACATACAATGTAAAACTAGATGACCAATGAAAAAACATTTACTCAAACAAGGATTAGGATCACAAGGAATAGAAGCCCTTTTATATCCAAAACCATGGCTTTTCAATACCAAATGAAATGAAAATGACACACATGCATTTCTAGTATCATAATATTTAGAACCTAAAATAAGCTTGATTCTAGTGCACATGAACCTATGCCCATAAAATGGAAATAGGACATAGACATTTCCTACATTAACCCTACAAAAAGACTTGTATATATAAGAGCTAAAATATTTTTAGCAGCATATAAATTAACACTTATAAATAAGAATGAAAGAACACAAAGAAGAGTGACACAAATATACTTTGGGAAAACCCTTTTGGGAAAAACCCAACCTCGAAATCACCAAACCAATGTATTTCAAACAAAAGTAGTCACAATACAATATCAATATCAAAGGCTTAATATGGAGATCAACACCCTACTCATCTAGATAAAATTTAGCAACATTAATTTGTAATAATGTATTCTCTTTATCTCCATCTCAGGACCTTAATATATAGACTCAGGGAGGCCTAAAATACCTCCAAAAAGCATTACCATGGACTCAAATAAGGTCCCAAAATACCATGGTGAAATTTCTCATGACCCAGACTATATGTTAGACTCATTATTTCTGCAAAAGATGATCTATGATATTTTATAACATGCATCATTATTGGGTCAAGATTCATAGTCCACTTTGTAACTCCTTATAATCATTCTCTTACATGTGTTGGAGAATCTAGGATAAGTTACTTCCACATCTTATAATCTCATAATATTCTCTTACACATCATGATGACATTAGATTCTTTTACAACTTCTTACACACATTAAAAAGTATCTGACACATGGCCAAAAGTGTCACCTCAAAGTGGGACACACTCTTTTCCATGTAATGAAAAATAATCAATAATTACAAATAAATAAATAATCTAATGTTAGGACTTGCAAGGTTTAAGACCCACATAATACCAATAGTATTTAAAGACATTAAATGTGCAATTATTTTCATCTAGACATATGGGAGAATAAAAACATCTAAAGAATAGTTCAATTTTCTAAAGAATGGAAGAATAAAATTTGAATATAGGTCTTCTTCTTGTTAGTGGATGTTATCTTTGATACTCCTTACCATAATCTTAAGTAGGTTTGCTAATGGAGATTGACTTAGGAGAACATGATCATTTATCGAGTTAGAAATCTCCCAAATAATGTTACTAGACACCACCTTGACACATTTTAAGTTACAAGGACAAAAAATGCCAAAAATGTTTTTAATAATTTTTATAGCCAATCACTCTTGCATGTCACACATGTTAGATTGAGTTTGAATTTCCTGGTATTGACTCCATAATGCTTGAGTTTGAACCATAAGAAATGTTGAGACTATAAAGTGTAATACCCACAAGCATGTTTGCCTTGTGTGTTTTTTAATTTATATGCTAGATGTGGTATCAAGTGTTTTAATATTGAATTGTGAGATACATGCATTTTGATTTATTGCAGTAAACTCTGTAATGAGGCATGTTACACTATCAAGGTGTTATGTTTGTGTTCTTTAGATCGTTTTGTTGTGATGTTGTGTATGACCATCAGTGTGTTCCTAATTTGGAATTTCAACAATGTATTATGGGATGCATATGTTGTTCCTTTATATGTTTGGATTATGATAGTTTTTTATCTTTATTATTTCAGTATATTTTCTATAGTTGTGATTATGATATTTGATTCATATTTATGAATTATTTTTTATATAATGTACATCATGTTTCCTAGATCATGTTAGTCATAGGTGATTTATAGTTAGATGTGACAATTTGATACCATGTTATGAGTTATATCATGTTAGGTGGTTTATGTTCCTTTGACTATTATTTGTGGAATAGGTATGCTTAATGTTTGACCTGAGTGTCTAGGTACAGGGTTATCCCCCAATGGTTGTTTTATTGGAAATGTCCATCTTTGCATAAAATATGTCTCAACTTTTATCTCAATCAGTTTAAGTGTAAGATGAGTCTTGTGAATCCCCATATAAACCTTGATCCAAATCAATAGTGATTCTAGAATCTACATGTGTAAATCCATGAGTGTGTGAGTCGTTTGCATATGGTTATTTTATCTTGTTTAGTCAATTTTTTTTTGAAATACGTGTTTGTCACATTTTTGAAATGCTTAATGCTTCAGTCAAAAAAGACAATATTTGTACCTTAGTGGAAAAAGGTCTAATGCATTGTTTTGTTTCTTGTGGAAGAAAATTAAGTGGATTCAATTGTTTTTTGAAATGAAATATTTAGCTTAAGTGAAATAAAATTGCTAGATTAAAAAGTTAATTTAATTTGATTTTGTTAGATTCTGTGAGAAGCAAGAACCGAGCCAAGATCTGATGTCAGTCGTAGATCACATGCACTCTAGTTGATAGATGATTGAAGATCAAAATAGTAGAATGGAGAGAGAATTTGAAAAGAGAGAAAAATAGAGACAATGCAAGAGAATTTGAGAATACTCTTGATACTCTCATAGACCTTTCACCGAACTACTATTCAAACTAGTGAAAGGGAGAGTAGAGAGTTGTATATATAGCAAAAATATCACATATACATCCAAGAGGTGTAATAACTCCAACTACCTGAAATAGGTGGGAGGTTTTACCTACTTGATAAATGACAAAACATGTGGCATAACCTCCTCAAGTGAAGATAGAAAGGTGGCATATAAAGCCAAAAGAGTGTGAGAACTCTAACTACCCCATAACCTACTCAAGTAAGAACAAAATAGTGGTTATGAGAGGTGGCACAAAAAGCCAAAAGAGGATGTGTAACTCAACTACCCATGTGTGGAAGATAGTTACACATGTAGTTGATGTATTTCGCCACATGTCCTCATATTAACCACATATAATAAACCTAAGTATGCTTAATAATGTGTAGGAAAAAGAAATATCCCTAAGGAAAATGAAAAACCTACACTAACACCCCCCTTAAGCATAGCTCAGGTGGGTGAAAAGATATGGGTCCTAGCAAGTGAAGCCCAATGAGGTACCCATGTACAAAGAATTCCCCCCCAAAAGAGAAGAAGCCCCCCACAAAGGAATAGCCCCCTAAATAGAGAGAGAAAACACCCCCCAGAGTAGAGAGAGTGAAGCGAAGGACTAAGGAGCCCCTCTTGAAGTAGACACTAGCTGTACCACTAGCAAAGCTCACAGATGAATGAACTTGCTCTTAGTGAAGGGTTTGGTGAAGACATCTGCGATCTGGTCTGATGTCTGAATGTACTTGAGATCAATGATGTTTGCATGAATCAGCTCCTGAATGTAGTGCATATGTATCTCAATGTGTTTGGTCCACTGGTGATGGACTGGATTCCTTGAGATCTGAATTGCACTCTGATTATCACAAAAGATGACTGTGGGCTTTCTAAATGAAATGCCAAACTCAATGAGAATATTTTGAAGCCAGATGGCCTTAGTGGCGGCATTAACTGTCCCTCGATACTTAGCCTCTGTAGATGAAAGAGTAATTGCAGACTGCTTCTTGCTCGACCAACAAACTAGACCAGAACCAAGTGAGAAGCAATACCCTGAGGTAGACTTGCAATCTGAGAATCACCTGCCCAAACTGAATTTGTGTATCCCACCAAGTCAAATTCCACGCCTGTTGCATAATAAATCCCATAGATATGAGTTCCCTGAACATAGTGGAGAATCCGCTTAGCTTCTTTCCAATGCAACTCATGTGGATCTTGCATAAATTGAGAGACCATGCCCATGACATATGAAATGTTAGGTCTCGTGTGAGTCAAATAGATGAGACTCCCAACAAGTTGTCAGTATAAAGTGCCATCAACCAAGGGTGAAGAACACTTAGCCTCAAGTTTGACCCCTGACAGAAATGGAGTTGGTGCAAGCTTACAGTTAGACATGCAAAATCTAGAGAGAATATCAAGTGCATACTTGGGTTGTGCCATGAAGATACCTAAAGAAGATTGAGTGTTCTCAATCCATAGGAAGTTGTGCTAAAGACCCAAGTCTGACATCAGAAATTGATCATGTAGAGTAGTTTTCACTGCTTGGATGGTGGATGAGTGACTCCTTGTGATCAACAAGTCATCGACGTAAAGAACTAGGAATGTTAGAGTATCATCTTACTATAGAATGTATAAATTCAGATCAGAATGGCATCGAGTGAACCCAATTGACAGACGGAAGGAGTCCATCTTGGCATACTAGGCCTGAGGAGCTTATTTGAGGCCATAGAGAGACTTCTGAAGATGACAAACCAATGAAGGATCCTGAACAAAACCCTATGGCTTCTCCATGTAGATTTCCTCCTCAAGGTCACCATGAAGAAAAACACTCTTCACATCCATCTAATGAACTTCCCAACGATGGGCTACAGCTATAGAAAGTATAAGTCGGATGGAATTCATTTTGGCTACTCACACAAAAGTCTCAAAGTAGTCAATCCCAAGGACCTGGGAGAATCCTTTGGCGACCAAGAGAGCCTTATGCTTGTCAACTGACCCATCTGCTACAAATTTTGTCTGATAGATCCACTTGCATTGAACAAGTTTTCTTCCCTTAGGAGAGGGACTAAATCCCATGTATGATTCCTTTCCAAGGAACTAATCTCTTCCTACATTGCTGCATCCCACTCGGGGACACCAAAAGCTTCCCAAAAAGTTTGTGGATCAAAAGCTGAAGCAATGAAGAGATCTGGAGCCTAGTGAAATTGTGACCTTATTCTTCTTGTATCTAAAGGATCACCAACCTAATCGCCAACTAACTGCAGAGTTTGATGAGCCCAAAGAGGCCTTGTGGCAAGAGAATCTGGAGGAGAATCATCAACCTCTGAATGATGAATGGGAGAAGAAGGTGGATCCTCATCATCACTATCACCATCTGAAGTGGAGGAAGAAGAATCCTCATGTGGATTAGGAGGATTAAGATCCTCTGAAGAACTGTCATCATGCTGCAATGTCTCTAATGTAATTGTTGATGGAGAAGTGGTAGGAGAAGAACTGGAAGAGTCCTCAAAATGAACACTCCTCTCAATGAAAAACTCATGAGTTGTAGGGTGGAGAAGCCTGTAGCCCTTGACATTGTTTGGGTATCCAACAAATATGCAAGGCTTTCTTTACGGATTCATAGCCTTGCATTTCTCTGCTAGAATGTGGGCGCATGTAGGAGAACCAAACACCCAAAAGTGCTTAACTATAGGTTTCTGACCAGTCCAAGCTTGGAAAGGAGTTACCCCCTTCAAAGCTTTGTGAGTAAGATGGTTTTGGATGTAACATGCATAGTTGATGGTCTCTTCCCAATATTGAGGTGCCATTGACCTAGAGTGAATCATACAATTGGCCATCTCTTTCAAGGACCTATTCCTACGTTCTACTACACCATTCTGTTGTGGACTATAGGGAACTGTGTGTTGAAGATCAATGCCCTCAGTGGTACAAAATTGCTCAAACCTGTGGTTGACATATTCTCCCCCATTATCTATATGCAGAACCTTGATGGTCTTCCCAAACTATTTCTCTGCAAAAGCTTTGAAGTCCAGAAAACATTCAAAGACCTCAGACTTCTATTTGAGAAAAAATACCCAAGTATATCTAGAAAGATCATCTATGAATGGAAGAACATATCGAGCCCTATTGAAAGAAGGATGTGCAAATGGTCCATCCAAGTCACTATGTACCAACTCCAAAAGCTGTGTGGCTCTCCAAGCTTTCCCTTTGTCATACTTCTCCTTAGGATGCTTACCAAGAATGCATCCTTGGCAAACTCCATCAGAAAATTGAATTAAAGACAACCCTGAAACCATGTCCTGTTGACTGAGCTGCTGCAAGTAGTGGTAATTCAAGTGGCCAAACCGCTGATGCCACAAATGACTCACCTCATCTAAATGAGTGAGTAAAATGGTAGAAGGAGAGTCAGGAACAAAGTGAGAAAACTGATACAATCAAGATTGATGATCTGCTTTTCCCACAACAACTATATACCCATCATGCAACTCATTGATTACCACATTATCTGGTGTGAACTCAACCTGCTTCCTAGAGCTAGTGTGAGTGATCTAATAGACATCTTAAGAGATTAGTTGACAAAGATGGAACACAGAGAACATCCTAAAATGTTCCTTCACCCATGTCAATTGACCCTCTCCCATGCACTTCAACAGGAGTGTCATCACCCATAAGTATGGTAGGCATAGAACATGGCTCTAAGGAGGCAAACCTATCTTGTGAAGAAGCCATGTGGTGCAAAGCAACCAAGTCAATTATCCAGGTATCAGGTTGTGAAGCAACTGAAACTAGGGCCTTGCCCTTTCCTTTCCTCTTACTCTTTTCTATGTCCTTAGAAGAACCTTCTGATGAACTCTGTTTGATAGAATCAGGAAACTTGATGTTGTTCTTTTCAAGAAGATGTGACAGGTGATCAATTTTCTTCTTTAAACACTTGTCCTCATCATGTCCTAGTCTTTTACAGTAAGAACACTTGACCTTCTCCTTCTTAGGCTAATCACCTTTTGATGAAGAGGTCTGATTAGCTACATTTGGAGCAACAGGTTTCTGATCTTTCTTCTTCTCTCCTTGGTTCTTTTGTTTGTTTTCCTATTTACTAGACCCCTTCGGTTCTTTTGTGCCTTGATTTATAGCCAAGGCATGTGACTTTGAGGGTTTAATTGTACCCATGTGAACCAGTTTATCTTTTTCCTAGGTGAGTTCTGCAGCAAACTCATCTAGAGAAGGCATTTTGTAGTTTGTACCTAGGGCACTTTTTGTGGCATAAAAGGTAGAAACAAAGATAGAATAGTTCAGACCAAGCTTAGAAAGAATTCTTAAGATTAGTTGTTTATCATCTTTCTTGATTCCACACTATTCCAGTTACAATCTAATAGCTTTAAATTTTGTGAAGAAGTCTTGTATGGTGTCAAAATTTGAAGGACTTAACCCTATGAGTTTGTTCTCCAATTGATGACCTCTTAACTCATCCTACTTACTGTTGATGATGAATGTTTCTCATTACAACATGAATAAAAGTTTACAAAATAAACCTTTATTATCTTGAAAAGTACGAGCAATTTAGAAAAAATTGATGACTCCAAGGCTCCTTTGATCATGTTATGATCATCTGACATTACTTAGAGGTTGAGGTATGTTGTTTTCCATTCAGGGGCCTTACGTGTTAATATGAAGTTGTCATATCTAAATATGCTCTATTTTCACCTATTCTCTGTTGATCCTGCTCTGTGAATTCTCAACAAAAGATGTCAAATCTTTCAATATTTAACCTGAATATGCAAATATTTACATATATTTCCACTCTGATCAGTATTATTTGCAAAGTTCTTGATAATTTCTCATTAGTTCTTCTGCAACTATCTCAATTTACTGATCTGGAACTAATCTTGGCTCAATTTAGCTTCTGCACTTTAAATTTATGTAAATATTGTGCCTACAAGCTGATATTTCCATGATTCCTATCATTATTTATGATTCTTTGCATGACATTCTCAATTCTGCATGCATTTAGCTCAAATATGCATATGATGTTCATGTGTCTATGGATTTCCTGCATATTTACTCTATTCTGCTTATCATTTTCAGCATTTTGTAGTTGTGATGGTGATTATTCAATGAAATTAAAAAAAGAAATGACAAAGATAGGGTTTAGAGAGTGAGATTCTTAAAATTACTTGACTGAGATCACTAATCCACATACATGTTCTAATATAGTAATGAAGAGAAGAAAAACTAAATCATACTTCACTAGGACATTCCACGAATCCACATGATTTAGTGTAAATCTTCAAAGGAAAAGTTGACAACAATATGCAATAAAATGAAATCACTTCTATTGAACGTAGTATTTCACCATTACATATCTAGAAATCAACTTGAAGATTACGTAAAGTTTACAATCATGATGTAATATGTAGCTTCATCTCCATCCAGTATGCTTTAGAACAAGTACCCTTGTGGGGATTTGAAGAAAGAACCTTGAACAGTTCAACAATTCAATCTTGATTAGTCTCAGTAATCCGATCTCCTATCGGGTCTACACTAATTGGCCTTATTTCTGCTAGATATTCTCTCTCTCGTCAAATGACAAGTCATGGCCTTCTATAGAACAAAGGCCATAAAACAATTACATTGATCCAATGATCAGGATCCTCTCATGGTAATCAATGATTCAGATGAATAACACATGGTTTCCAGTTGGTAATTGCATAGCTAGCAGAGAATATTCCAAGATCTTTAACTTAGTCCACCTTCCAGCTGGCACACAGCATATTTGGTGATATCTTTATCGGCTCTAGTTCATGTCGCTACTGCAACTCTATAACTTTATCCACTCTACGACATCTGGCCCTCTCAAATAGTTCCCATATCCTATGATAGCAATACAAGAATTAAGCATAACCATTTATTAAATCAACATGAAAATAAACATTGTATTACATGTGAATCAGGCTCCGAATGTGCAAACATTGATAGTGGGTTATGATTTTTAGGCATCTATGAGTATCCGCATATCAAAATACACATATCTTGTTAGGAAGGTTAGGTCAACCATCGTTGACCAAAAAACATGCTATCGGTCCCTAAAATGGCTTCAATATCCTCCATTTTTGGTTTTTTATCTCCTATATATCACGTGCTTTAGATCATGCATATGCTATACATGCACAATATACACTATTATGCATATAAGAAATGATGCCGTCACCGTCATATTTTGACTTAATGACCCTCTTTCACTCTTGAGCTCACTTTTGTATCTTGTGTACTTTCTGCATGTTTAAATCTTCGTATATGATCATGTATATACAATACATGCGTGGACCCCAAAAGGTTCATAAAATAGATTGAAATTATCTTTTGTATCCGGCTTGCATCTTCCTTTGTATTACCCTATGTATATCCATACATACGAATTCAGACCTCAACCTTATCGTGAATTGAATTGGAATTGGTTTCGATTCCAGCCTTGTATGCACCTTTGCATTTCCTTTTGTATCTCGGATACATACAAGCCTTTATGCATACAAATATGCATACTCTTACTCATGTCTAAATTGGAATGAATAAATCCTTTAGGTCCGAGCATGCATATTAGTTAATATGAGGGATATTAACTAATATGACCCTATTTATAGATTGGGATGTGATGATAATGTCATCATCATGTGAGGTTTCATTTGGAATGAAAAGGATGACATCATGGTCATCTTTCAAAGAACAGGTATGTTGAGAAATATGACTGACATTGAGAAATATCACCCTCCAAATAAGATGACATCACAATCATGTCGAGTCTTCTTTATATCGAAACATAATGACATCATTGTCATATTGAGGAATATGAGGGATATTTGGAAAGATGATCCTCTAGGTGTGCATAGGCTATATTGGAGAGACCTGGCATTTGGTGAGACCCCAAAATGAGTCTCTCTAAAATTCCAATATGATGTTTCCTCAAGTGCTTACGTTTGAAGGTGATCCAGATATTAATGCATATTGGGCATATTGAGAAATATGACTCTTCTTGAATGTGTGCAAGTTCTTGACAGGTAGATGCCCTCCACATTTAAATTTGACATTTGCATATGCATGCATATGTGGATATTGAGTTAGGATGAAAATCATGGATATTGGCAAATGTGAAGATCAGGGATATCAGGTTTGACCAAACTTTGACCGGCCATAACTTCTTTATTTTAATGAATTTCAGGGTGATGCAAAAGGCAAACATGCTTAGAATTTCAGACTCTTTCACATGATAGGGTTCATGATGGAAGATTCCAGCTTTGCAAATTTGGGTTCAGACTTCAAGATCACTGATATACCTAACATTAGGCATATGCATATTGATTGATGCTTCTTTTACCATTACTGCCCAGAGCACAAAAACAAGGAAACAAGCTAGAAAAATTGGGTCCTTGTTTTGCTAAGGCAAAATGGGGCGTGTTGTGTAACCACACAACAACTTGCCACCAAAGAAAGCAACAAAATTCAAATAATTCAAGAGGTGAGGATAAGTTAAAACATAGTGTTTCCAACTCTTGTTAAGCACGAGCATCCTAACCTTTTTGAATGGTATTATGTTCATCAATATAACAATGTATTGATAAGGGATCAAGTGTGTGCACATGATTAATATCCCTCATCTTGAAGATGAGTTGAAAACTCTAGTGACTGGTGTTAAGCTACATAGTTGAGTTCATCCCTCATAGCCAACCAAATAGAGCCTTGTTGCTAGCAGGCATCCATAGCCCCGACAAGGTTATCATTACAATTCCCCTAAGTAGAGCCCCACTGCGAGTAGGCGTCCATAGCCCAGGTAGAGTTACTTAGATGGCCTAATTTGGATTTTTAGTATAATCCATCTTTCTTTTGTATTTTAAATTTTGTATAGCATACAAATTCATGAGATATTATCATTGTAAGTTCATTATGCAAGGTGTGGTCACTTGCTGCTTTAAGTTGAGAATTGCAATGGTAGCAAGGGTGACCTTCTAATTTTTTACTTAACACTTACACTAGTATGTTCAACAAACCCAAGGATTTTAGGTGTGTCATGGTGAAGATCCCTTTGAGCAAGTGAAAGTAGTGCTGATGAATAGGATACCACAAACCTAACCAAGAGTGCTTTGTCAGCATGAATTACAACCTATGTATAAACTTATAGCCAACCCTTGAATTCTAACAATTTACTAGCTTTCTAAAGTGAAAAGGTGCCTCATGTTGCCTAACCAAAACAAGGACTCAACAGCAAACAAAAAGCAAACAAGCAAAGCAAGCAACTATACAAGCAACTAACTAAAAAAAAGGAAACAAAGCAAAACAAGACAGGAAGGCAAAACAAACAAAACAACTACTCTATCAAACTATATACAAGACACTACAAGGAAAACAAAATCCATGGTTAGACCCACAAACACCTGTATTTGCATAGTTCCTTAGATTATGTAGGAGCATCAGGGCACTAGTTATAGTTCTAATCCTAGCAAATTCATCTTTGTATTCTGAGAAATATTCTTGTATTCTAAATTCATTATGTTTAACAGAATGATCCCTAATGATCAACAATTGAGGAAGCTCATCATGTTCATGATCAATCCATATGCATGTCTTATCTTTTGAATCTCCATAATCAAAATAATATTCAACATTATTCATTGTGGAAAGGAAAAATACAACCTGGTGTATTTCCTGTTCTGCTAGACATGTTTGTTCACTGTCAACTAATCCTCCATTTGACTTTATGTTCTCTCCTTCAAATTGAAGAATACACAGCTCCTGATGAATTATTTCTTCATCCATATCTTCCTCAACTTCTTCATTTTATATGCTTATCTAATCTTCCAATTCTAGAAACACCTCAATGTTCTCATCAGTTCCCTGCACATCAGCGCTTGAGTGAGTATCTTCGTGGTCATACTCTAATATAGAGAAATCTACCATTTCTAAATCAATTGACTGTAAAGGTGAAATAACATTTGACTGATATGAATACTTCTCTATTTCATATTCAAAACCATGCTAGATTGACATCTAGTCATGCACAACAATTATAGAGTTTTCTATATCTTTAATTTTCATGAATTTTTCTTCAAATAGCTCACTTTTACCACCCAGTGGAATGTCTAGTTCCATTGACCTATAACAATCTTGCATTTGACCATTCAATTTAAAGAAGTCCACTATGAAATCAGGGTTTATTCTCTTTTTGTGACTCCATTAGTTGCTATTGTAGGAACTTCTTCAGTAGTTGTGCATTTAAATTCTTCCACCACTTGTTTACATTTTTTTATCAACTCATCCTTATTAAAACTACTCAATTCAAATCTAGGGACATTATCCTAACAAGCGTTTAATAATTCAATGTATCTATCAAGTATATCAGGATCAATCTCACATTTATTTTCCTTCTCATCAAATCTTCCTAGCTGATTGTCAAACGATTGAAAATAAGAAACATTTTCTTCTTTATGATTTTCAAAAGATTCATACCTGCACTCTCCTTTACTCATATTAGGAAGTAGAGAACTCTTATCAATCTTACCATAAAATGATTCAAGGAAAGATTCTTCACTGTCTTTATCTTCCAGAATTGACTCAACTTTTCCATTTTCTGGGTAACTCATGACTTTTGGTTCCATATTTTCTTGTCGCTCCAGAATTCAAGTCTTCTCCAACATGACCAAGCAGACATCACATTCCCTTTCTAAATGTGCTTCGTCATACAATATGCACCAACTTTCAATCAAGATGTCATTAGTGGGTAAACATAACATTTGGCTACACTGTATATTCCTAGACAAGTACAATTCAAAATCCTTGAAGCAATCTCCTTCATCATTAACCAATTTTGTCTCTTCATTTTGCAAGCTTATATGACTTTTGACTTCAGGAAACACATCAATGTTTTCTTTAATTCCTTGTACATCAGTATATAAATAAAGATATTCATCATCATATCCTGATGCACAGAAATCTATTGTCTCTAGATCAAAGAATTGTAAGGAGGACTCAACATTTGATAAATAAGAAAACTTCCCTGTATCATTTTTAAAAATGTGCTCCCAAATTATCTCATCTTCCTGCCAAACTTTAGTCCTGCATACATCTGAGAAAGGAATTAGTTCTTTCAAATATAAATCTAACCTTATAAGAAAAGTTAAACAACTAACTTCACCATGATCTATTGAATTATGTATCCTGCATCTTCTCGATAAACCAAAGTTAGATAAATTTTGAGGATAAAGCTTCCTATTTAAAGTTCCCTAAAAGAAAGGAATATTAAATTGAAAATTATTTTCATATGCATCCATCGGTATCAAATAATGAAATATTCATGCATATTTTGCAGAGAACACAAATTTTTAGCTCGAATGCAAAAATTCAAACGAATTGTTGTAAATATCAGGATGAACATCCATAAGGAAGTGTTATTTATGATCAGATTCTGCAAATTGCTAGATATCGGTGGAATATTTGTGCAAATACTCAAGATTTAGAATATTATTGAAAATTTTGACATATATCACCTTACTTCATATTCTTGCTTACCCTCCTTCTAGTGCCAAAACTGTTCATGATGACTATTTGTCATTACAACATGAATAAAAGTTTACACAACAAACCTTTATTATCTTGAAAAGTACGATCAATTTAGGATAAATTCATGACTCCAAGGCTCCGTTGATTTGGTTATGATTGTCTGACGTTACTCAGAGGTTGATGTGTGTTGTTGTTTTCCATTCAGGGGCCTTACGTGTTAGTCTAAAGTTGTCATATCTAGATATGCTCTATTTTCACCTATTCTCTATTGATCCTGCTCTATGAATTCTCAACAAAAGATGTCAAATCTTTTAATATTTAATGTGAATATGCAAATATTTACATATATTTCCACTCTGATCAGTATTATTTGCAAAGTTCTTGATGATTTCTGATTAGTTCTTCTGCAACTATCTCAATTTACTGATCTGGAACTAATCCTGGCTCAATTTAGCTTCTCCACTTTAAATTTATGTAAATATTGTGCCTACAAGCTGATATTTCCATGATTCCTATCATTATCTATGATTCTTTGCATGACATTTTCAATTCTGCATGAATTTAGCTCAAATATGCATATGATGTTCATGTGTCTACAGATTTCTTGCATATTTGCTCTGTTCTGTTTATCATTTTCAGCATTTTGTAGTTGTGATGGTGATTATTCAATGAAATTAAAAAAAAGAAATGACAAAGATAGGGTTTAGAGAGTGAGATTCCTAAAATTACTTGACTAAGATCATTGATCCACATACATGTTCTTATACAGTAATGAAGAGAAGAAAAACTCAATCATACTTCACTAGGAAATTCCACAAATCTACATGATTGAGTGCAGTGCAAATCTTCAAAGGAAAAGTTGACAACAATATGCAATAAAATGAAAGCACTTCTATTGAATGTAGCTTTTCACCATTACATATCTAGAAATCAAATTGAAGATTACATAAAGTTTACAATCATGATGTAATCTGTAGCTTCATCTCCATCCAGTATGCTTTAAAAGAAGTACCTTTGTAGTGATATGAAGAAAGAACCTTGAACAGTTCAACAATTCAATCTTAATTAGTCTTAGTAATCCGATCTCCTATCGGGTCTACACTAATTGGCCTTATTTCTACAATATATTCTCTCTCTCGTCAAATGACAAGTCATGGCTATTTTATAGAACAAAGGCCAGAAAATAGTTACATTGATCCAACGACTAGGATCCTCTCATGGTAATCAATGATTCAGATGAATAGCACATGGTTTCCAGTTGGCAATCGCACAACTGGTAGAGAATATTGCAACATCTTTGACTTAGTCCACCTTCCAGCTGGCACACAACATATTTGGTGATATCTTTATCAGCTCTAGTTCATGTCACCACTGCAACTCTATAACTTTATCCACTCTGCGACATCTGGCCCTCTCAAATAATTCCCATATCCTGCAATATCAATACAAGAATCAAGCATAACCATTTAATAAATCAGTAGGAAAATAAACATTACATTACATGTGAATCGGGCTCTAAATGTGTAGGCATTGATATCGGGTTATGAATATTAGGCATCTGTGAGTATCTACATATCAAAATACACATATCTCATTAAGAAGGTCGGGTCAACCGTCGTTGACTGAAAAACATGCTATGGGGTCCTAAAATGGCTTCAATATCCTCCATTTTTGGTTTTGTATCTCCTTCTATATATCGCATGCTTTAGATAATGCATATGCTATACATGCGCAATATACGTTGTTATGCATATAAGAAATGATGACGTCACCATCATTTTTCAACTTAATGACCCTCTTTCATTGTTGAGCTCACTTTGCACTTCTGCATGTTTAAATCTTCATATATGATCATGTATATACAATACATGCACGGACCCCAAAAGGTTCATAAAATAGATTGAAATTACCTTTTGTATCCAGCTTGCATCTTCCTTTGTATTACCCTATGTATATCCATACATACGAATTGGACCTCAACCTTATTGTGAATTGAATTAGAATTGGTTTCAATTCCAGCCTTGTATGCACCTTTACATTTCCTTTTGTATCTCAGATACATACAAGCCTGTATAAATACAAATATGCATACTCTTACTCGTGCCTAAATTGGAATGAATAAATCCTTCAGGTCCAGGCATACATATTAGTTAATATGAGGGCTATTAACTAATATGACCCCTTTTATAGATCCAGATGTAATGATGATGTCATCATCATGTGAGGTTTCGTTTGGAATGAAAAGGATGACGTCATGGTCATCCTTCAAAGATCAGGCATGTTGAGAAATATGATTGACATTGGGAAATATCACCCTCCAAATAAGATGATGTCATGGTCATGTCGAGTCTTCTTTATATCGAAACATAATGACGTCATTGTCATATTGAGGAATATGAGGGATATTTGGAAAGATGACCCTCTAGGTGTGCATAGACTATATCGGCGAGACTTGGCATTTCAGTGAGACCCCAGAATGAGTCTCTCTGAAATTTTGATATGATGTTTCCTCAAGTGCTTATGTTTGAAGGTGATCCGTATATTAATGCATATCGGGCATATTGAGAAATATGACTCTTCTTGAATGTGTACAAGTTCTTGATGGGTAGATGCCATCCACATTTAATTCACATATGCATGCATATGCAGATATTGGGTTAGGATGAACATCGGGGATATTGGCGAATGTGAAGATAAGGGATATTAGGTTTGCCCAAACTTTGACCGGCCATAACTTCTTTATTTTAATGAATTTTGGGGTGATGCAAAAGGCAAACATGCTTATAATTTCACACACTTTCACATGATAGGGTTCATGATGGAAGATTCTGACTTTGGAAATTTGTGTTTAGACTTCAAGATCACTGATATACCTAACATTAGGCATATGCATACTGACTGATGCTGATTTTACCATTACTGTCCATAACACAAAAATAAGGAAATAAGCCAGAAAAGTTGGGTCCCTATTTTTCTAAGGCAAAATGGGGCGTGTTGTGTAACCACACAACACTTACCAACGAGTTTTTCTAATGTGGTCCACACATCATTTGGTGTAGTGAAAGATTCAATGTGAAAAAGAAGGTCAAGAGAGATTGACATACACAGAGTACCAAAGGCTTCATCACATTTATTAAACCATTTTGTCTTTTTTGCAGCATCTTGAGGTTCTGTCTCAAGTCCCATTGTAACTCGACAATATCCATGTCTTTTCAGATATATTACCATCTTAGATTTCTATTCAAAATAATTATATGGAGTTAAAACTGGAACTATAGATGCATCCATGAGAGCAGAAAATAAAATTGCAAAGAAGGAAAAGTGCAAAGAAAGAAGACACACTAGACACCCCCTATTTCCACTAGTCTCTAAAATCACCCCCCCAAATATTACAATGTTGGCACTTTATGATTAGTGCTTTTACAAGGCTTTTCCAGATTACAATGCTTTTAAGGCTCTTAATAGCCAAAAAGACAATATTTGATACAAGTTAATTTTTAAATAAAAATGTGAAAAAATAACTTTCTATCCATTTTTTACTCTTTAATATCTTTCTAACACTTTTTTTTGTTTTTGAAAAATAGATTACAAAAGTGAAAGATATGACTTATTGAAGAAAAAAAATGCAGCAGATTCAACCTGCAATATCTGATTGAAAAATGTAGAAATCTTTACTCAAACCTTCGTGGATGGAAATTTCTCGATTCTATCTTTCCGTCAAGTACTCGTTTACAAAAATCTAACACCCGAGGCAAAAGTTATGCAATTTTAAAAAAAGATGTTGAAGTTGCCCGTCAGGAATGACTCACGCCTATTTCTGACTTGATTTTTGAAAAATTATCACCTTTTTGCAAAATACAACGACTACCTAGATGGTTTTTTGATGTTGGAAATAAAACCCATAAACCTTTTTTCTTGAAAATGAGTAGAAGCTATATTTCTGAAGCAAAAATGAAAATGGCTCTAGTAAAAATATTTCAAATTTTTACTCTAAATATTACTGTGTCCTCTAATATCTGATTTTGGTGAAATAAAAGCCAATCTTGACTTTTCTCAGACCTTCTGGACACTCTGGAAAGGCTTATAATACCTCTAATATTACTAGAATGCTACAATCACCCAGATCTCACAAGAACACAATATGCAAAATAATGTATAAAGATGTTTATTTTCCTTCAAACTGTTCTAATTCTCCAGATCATCTGAGGATGCAAGAGAAGAGCATACTGGGTTTTGGGGGAAAATATTAGCTCTTTATTAGTCTCAAAACTAAAAAAAATCAGATAATAAAATGAACTATACTAGACAACATTGCTCTGATACCATGTTAGATTCTGTGAGAAGCAAGAATCGAGCCAGGATCTGATGTCAATTATAGATCACATGCACTCCAGTTGACAGATGATCAAGGATCAAAATAGCAGAATGGAGAGAGAATCTGAAAAGAGAGAAAAATAGAGACAATATAAGAGAATTTGAGAATACTCTCGATACTCTCACAAAGCTTTCACCAAATTAATATTCAAACTAGTGAAAGGGAGAGTAGAGCGCTGTATATATCAAAAATAGGGCATATACATCCAAGAGGTGTAATAACTCCAACTACCTGAAACAAGTGGGAGGTTTTACCTACTTGGTAAATGACAAAGCATGTGGCATAACCTCCTCAAGTGAAGATAGAAAGGTGGCATATAAAGCCAAAAGAGTGTGACAACTCTAACTACCCCATAACCTACTCAGGTAAAGACATAATAGTGGTTATGAGATGTGGCACAAAAAGCCAAAAGAGGATGTGTAACTCAACTACCCATGTGTGGGAGAGAGTTACACATATAGCTAATGTATTTCACCACGTGTCCTCATATTAACCACATATAATAAACCTAAGCAAACTTAATAATGTGTAGGAAAAAGAAATATCCCTAAGGAAAATAAAAAACCTACATTAACAAATTTGACCTCTTTTGGCAATTGGAAAATATCAATTTGAATTAAATTATCTTGTATAGTTTTATTTCATAAATTTTATTGATTAATTGTCTTTGAAAATGTACTTTACAAAAATGAATTTTTGAAATAGCAAAATAAAGAAAATAGAGAAAATGGAAAAAACATAAAATAAAATAAAGGAAATGTATAAAAGGGAAAATAGGAAAATTCTTTCATTACTTTTTATATTTTCTTTTGGAAAAACCCTCTCTCCTCTTTTGAAAGAATTCTCTTTTTGAGAAAAAAAATGGATTTGAATTGTTTCAGGTTGGATTTGAATTGCTCGAGATTAGAATTGTAGTTTTTGCATGTGGAGAAAAAAATTGCTTGTGTGTGTGTTCTTGCTCCAAAGGGAGATTTCCTCCATTGTTGCAAGCTTGAGGAGAGGTAATTTATTTTCTTTTATTGCATTTGAAATGAATTTTATTTCATTTACCATGCCCACATTTGGTGGATGCAAATGTCTGCCATATTATAAGAATAATTTAGCTCCCTTTCTTAGTTTAAATTGCATTTCTAACATTTTGAAAATATGCAATTTATAACCATGGTAATGACAACAAATTTCAAAAACTATGATTTGCAAAATTGACTTGAAAATAATGTAGTTGTGCATTTTAAAAGAAAAATGACACATTTGGATTTTTGATTTTTTTTTTTGTGATTTGAAAAATAAAAATACAAGGTTTCAACCCAATTTCATTAATGGTGAATTTTGGATTTTTATGGTTTTTCTCAATCATTGAAAATAGAAAATTAGAAATTAAAACCATGTTTGAATGAATTATTTTGTGAAGTGAGCTCATTCCTTATGTAAATGTGATTTTTTTATCATTGGACAATGTGCCAAGGTTTTTTAGATAGATTCTTATGCCAGGAAAAATTATAATTTTGGGCTATTTGGCACTTAGGATTGAAGTTTATAGTAGGGAAGCAGTGGATCTCACCACTTGCCACAATATAAATTGATCCATCGAAAGGGCAAGTGGAAAGTTTACATCAAGTGAAAATATAATACACAGATCGAGATTATAAAGATGTTGATTAAACAAGACAAATCTTAACCAATGGTCAAAATCCTTAATAGGATTCATGACTTGGATTTAAAATGAATTATGCAACTCCTAGAAATTGGTGAATGTTGTTGAGTAAGGTTTTTCTACTCAATTATTTACATAGCCATCATGCTACTATAATGACACTCCTTAGGTTAGTTCTAAGACATCAACCTATCCTATCATTGGACTTGGTATCTGATGTGTGTCTAGACCACCTGCATGTATATTGATAGCTTGTTATACCTTCACACATGTATGTTGTTGGTATGCATTTGTGCATTGTTTTGTGCACATTGATGTGTGGAGAATCATTGTGACTGCTTGTTTGGATTCTATTTATATATTGATTTGTGTGCATTGAAGGTGTGAAGAACCGTTATGCATGAATGTTGTTTGACATTCTTGTATGCTTGTGTTGGCATGAGTGAGCTACACATATACTTATGCATTTGATTGGTGTGAGTGTTGCCATGTATTCCTTGTTTTGTGTGAGTGTGCTTGTACCCAATTCAATCGCCTCCTAGGATAGTGGGGTGGGACTAAGAGTTCCACATAGTTGGGTGGCAATAAACCATCATTTGGGACATATGAACTTGGAGGATGCTCATTGGAGAGCATGTTGGACTCTGTCGATAGTATCCTTCCGATAGCTCTCTTCTTGTTGTAATTTGTAACATTGTAAATTGGGTCCTTGAGACCATTGTAATAAGTGCATAGTTCTAGTTTATTGAAATCTCTTATGCAAGTTATAATCCATCCATGTTTGGGATGAGGCACTTTTATTGTAATAATTTATTGATATTATTTTGGATATTTTAACACCTCATATTGTGAGGGTGTTAGTATGATTGTTATGATAAAATCATGATATAATAACATGTTTTCTTTATATTATATACTATTGCATTTATGATTATGGATGCCTTAGTGTTGGACTGTATTTTTCCCATGTAGGGGGTGTTGGATTGGAGAGTGTATAACATTTGGTAATGTTTTTGTCATATTTTCTTATGTGGTAGTTATTGGTTAATTTAACTACTTTCATGTTTTGATTAAATGGAAATGCAAACTAGAGTAGATAGTTTAGATGCTTTGTTCAATTAAATTAATTGAATAATCTTTGAGGTTTCAGTTGTCGACAATATTCTTAAGGAAGTTTAACCCTAGTCTACTTGCCATCCCCATTGCTTATGTATGTCAATGAGAGTAAGAGTGTGTGTTTTGAGTCTTGTGACATTCTGAAAAGCCTTATGAATGTTCCAATTGATCTACCCCTATTTGGGCATGTTGTTGGATTTTGTGCAAGTGGAATCCTAGTGGAAGGACCCCATGACTTGTCTGGCTTAATCAAAGTGAATTCCTTATTACATAATCATTTTTGATGTAGGAAAATCCTTAGGGAAGTCAAGATATTAGTCCTAAGCAATTTCTTCTAGAATTTTTTTTGCGACACTTTTGTTGGGCTACAATGCAAAAATTGGACTGCTATGTAATTATATGACTACAATGCAATGCACTAGAGTCCTTCTTAGGAGCTAGTGTCCCTCATGCGTGTTGGAGTCTATTTGGTGTGCTATTGTCCTTGGGTCATCAGCCATCAATCATTTCTTATCCTTTTCAAAGAAACTTTCTAAATCAAATTTGTTCATGGGCTCGATCTTCTTTGTCTGCAAGATGTGTTGTACTTAGTGAGTAATCCCTTATTTTTTATTTAGAAGCATGCCTTTGCATGAAATTGATTGGTTGTCATTCTAATTGGTTGAGGCCTTGTACTTCATTGTTGATCAACCTCTTGTGTAGGTTTTCCCTTGTGTTTGGATGTCACCCTCATCCTACTCCATGTGTTTACATAAGAGAACAGCATTACGAACAAGAGTCCAATTATCATCGTGGAGGAAGCTCCATCCTCTCATATGGTCACCATGGTGACTTTGTCACATGATTGGTGAAGTTGCCCACTTTGTGCCACTATGCTTGGTGCAGTGGTGATGTTATCTTATGTGTGATTGTGCCTATCATGACACCTTGTCTGTACATTGATGTGCAATGCAACATACAAATGTCACATTTGCAATGTGAAAAATGTGTTCGTTCGGTGTTTGTTTGATTAATATCCTAGGTGAAAGCTTGGGGTGTCACACTAAGACTATGACATATGTATTAGATCAAAGATACTATTTTTAGATATTGACAAATAAATTTAACATGACATCAATAACATTTCCACATCATTAATTGTAAAGCTAAATATCTCTCTAAACCTCAACTTTCATTTCTCAATATTATTATAATTATTAACCAACCCATTTTAATTTAATCTATATTTAATAAATCTAATACCATTATTTATATTACATTTTCAAATACTTATAATCCAAATTATTTACCCTACATTGAATTAGACATTCCATGTAAACTCTTTATGTGAGGTGATTAACAAAATAATTCTACCATAATCAAAACAATGTAAGATTAAATAACTTTAAATAACGTTGTTAGGTGTACCCTAAAAGTTAGGGTGCACCAACCCCATAGACCGTCATTTAAAATGACCAGATGGGACTTTTATATCTTTTTCTTTGATTTGTTTTCTCATTCTCTAATAAAGTAAAATGGAGTGTGGAAATATCATCACTCCATTTGATTTGTTATCTCATTTCCATGTGAACATCGTACCTTTTTTTAGCTTTTTAAGGTGAAAAGATCACTTAATCCAAGCCGTACGTCAGTGGCCGAAATTTTAGCCTGAGCCGAGAAAATAAAAATATAAGCTCCCAAAAAATGTATCATAAACAGTTTGATAATTACATCTACCTGCAAAATGATAAATTAGTCGTCAAATGAACAGAGAGACATGACGTGTAATACATGACGTGTGAGGAAGCATTCCTCTCATTAATCCCTCAACAGAGTTTTTCTCTATAAAAGGAAGTAAAATTGTGACTGAATCATTCATCTCTCTTCAACTCACACCAGAGAAATGGAAGCCCATCTCCACCTGTATGAGATGATGCTTTCTGCTGCCAAGCCCATGGCTCTCAAAGCTGCTGTCTTGCTTAACATCCCGCAAATTATAGCTGCATATGGCAGAGAAAATCTTCTCTCTGTGGATGACATTGCTGAACACATTTCTGCCTCAACAAAAAATAAGGTTCCCCACAAGGAATACTTGTTTAGGATTCTGAGATTTCTGGCTTCTTGTGGGGTCTTCACTGAAGAAGTGGATGAACAAACCAAGCAAACGAAATATGGGTTGAACAGCGTTTCCAAGTTGTTGGTGAAGGAAGAAACCGGGGATTCCTGTGTGCCATTTCTGATGTTGGCAGCAGAGAAAGTGTACTTGGATACCTACCACCATTTTCATGATGCTGTCTTGGAAGGTTGTCATCCCTTTATTAAAAACTATGGCATGACCCCCTGGGAATATGTCAGCACAAATGCTGAAGCCAACAAGCTTTTTAACGAGGGCATGGCCTGCCATACAAAAGATGTCACGGCTTCTGTGGCGAAGATGTATGATGATTTCAAGAGTGTTAGAAGAGTGGTGGATGTAGCTGGAGGAATAGGCTCTGCATTGTCTGTTATACTTGCTCAACATCCACACATACATGGCATTAATTTTGATTTGCCCCATGTGATTGCAACTGCCCCTGCCATACCTGGTTAGCAACCTCATCTCAAATTTCATTGCATCAAAAAGTATTAGTTTTCTCTTATTTGTGGATTTGTAGTGCTGGACAGACTAGTATTTGTTAGAATAAATATACTTTTAAGAGCATTTAGTTGAAAGGGAAAGGTTTCTTTTTTATGTTTTTTCGGATGGATTATTTAAAATTTTCAGTTATTTAAGAGGAGAGGAAAAGTTTATTGTAACTCAATCTTATTAAAGAATTATAGTATAAAAAGTTATGTTTTTTTATTTCATTATAGGAGTGGAGAATATTGGTGGAAACATGTTCGACCAAATTCCTTTTGGAGATATAGTTTTTATGAAGGTAAAGTTTTGACATTAATGAACAACATATTCTAGTCTTTGATGGCTTGTTCTTTTTCTTTGTTACATAGAAACTATGTTTGCTCATAGGTTATTATTATAATTATTGCAGTGGATTTTACATGATTGGGATGATGACCAATGTGTGGAAATTTTGAAGAAGAGCTATGAAGCAACACCAAAAGATGGGAAGCTCCTAATTGTTGATGCACTAGTTGATGGTTCCCAAGGAAGTTTATATCGATTAGGATTATTATTTGACATAACTATGATGATCTACAGTACAGGTGGAAAGGAGAGAAGTGAAGAAGAATTTAGCCAATTATTCTTCAAAGCAGGATTTAAGAGCTACAAGATCACAAAACTACCTTTTCTCCAAGTACTTATAGAAGTATCTAAGTCATAAGTCTTGTACCTAAGATATCATAATGCTACGTTTCCTTTAAATAATTATAGAAATGTCTCTATCCTAAGACATACTTTCATCTAAAACTCATGTAACTATTCTCAAGTGCCATTTTCGTTTGAAATGACGTTAAGTAGTAAAAATATATTGAGAAAATATATTTCTATATAAATGACTAAGGGTGCGTTGTTTATTAAATGCACTTGATTGAATGTTAGCTTATCTCATTTTCAATATTTTTTAATAAATTTAATATGACTCTTGCTTGGTTCTAATTTCTTGCATCCCAAAAACCTTCAAATTTTTTGTTCTCCACCTCAGATAAGAATCATGATGAAAAATTGACCCTTGCACTTTTAAAATCAAAATTTAAAATTAGGCTTGTTCCTTTCTCGTTCTATCAAAATCAGGATACAAAATTGACCCATGCACCTTTAAATTCAAATTTTAAAATCAAACTCGTTCCCTTTTCTTTTTACTAGTTGTTGCTGGTCAACTTAAATGCAAATTATTTGTGATTGTATTCTAGGCTATCATATACAAGTACAAAAACTTGAAGAATTTACTTAGTAGAGTTATCCCATAAATGTAACTACCCTAAGTAAAACTTCTTTTGAAAATTTTATGACCAATTCCAATAAATAAAAAGATTGAAGAAAAATCTTAATTAATACCAAATAACTAATTTTTGACCTAAAAGAATTAAGTAATTAGTCAAATCTAATCATAATATATAAATTAACTAAATGAAATATACATTATACTCATTTATCTTGATTAATTCAGTTTCATTTCTAATTAGTCTAATTAATTAATATTTAACTAATTATTTAATTATTACATATAAATAATTATTTAAATATTATCATAGGTATGATGGGCATTATAATCTTTATACAATGACTAGCCTTTAAGTGACATATCTTTTAGTTTTATTTTTTGATAACACAAAGAATCTCTAGCCTAACATAATACAACCCTTGTTTGGAGCATGATGGATGAGTTGGTACTATAACTCTATGGCCACACCTCGAAAGCCCCCAATCATGGGCACAACATTTAAATCATAATATTACATGAGTCTTGATTAATTCCAACTTCTTGTACCCCAAGCACTTTCACATTTCATGTTCCCTACCTCTAGATCAAAATCACAACATGAAATTAATCCCATTTCTTTTAAATTTAAAATTTAAAATTGGACTCACTCCCTCCCCTTCCTACTCCCATTTTATTTCTATGCTCTCTTGATGCTGATTTTTGAAACTGGTTCTCAAAACCATTCCTATTAAAGAGTGAAAGGGAAATTGTGTCCCACCTTTTAGAATTATTGGGCCACCAAAATCAACATTTTTATTATAACACATCATGTTAGTTATACTAAACAAATGGTTAAGAATATAGGAATGATGTAAACTAATGATTTTTGGCATTTTCTATGTAGATTCAATTTATAATTTTTTAAATTTTAAAACATACATTTCTATATTTTTGGTTATTTTTTGATAATTTTCTTTTCCTACTATTTATTGAGTGACATTTTACCTATATAGCTTTTTCTACATGATTTCTTGGGAAAAGATCATTAAGTCTGATATCTAATGTCTGGATATTTTCTTGGGAATAGATCATTAACTCTAGTATTTAATGTGTAGATTCTTTTGGTAATTTTTTATTTTATATTTTGTTTATTATTAATTTTTAATTTTTACTAAAAGAATTATAGCTATATTTTATCACAAAACATCACTCTTTGTGTATAT
The DNA here is from genome assembly GCA_027924645.1 of Cunninghamia lanceolata. Taxonomy (NCBI): domain Eukaryota; kingdom Viridiplantae; phylum Streptophyta; class Pinopsida; order Cupressales; family Cupressaceae; genus Cunninghamia; species Cunninghamia lanceolata. Next base: position 8,367,122 of record BSBN01000679.1, on the reverse strand, counting down.
ATTGATTTTCATTAACATAGTTTGTTATTTTACCTAATATCTTCAATATAGATCATTATTTTTTGTAATGGATCTACATTGATTAGAAAATTAAATAAATATATAATCATAATAATTTTTGTATTTGCGTGTGTCTCAAAGGGGTTGTGATCAAATAGAAAGGTTGTTGGGTTCTCAAGATGGAGATCCAAGTGTGAATCCCCATAGTGAGATCTAAATGATTAATTCTAAGTGGTGACTCTTGGACTTCCATTATCGCTTCTAAGTTGAGTGTGGCTACTCCATTGATTGATAATTTGAATATATTGAATAAATTGAATAAATTGTGTGTTGTGTTAGGAGAGGAGGCATCCCTTATGGCTTCCAATCATATGTGTCAAGCTAAAATATCATTTTATCAATCAAATACACACACAAGCACAAACATATATATTATAGTTTTTGGAAATCTAACACCAAGAGATAGATACCTATAAAATATCATCTTTAGATGACTTTGTTTGATCCCCCAAAAGGTGAGGTGATTTTTTTATGTCACCATTTTTATAGGAGTGCAGGAGACTGTGTTAGGGGTTCTCTCTATCTCTCTTGATCTTCCTCACTATCTCTCTCCCCCTCTTTCTCTCTCCCTCTCCATTTCTCTATCTCTCTATGTCACCCCCTCTCTCTTCCTCTCTATATCTCTATCTATTTCCCCTATATCTCTCTATCCTACCTCTCTTCGTCTCTCTTTTTGTCTCCCTCCCTCTCTCTCTCTATATATATATTTGCCTCTCTCTCTCTCTATCTATACCTCTCTCTAAAACTATTTCTCTATCTCTCCACCTATCTCTTTATATCTCTCCCCCTCTCTCCATATTTCTCCCTCTTACTTTATATCTTTATCTCTTTTTATCCCTCTCTATCTCTTCTTCTCTAAATCTATATTTGTGCCTCTCTCTATCTCTCCCTCTCTAACTTTGTATCTCTATCTCTCTCCATCTCTATCTCTCCCTCTCTGTACTCTATCTCTCCCTCTTTGTCTATCTTTTTATATATCTATCCCTCTTGTCTTTATATCTCCCTATTCTCTCTCTCTCTCTCTATCTTCTCTCTCTATTGATGCCTCTCTATCTCTATCTCTATCTATCTCCCCCCTCTCTATTTCTCCATCTCTATCTTTCTCTCACTCTCTACATCTCTCTCTATATAACACTTTCTTTCTCGCTCTCCATATCTCTATCTATTTCCCTCACTATATCTATCTATTCCTCTCAATAAATCTATCTCTCCCTCTCTCCTTCTCTCTCTCTCTAATTCTTTATATATAATATATATGTTTCCCTCTCTATCTCTCCCTCTCTCTCCTTCTCCCTTTGGTATTTTGTTAACTCTATTTCCCAATGATTATCTATTTTTTCCTAAAACTCTATATAATGTTCATTTTGTTTTATAATTCAAGAAAAGTTATTTAAACCTTTACATAACATGTTCATGTTTTCTTGATTTTATTTATTTTCAATTTTTTTCACCCTATTTGGTGCATTTACCCACCATGTCCTTCTGCAAAAACCACCAAGTAGTCTAGCTATGAAAATTAATATGTCCACCTCCAAACCCTGAATAAAAAACTCATCTCAACATCCAACATCCAACACAAAAGTGAAACACAACAACATAAATAAAATGAAAAGATGTAAGGATCCTCACCTAAAAGAAAATCAAACTAATATCCATTCACACCATCAAGTAGTATGTGAAAAAACACACACCATCCCTTGAACTCCTTAAAACTAACCTCATGAAAAACTCATGGACATGAAAAGAAAATAGAACAAAACCAAGCCAAGTACTCCTCAAAACTAACATCCACAAATCAAGACTCATATTTTTGAGAGGACAAAGCACAAAACAAAATGCACTTGAGAAAATAGGTGGGCACTCCCTATCAAATGATACTCCATGGAGTGGACGAAGAGTGGGGAATGAGATTTGTCTATCAAAGAACAATCTCCTCATTGGGTCAATGCTAAACTCATGTCTAGCTCCAACTACACCACTCCAATATTTGGAAGGTATCTAAGGCAAAATGATCACTACACTCTACTAGAAGAACACTTCAAATCACCACAAAAGTTCCATATGCATGGTCAATAAAAAAATGAGGAACTATTCATGACATCATGATTTACATCTTTCTCATAAAAGAGAATCTATCTTTGAAGGATAGATCTACTCCAAAGAGAACCATATCATGCAAAGACTAAAAAAATTAAAGATCTAGACTGACTAGTTCACTTGTTCAAGTTGATCAATAAAAGATCCAAGCCATCTTGGATTACCCTCCTCCTACCACATTGATAGAGTTGAGAGAGTTCTCTGGCCTTTGTAGTTATTATTATAGGTTTGTTAAGGGGTTTATATAGCTAGCAACACTCTAAACTTACATGACAAAGAATGTGACTTTTGCATGGGTGGATATTGCACATGAATATTTTGATAAGATTAAGTAGGTGATAAGTTTATGCCTTTTACTTACTATTCCATAATTTTCACATCAATTTGTTTTAGAATATGATGCTTCAAGAAAGGGAATAGCATCTATATTAGTAAAAAAGGGCCATCCCATAACATATTAGATAAAAAAATTAAAAGAGTTAGAAAATAGATTTTCTATCTATGAAAATGAGATGCTTGCCATCATTCATGGTTTTTCTAAGTTCCAATAGTATTTAGTGTTTTGAAGACTTGTGTGAAAAAACCATTTTGTAACCATTTGATGTTAGTCCTTGGCCTATGTGCGTTGATTGATTGGAAACAAAAAATTGTGAGTAAGCTGTAATGCCCTGCCAAGAAACCCCAGAGGACAACACTAAACTTGGTCAAATTAATGGATTTTTTTAAAAAGAAAATAACAATAGGATGCATAACATAACATAATAGTCTAAACCTAGGTCCTCTATGGTTCCTCGACTACATTACTCACAAATCAATATTACAAGAAACAAAGGTTACATAAAGAAATACAAACAGAGATACATCCCAATTTACAAATACATGATAAGAGATCTTTTCAAACAAGAACACAACATCTCTCATGTATTTACAAATGATTATAGTAAGAACCATAAGGTCATCCTTAGCATAGTGGAAAAATATATTCTTTGTTCCAGTAATTTGCTCAGTTAACAAACTTGTATCTGTGCATCTAAAAGCGAACATTAGTTCCACAAAGATTATCAATAAACATAAAAGAGAACTATATACTAGCCTAAGGCCCTAAGGAGTCGATCTAATGTCTCAGGGGCTCATCCATGATGGCCTTGCCTATGTATGCATAGTGCAAAGACTTCGTAGTTTGGGACATGAACTTGCAACTTTATGATTAACTAAGATGTAATATACTCATAAAAGGATTACATATCACTCTAGAGTCTTTAAAAAATCAATATACTCATATTAGAATGAGACAGAAAATAAGAACTATCTACCTTATATAATTTTCATTAGTTCTCTTAAGGTTTCACATAACCAAATCAGAAGGTCTAACTCAAACTAGAAACTCACCAAATATCTTTATCAACTATGCTTATCCATGAAACAAATACAATTTCTATATTCAAAGCTACTTATCATTAATTTCATAATCTCATTTTTCATATGTGAATGAGTTAGAAAACTAATTCCTTATTTAGACATAAACTCAACCATACCATTCCCTTGCACATGCTTAAAGAGAACATGATCGTGCATTAAATGAGTTTTAATAATCATAAAGTATTGTTTCCACATGCATCTAATACAATTTACTATGTTCTAGAAGAAATACGGATCAAATAAACTTAGTCCCAAATGAATGTCACAATACAACCATTAGATATTACATCTCACATATCATGGATAGTATTGTTTTCTCTCTACACGGACATATATCTCACATGGATAAAGATTAGAATAAATTACAAGACATATATTATACATTTCTACATAGTTCTACCCTATCCAAAGTCATAACCAGTGAGATAGATCCATTACAAAATTCATAACAAAACCTCCATTTTGATCATAACACTCCTATTGAATAATGAACCAACTATCTTACCATTATACTGCATTTTGCAAAGCATCTACATGATTAAGCTACTTACATATATTTAGATCCACTGTGCTATGGACATACACAAAAGTAGATCAATTGGTGCAGGAGCACCCTCAGGACCTAAGGCCTACAGGAGGCAAAGTTTGAGTTTTTGTCTCATTTTGTCTTGATAAATGTTAATAAGGTTATTTTAGGCCAATATAAGACATTTGGAGTCATTGATGAAAGTTTGGTGTTATTTAATTGAAAAAATGAAAATATTGCCAAAAGTTGTCAAGTGTTGTAATAACAACTTTTCTTGTCAAATGACAACTTTTTAAAAGTTTGTTAAAAGTTGTTAAATGGTAGTTGTAGGTTGGTTTCGGGGGGGGCATAACTTGATTGTACAAGCATAAATATGAGCCTCCAAGTCGAATGGAGGGTTGGTGGTTGGATTTTGGAAGTTGATGAAATAAAAATACCCTATTTATTGTAGTTTCCAAATATTTTCTGCTGTTATCTTGCATGGTATGAATTTGTACAACCCAATACTAGTCTTAGACTGATTGGGGATGAAATTATAGTGAATATACTTTATATTTATTTTTGTTTCATCTAATTTCATGGAGATTTGAATAAGTTATGGTATTTTTATTGAGGGTAGGTTTGTAAAGTTTAGTTTTCTAAAAATATAGTATGAAAATATGCATGGTACGGCTTGGTACGGACTCATATTAGGGAACGTAATAGATGGATAGAAAGATATTTCTTTATAGTTTACAATTATTTTGGTTTCATAAGATATCATTAGTTTTTGAGTGAGTTATGACATTTTTACTAACAACAAGTCTGAACCCTACCTAGGGTTCCTAGTTTGGAATAGCCTTGTTTTTCCCTAATCCATACAAAACAACCCTAGCTCATTTTGACATATGTTTAATAAGAGCCAAAGGGGTATTCCAAATAGGTCTTAGATTTTGAATATCAGGTGTCTACTGAAAGTTATGACCAAAAAGATCAAAATTGTTGCACCCATGTTTTAGGCTTTAAGAGTGAGTTGTCTAAGAATGAACAAGAATGCATATTTGCATCATTTTTATTGAAACCCTATTTGGAATGTGTCAATTTAGTCTTGTTTTAGTCCTTTCTCTACATCATCAAAGTATTATAGCTGAACTACATCAATTTAATTTGCAAATGACATATTATCCCAAAGCATATATAAAAGAACCTAATATAGAAAATGTAATATTAATGTCATTAGTAATCTCCTGAAAGAAGAGGACAACAAAAACAACAATATGGCCATAATCTCTCCTCCCAACCATAGGATTGATGCTCAATCGACCCCTGAGCTCTAAGGCTCACATAGCTCTTCAAAACCTACATGGCTTACATTTCTAAACATGACACAAATATTTACATAACTCAAGTTTAACTTTAACACACAAAAATGACTATTCATGTTCAACTCAACAAGATGGAACTCCTACCCACACAAACCTTAACACACAGAACATCCAACATTAACTCTTCACATAGATTTCAATCACAACTATCTATTTAAACAAGGATCAACAAAGATATACACAGACCAAGGAAAACTCCAATCATTCATTATCATATTAAAAAAACCCAAATCCAAAAGGGTAGATCTTACCAAGAGAATTGGCAACCCAAATTTGGTAGAAACCCTCACTTTCTCCAAGCCCTTTCCTCCATTCTTCCTCACCCATCCTTTCCTTTTCTTTCCATCAAGAAATCTCCTCCCAAATGAGGAAAAATAAGAAAAACCAAGAGCAAGTGAGAGACACCAAGGAAAAAAGAGAAAAGCCCCCTCTCCTTTCAAAGACAAGGAATATATATAGAAGGGAAAAAGGCAACCAACTCATAACTTCCCAACCACCCAACCAACTCCAATTTTTCCCACTTTTCATAAGTGGGTAATTATAGTGGGTTTTAGACTTTATTTAAGGGGTTTTATGGAATAAAAGGACCCCCTAATCCATAGACCTACCACCTAGGAAACGTTTTATACAATTAAAACTATATAAAGACTTCATAAAACATACAATAACTAATCACATTTAAAAAGGTGACTCAAGGCTCTAATAAAACAATCTCCCACACATTCACAACCCTTACAAACAAGGTTAAAACACATTCACAAGAATAACATAATGGAAGTAGCTATGTGAAGCCTTCATCAACATTGGCCATTTTTTTACCTATATACTCAACCAAAAGTGTTAGTACTTCTCATAATTAATAGTAATTGAAACAAATGACATATGAAAAATAACCTTCCAAGAATAATAATTGAATAGAGGATTAAATCTACACAAGTATAATTTAACTCTCCCTACTTGCATAATATCTTTTAGAGTCAACCAATGATTGATCATACTATTTAATATCAAATATTACCACTTATCAATAATCTAATTAACCTATAAAAAATACTACTACAAGCAAATATTTAATATCAATTATTTCCTTTATATTTACACTTACTCACACTCATAATATAAAGTCACCTAGCATGATGCAATCCATTTCATATACATAATAGTATTACCAACAATGAAACATCTCTATCATTGCATACTTACGTAGATAAGGAATAGAACTCACCTGACTATCACATGAAATCACAACAACCACTAGTTAGTTAGTTAACAATCAATGTATAAGAAACTTTATGTATAGGCACAATAATCACTAATGTATATTGTTCAGCATAAAACATAATAAAATATACGATATAAACCATCGACGACTAGCAGGATCAATAAGGCCACAAGGGATGGGGTCTTACACTCTCCCCCCTAGGATTAGGCTTCCTCCTAGAAGTCCATTTTAACTGTCTTTAAATATCCCTATTATTTTACCTTCAATTCTAAGTTCCAAGGCCAAGTACTGGCACATCCACGGTGAGAATGGAGGGGCACTACACCCCCCCCCCAAAACTTGAGTTACTCCTGGAAGTCACAAAAAAGGGTGGAAACATAATACATTAGTACTGCAAATTTCTATTACCAACATCAAAGTTAATTCATTACATCAAAATAATATACACTAGTTTTGCCAATGAAAATAATCCATCTCACAAGGACATATATTTCAAGCATGACCTATCCTTTTAGTCTTTAATGTCACAATAATAACACAATCAAGACTTGCATTTTCAAAAATGATTCCATAGTACATAAACCACTCAAAATCCTTACATATTAGAATTTACACCCATTAGTTTATCTCAAGACAAAGAAATCATTGCACCCTTTTAATCCTTACTAGCAAAATTTCTCATAAAGTATTCAATTTCAAATGCATTACCATTTCATTACAACCCCTCTTCCAATCCGTTGCTAAGCAATTGATACATCAGAATGCTACACTTCCATAAAACACAATAGAATTATACACACCAAGCACACATTCTTCTTTAAATATCCATCAAGACATTCCACTATTCATTTTACAACACTAAATCTCATAACATATTCAACAAAGATCATGATTTTACACCTTTTTAGAAGTATGGAAACACATTTTATCATTTCATAAGTACCATATTCATGATTTAACATACATTCTTCACATACACATGAATGCACATCACTAAGAATCACATCACAAGGCTACACAAGGGTCCATTTGGACACTGGAAAGAAGCATACTAAACCATGATACATAATCCATGAGCCAAGAGCTAATATCCATCACACATAATCCATACCTCACACTCAGTGGTTTGTTAGTGTTAGGCCACACACATAGGGTGAGACCATCCAAACAAGACCACGATGACCTCTCTCTTGTTGTATAATGTGGTTAGCCTCCAAGAGATAGTCATCACACATAGGTGGGTAGTGGTCCTAGCTATATAACAACCTCACATACCCCCATCCTTGACATTCCTTGCATCTGCTTCTTCGTATACACTCACCAAGTCCACCTCATACATCCTTGGAGAGGAATCATAATATGACACATGGTTGACATCGAAAATAATAAGGATAAACTAGTTTAGCCACCAAAGTCATAAAGAAAGATCAAATAAAAATTCAATTTCAACAATAAAGAAAGAAATGCACACAATTTCAACACTAAATCAAATGTAACCAAGAGGGCTACCTGCAAATAAAATCACAAGGTGTGGCTAAACCATCGCAATCAACATAAACAAAATTTTAGCCTTCACAGTCAATAGAAAATCATCAATACCATAAAGAAAGTCCATATATTTTTGAAATTGCACTATACAACACTACGTGACTAGATACTAGCCACTAAACGAGGAAGGAGGGAACAACGTTAGGCTATAGAAGTAGCCCTCATGTGGTGTGGAGTGAGCACGCCATCCACATGGCTTAGAGTGTACTCCTTGACTACACCCTGCATCACATCGTCACATGACATGGACTAGCCAAGTGGCCCATACACTCCTTAGCTACCCACATGGGATGGGCACCTTGGCCACATCCTGCATTGTGTCTCAGTGTGGCATGGTCATACGCCAGCTAGAGAAGGTACGTACTAGTCATATACCGCATGGTAATGTGTTTGTGGCTTAGTAGAAGTAGGCACACACAGAACACACCCTACATAGTGACACCTCATGGAGAAGGCACATGTAGACACTCATCATAGCCAGAGGTATACATGGCTAAGACATACCCATATGCTGACCGACCCAAACACTCTCAAAAGAAAACATGAGTATCCCTCTATAAGTGTATGAGGCCCCATTACGCCCATCACACAAGTAGGCTATCAACACAATCTCATAGTGCACCTTCACATGTCTACGCACGTGGCATAAAGTCCTCAAGCCTAGCTCGCTACCATTAGCAACACGGCATCATCACCAGCATTGTGTCGGAACATCAGTGGGGTGTGGTATCGTACCTATTGCATCATGTCAGAACATGTGTAGATATGGAATCCATCTCAGCATGGGTAACAAACATCCCTCCACATGGTGGACCTCAAAATATACATGAGGCACATGGTCTCACTTGGGTTGTCGATGTAGTTCCCTTTCACCCTAGACCCTGGCCCCCAAGTGGCGACACATGTCATCACATAGTTCCAGTTGGGTTGTCCATGTAGGTCCCTCTCACCCTAGACCCCGACCCCCAACTAACAACTTATGTGGCATATCATACCTTTTGTGAAGACAATGTAGATGATCATCCAAGAAATACCATCAATATGCTCAAGAACTGTGGAGATTAGGCTAGCACATATGGATCAAGTAGTGAGTACTTTTCCTTAGGATCGGTTGAGCTATGACCGATCTATGCTGCAATATGCATACACTACACACCCTGCCCAAGGAACTTTGTGGCTGCTACTACCCCTTCACAGATTGAGAGAATAGAGAACCAAAAGAAAAGAATCTGTGAAACTATCTTATGGCTACTCTTATATATAAATTTCAACCACATGTGGGTTGGCCCTCAATCAGGTAACAAACATACAAGCACACATAATGGTATGGTTAATCCCACATCTAAAATGCAACATATTCCCCATGGATGGGTACCTAGTATCACCATCCCATGGCCACACAAAACAAGTACGAGGTATTCACAACACTTAACCAATGCACAGTTACTAGTTTCTCACATTTACAGGGGGGGTTACATTTGCATACCTAATTCCATTACTTTTCAAAAGATTATATACCATAAGTACATTTAATATGATTCCTTTTCTAGAATATTTTTTACTCTACTTTTACTCATTTGATATAACATTTTATCCTTATAACATATGCATATGCAACTATCTTTTCTTCCACACAATAAGAATTTTACATAAGCCCCATGAATTCCCAAATGCACCCAAGAATCATTAATACTTCCACATCAACATTCATGCATCCAGAGTTCAACAAATTATACACAAGTTCCATTTTTCACAAAAGAACAATAATGATCCTCTACTTAACTCTATTTGGGTGTTTATATTAAAACATGCTATCTAACACAAGGGTCCCTAGGACCTTCTAGCCATACATTAGATATTTGAGAACACATGCATAGAGAAATTTACTATAACTAGACATGGCTGACAATGTTAACCAGAGATCCCAGTGCTACAACCATGGCTCTGATACCATGTGTAACACCGTGCCAAGAAATCCCAGAGCACAACACTAAACATGGTCAAATTAATGGAATTTTAAAAAAAAGTAAATAACAATAGGATGCATAACATAACATAATAATCTAAACCTAGGTCCTCTAAGGTTCCTCAATTGCATTACTCACAAATCAATATTACAAGAAACAAAGGTTACATAAAGAGATACAAACATAGATACATCCCAATTTACAAATACATGATAAGAGATCTTTTCAAACAGGGACAAGACATCTCTCATGCATTTACAAATAATTATAGTAAGAACCATAAGGTCATCCTTAGCATAGTGGAAAAGTATATTCTTTGCTCCAGTAATCTATTTAGTTAACAGACATGTATCTATGCATCTAAAAGTGAATATTAGTTCCAAAAAGATTATCAATAAACATAAAAGAGAACTATATACTAGCCTAAGGCCCTAAGGGGCCAACCTAAAGTCTTGGGGGCTCATCCATGATGGCCTTGTCTACATAAGCATAGTGCAGAGACTTTGTAGTTCAGGATATGAACTTGCAACTTTATGATTAACTAAGATGTAATATACTCATAAAAGGATTACATTTCACTCTAGAGTCTTTAACAAATCAATATACTCATATTAGAATGAGACAGAAAACAAGAACTATCTACCTTATATCATTTTCATTAGTTATCTTAAGATTTCACATAACAAAATTAGGAGGTCTAACTCAAACTAGCAACTCACCAAATATCACCATCAACTATGCTTATCCATGAAGCAAACACAATCTCTATATTCAAAGCTCCTTACCATTAATTGCATAATCTCATTTTTCATACATGAATGAGTTAGAAAACTAATTCGTTATTTAGACATAAACTCAACCATACCATTCCCTTGCACATGCTTAAAGTGAACAGTGATAATGCATTAAATGATTTTTTATCATTTTAAAGTATTGTTTCCACATGCATCTAATACAATTTACTATGTTCTAGAAGAAATAGAGATCAAATAAACTTAGTCCCAAATGGATGTCACAATACAACCATTAGATATTACATCTCACATATCATGGATAGTATTGTTTCCTCTCTGCAAGGACATATATCTCACATGGATAAATATTAGAATAAATTACAAGACATATTATACATTTCTACATAGTTCTACACTATCCAAAGTCATAACCAGTGAGATTGATCCATTACAAAATTCATAACAAAAGCTCCATTTTGATCATAACACTCCTATTGAATAATGAACCAAATATCTTACTACATGATTAAGCTACTTACATTTTTTTAGATCCATTGTGCTACGGACATACACACAAGTAGATTGTGTCATAATATTTTTCTTGTCAAATGACAACTTTATAAAAGTTTGTTAAAAATTATTAAATGGTAGTTGTAGGTTGGTTGGGGGGGCATAACTTGATTGTACAAGCATAAATATGAGACATCAAGTCGAATGGAGGGTTGGTGGTTGGATTTTAGAAGTTGAAGCAATAAAAATACCCTGTTTTCTGCAGTTTCCAAACATTTTCTGCTGTTATCTTGCATGGTACAGATCTGTATGACCCAGTATTGGTCTAAGACTAATTAGAGATGAACGTATAGTGAATCTACTTTCCATTTCTTTTGGTTGCATCTAATTTCATGGAGATTTGAATAAGTTATGGCATTTTTATTGAGGGTAGGTCTGTAAAGTTTAGTTTTCTAAAAATGCATTCTGAAAACATGCATGGTACAACCTACTATGACCTAATATTAGGGAATGTAATAGATGGATGGAAATATATTTGTTTATAATTTACAATGTTTTTTTTTGCATGTGATTGCATTAGGTTTCGAGTGAGTTACATGACATTTTTACTAACAACAGGTATGAACCTTGCCTAGGGTTCTTAGTTTGGAACAACCTTGATTTTTTGTATTCCATATGAAACAACCCTATCCCATTTTGAAATATGTTTAATAAGAGCCAAAAGTGTATTCCAAATAGGTCTTAGATTCTGAATATCAGGTCTCTACTGAAAGTTATGACCAAAAAGATTGAAATTGCTGCACCCATGTTTTAGGCTTTAAGAGCGAGTTGTCTAAGAATGAACAAGAATGCATATTTGCATCATTTGTATTGAAACCCTATGTGGAATGTGTCAAGTAAGTCTTGTTTGAGTCTTTTCTCTGCATCATCAAAGTATTATAGTTGAACTACATCAATTTAATTTGCAAATGACATATTATCCCAAAGCATATAGAAAAGAACCTAATATAGAAAATGTAATATTAATGTCATTAGTAATCTCCTGAAAGAAGATGACAACGAAAACAACAATATGGCCACAAGCTCTCCTCCCAACCATAGGATTGATGCTCAATCCACCCCTAAGCTCTAAGGGTCACATAGATCTTCCAAACTTACATGGCTTAAATTTCCAAACATGACACAAATATTCACATAACTCAAGCTTAACTTTAACACACAAAAATGGCTATTCATGTTCAACTAAACAAGATGGAACTCCTACCCACACAAACCCCAACACACACAACATCCAACATTAACTCTTCACATAGATTTCAATCACAACTACCCATTTAAACAAGGATCAACAAAGATATACATAAACTAACAAAAAATCAAACCATTCATTTTCGTATCAACAAAACTCAAATCCAAAAGGGTAGATATTACCAAGAGAATTGGCAACCCAAATATGGTAGAAACCCTCACTTTCTCCAAGCCCTTTTATCCAATCTTCCTCACCCATCCTTTCCTTTTCTTTCCATCAAGAAATCTCCTCCCAAATGAGGAAAAACAAGAACAACCAAGAGCAAGTGAGAGAAGCCAAGGCAAAAAGAGAAAATCCCCCTCTCCTTTCAAAGATAGGGAATATATATAGAAGGGAAAAAGGCAACCAAATCCTCATAACTTCCCAACCACCCAACAAACTCCAATTTTTGCCACTTTTCATAAGTGGGTAATTATAGTGGGTTTTAGACTTTATTTAAGGGGTTTTATTGAATAAAAGGACCCCCTAATCCATAGACCTACCACCTAGGAAACTTTTTATACAATTAAAACCACATAAAGACTTCATAAAACATACAATAACTAATCACATTTAAAAAGGTGACTCAAGGCTCTAATAAAACAATCTCCCACACATTCACAACCCTTACAAACAAGGTTAAAACACATTCACAAGAATAACATAAGGGAAGTAGCTATGTGAACCCTTCATCAACATTGGCCATTTTTTTACCTGTATACTCAACCAAAAGTGTCAGTACTTCTCATAATTAATAGTAACTGAAACAAATGGCATATGAAAAATAACCTTCCAAGAATAATAATCGAATAGAGGATTAAATCTACACAAGTATAATTTAACTCTCCCTACTTGCATAATATCTTTTAGAGTCAACCAATGATTGATCATACTATTTAATATCAAAATATTACCACTTATCAATAATCTAATTAACCTGTAACAAATATTACTACAAGAAAATATTTAATATCAATTATTACCTTTATATTTATACTAACTCACACTCATAATATAAAGCCACCTAGCATGATGCAATCCATTTCATATACATAATAGTATTACCAACAACGAAACATCTCCATTGTTGCATACTTATGTAGATAAGGAATATAACTCATTTGGCTATCACATGAAATCAAAACAACCACTAGTTAGTTAGTTAATAATCAAAGTATAAGCAACTTTATGTATGGGGACAATAATCACTAATGTATATTGTTCAACATAAAAGATCATAGATTATACAACATAAACCATCGATGACTAGCAGGATCACTAAGGCCATAAGGGATGGGGTCTTACACTCTCCCCCCTAGGATTAGGCTTCCTCCTGGAAGTCCATTTTAACTATCTTTAAATATCCCTATTTTTTTACCTTCACCTCCAAGTTCCAAATCCAAGTACTGGCACATCCATGATGAGAATGGAGGGGCACTACATAAGATCCAAGATTATAACTTTGATATAGATTAAATGAAATGGAAAAGGAATTAGGTCATTGATGCTCTTTCTAGGATGTCTACTCTCTACTCTACTTCTATATTTATTGTTGATTAGAAGGTTACTATTATGGTAGAATATGTTAAAAAATATTTTCTACTAACCTCCTTGATGGGAATGTGAGAGGTGACAAATTCATAGTTGCAAAAGGTCTCCTTCTTTACAGAAAAAAATCTTCTTATTTCTTAAAACCAAAATCAAGGGTAGATTTTTTAAGCCTTTCATGATGCGCCACTAGCAGAACACATTGGATTCTACAAGACAGACAAAAAAAGTCATAGAAATATTCTCATGAAAGGGCCTTAAGGAGGATTTTCTTAAAAAACAAATTAGAACATGTATTTCTAATAGGTCTCTACACCCAAATGTTACTTATTCATGAATAGAAGTGGGAAAGCATATCAATGGATTTAATTACAAGCTTCCTTAAGGTAAACAATAGTGACTATTAGAACACAATGAAATACTAAGAGGGGGATTGAATCAGTATATCCCAAATCTTAATCCAAATAAACTTTATCAACCAAATCTTCTTATTGCCTTAAACAAATGCTAAATAAAATACAGCAATTCAAAGCATAACATAGAAGCACCCAACCATAACACTAGATTTATGTGGAAAAACCAAGGAGGGAAAAACCACGATGAGCAAGTTGCTTGGATCTACTATCCAAATCCAGCTTCACAAATAAAAACAAAATTTTCAACAAGTTTTATGTGCTACAACTCAAAGGAAGCACCAACTCCCTAATACATGGTTTTATGGGCACCAACCCAAAGGAAGCACCAACTCTCTAAAGTGCTACAACACTTAAATAGAAAGAGGCTACAATCTTTGCACAAGATACTTGACAAAATCTGCTGATGAAATTGTTTTGTATGAAAATAGGGATGATGGGTTTGATTTGATGTTTTAGTGTTGATGAGGTTAGATCCTCCTTTCTCTGCAAACATTCAAGGACATATCAACCAAGTTGAATCTCTACTAAGCTAGAGCATTCACCTAATAAGTTGGGATGTCACTTGGAATGATTTGGAAACTCAAAAATTACTAATTAATGCTTTAATGCACTTCTCAAATTGTAAGAAACCCTAATTATGCAAAACACTAAGTAAATTGATGAATTACGACAAATGCTTGCAGGATAAGATAAAGGAAAGAGATTAAATAACT
The DNA here is from genome assembly GCA_027924645.1 of Cunninghamia lanceolata. Taxonomy (NCBI): domain Eukaryota; kingdom Viridiplantae; phylum Streptophyta; class Pinopsida; order Cupressales; family Cupressaceae; genus Cunninghamia; species Cunninghamia lanceolata. The sequence continues at coordinate 8,351,710 of BSBN01000679.1, read as the reverse complement.
AATCATTTTTTGAAGTTCAAGATGCAAAATAGTTAGGAACACTACCACTAGTGCCCCTGTCCAAGGTCCTATTTTCTCTATGGAATCTTGATCTTCTCCCGACACTAATCTTCACTGTACATTTTCCAATTCTATCCCAGAAGATGCAGAGAAAGCACCCTAGTCCAAGACCAGATGTTTTTCAGAATGTCGAAAACTCTTCAAATGCTAATTGTCACTATCTAGATTATTTCTATGTTTGTAGCTTTGGAGGACACTACCACTAGTTCCCATGTCCAAGCAATCCTTTTCTTCAGGGATTTAGAATCTGCACACTATCTTACTGTTTCCTGCAACTCCACTCCGTCAAGATGTGAAACTTATAACCTACAATCACAAGGATAGTGGTTGGGGGTTGTGGTGTTTAGAGGCTTTTCTCAGTCAAGCCTTGGAGAGACATTCAAGTCTTTTGAACACCGTTGTCAGATAAAGAGTGCATATCCCTATGGGATAGAGGCAAAATTTAAATGATAAATGATTGAAAATACAAATAGATATCACCTTAGAAGTGTAGATCTCACATAAATGAAGGCTCTTCAATCACATAAGAAGATGAAGCTAAATCTGCAATCACAAACAACATAACAATGCTCTGCTCTGCAACAATGAATATCTTGAATGCTACACAATCATAAGTTAGCTAAAAGTTCATGATCATCTTCTAGTTTACAAATGAAACCCTAAACATACTTAAATATGAAACTACATGCATTCTCGCTAAGAATTTTGTAATTCAAAATTAAGGTATCAGTCTGGGACCTAATTAATAGACACCAAATCAACATTAAAATTTGGGGCTAACCCAAAATAGGGCAGGACTAGGGTGCTAGCTCCCAAGTCCACCCTCCCAATTTTAGTTAGGGTTCATCAGAATAGCACCCCCTAGGTCCTATTCACCACAAGACTTCAGGGTTTTCTCATCGGGATTCAAAATTAACATGTAAGATGCTTATAATGCATTCGAAGGACCTAGGAGCTAAACCTTAAGAGGGAAAATCCCCCAAGGGGATATTTTTTGACATAACATTTAGCCTCCACTTTAATGTATGTATAAGTGTAAGGCCAATATATGCATTAAAGTAAGGTCAAAGCACAACAAACACACCAAGCATTGTGAAGACACGCTAAATACACTAAAGACAATAACATGCATGCAAAAGATAGAGAAGATAGTTATAGTCATGCAAAACACAATGAATACAATGAATGTAGTGATTATTTCTTTTTTTTTTTCATTTTCTCATATATATGCAAATGCGGGTACATAGAAATTAAAAACACAACCCAAAATGTAGGAAGAGCTCATCACCACAAGTCTTGAAACTACATAAGGGGCAACAGATACACAATACAAATCTCAAAGTGTAGGAGGATCTCATCACCACCAGTCTTGAGTTTGAGAACAAACACACCATACAAAATCCAAAGCATAAGAGAAGCTCATCGCCACCGGTCTTGAAACTATGCTTGGGAACAAACATGCCATACACACATACATGGAAGACATAGAGAAAACATGACAAACAAGAGATGGAAGGAGCCTATTTCTAGGTTCACCACCATCTTAGGCACATTACAAGTACACACTAATGATTGGGATTCACCACAAAAACTGCCAAAGACACGCTTAAGGGAGGATACACCAACCCCACCTGCTTGAAGGACTTTTAGAAAATGACAAGATGTGCACTCTCCTCAAGAAATACACCATCCCCACCTTCGTAAAGGGCTTAAAATAAAAATGATATGCATGATATCCTGCCTCGCAGAGGGCTTAATGATTATAATATAAAGATAAAGATGTGCACTCACTCAGAGATACAACATCCCACCTCCATACAGCACTTACAAACATGCTTTGTTAGTATCAAAATCATCAGACATCTTACCTTATATATGCCCCCACCTTAAGGTGGTTGATATCATGTATCGATATCAAGCATGTTAAGGTAGAGAGAAAAAACACAAGGGAACATGAGCTCTCACAAGCCCATGCCCCTAGGGGGTGACATGCACTTTACGATCGCCGAATGTTCCCACAAAGACAAAATTTCCTAAAAGAAAAGGTGTTAGAAACCATATAATCATGATAAGAAACAATGCATGTAATCATTCACATAAGGAGCCAAGCAAGGCAAGATCCAGGATAAATAAAGTGCACAAAGGAGTAGTATTGTTATGTTTTGTAAGTGCGATAAGACAACATCAAAGTATCACATGGAGTGATTCTACTAGCCAAGCATCAGATAATATATATCAACCCCGTCATCATGTATGGACTAGGTCCATTTTTTTATTTCTCACTGAAAGGACACTAGGTCCATATTAGTATTATATGTTTTTCATCATTTTCTAGCTAGATAGAACCACTAGAGGCAGGTATTTAATGAATCAAGAGAGGAGAAATAAGTTCCCTAGGGTCATCACGTAGGAAGGTGCCCCCAGGCCACCAACTGCAACACTATGCCCCTAGGACACAACACACAATAATGAAAATAGAGGGGAGGCAATTTAGAAGAATGATTATACAAATAGATGATGGGTCACAACAGAGGCAGTCTCACGGTATTGTTGACCTTATGAAAGTATCAAGGGTCATCCTAGGAGGCCTAAACAAATAACACATCATGAGGGAAACATAATATGGAGGTAAAGGGTTAGAAATACCTACTTGTAGGCATGCTCATGCTAGAAGTTATCAACGATCAAATAATCCTCTTCCCAATCTGGAATGCTAGAGGAAAGAGGTGTGTAAGGTACCATAGCCCAACTTTTGTTCTTGTCTTCAAATTATTTAGTGCTAAGTTCATCTAGGTTTGATTCAATAGTAGGTGGAATGTTTTCCCATTGAGGTGCATTTTGTTGGGCAAAAGCTTGTCTTCTCTTCCTTCTTTCTCTTACTTGTCTATTTCTTCTTGTTTTGTTGCTTATGTTAAATTCAAAATTATTTTCATGTTTTTCCATAGGAGTTTGCACATTAGAGGAGGAAGCAGCATGTTCAAATCTGATTGGTCTCAATGAAAAGTTTTGTTGTCAATGAATACCTCCTGATCCTTGTATGGATGATAGGGGAGGAACCTCAGCATAAATACCATCTCTCCGTGGATGAGGTGGTTATGAAAATTTTCCTTATCCACTTTTATCATGCTAATTATTTCATCATAGTCATAATAGTCTTGTTTTATTCTAATGTCATTTTTTTGTTTTCCTTTTGCTCTAATGGGATCTTCGAATGCATGTTGTTCTTCCCTTATTGTTTGTAGAGGAGACCTGGCTACTCTAGCTAGTTGTTTTTCTTTGTATCGTCTATAGTCTAGGAAATATTGGTCTCTTCATGCATTAGGGTCTCTATCAAGTTGTAGCCAAAAGTAATTAAGAGTGAAACTCTTGTCCTTAGCCAGAGGTTGATATAAATTATGACAGATAGTATGTATTTCTCCATGAAAAGGGAATTTTATGCATTTGTGAATAGTTGAGGGGATGACATTTATAGCCTTAAGCCATGGATGTCCTAGTTTTACAAGGAAGAGGTCAGATAAGGGGATAACATCAAATGACTGATCCATGGCTTTATAATATACCGAGACCAATAAGGTTATCTTCCTGAATGTATTCAACAAAGCTTCAATATGTGTTTTAATTCTCAAATTCGATGGTTCATAAGAATCTTGTGCCAAATCATGTTTAAGAAGGAACTCTTTTGTAACCACATTAGTCATGAAATTAGGGTCTATAAGTGTTCCATGCACAAGTTTTCCCATTATGTTCACTGTAATGTAAAGAGGCCCTTTAGTATCTACCATTGCTTTGTCATGAGGTGTAAATGTTATTTCAAGTTCAGGGGCTTTTCTTTTCAAATAAGACCTAGGAGCAAACCTCACATTATTATTGTATTGAGAAGCCATGTGTATATGTACTAAAATGTATACAAAATCAGATTTTAAAAGATTCTCAATTCTTATGCAAGGAACAAGTGCAAAACTATGAAGGAATATGACCTAAAAATGCTTTATTTTTCACTTTTTCCAATGCAAATGAGTGAAATAAAGGGTGTTGTAAGGAAATTGACAAGGGACAAAAAATAATATGCCTAATAAGAGTCCAATGATGCAGCAATATCCTTCACAACACACCTTTGATGCAATTCGATATGTAAAATAAGCCAAAATCTAGTGAAAATGCAAGGTTTTCAAACCCTAGACATGAATTTTTACAAAGAGACCACTATGATGTAACACTACAATTAGATATCAGTCCTAAATGAGTGTTATAAAACAATAGTAAAATATTAAACAAGATTTTAACTACAACCCTAGCTAATGCAAAAACTAGGTTATATGAAAAATGCACAATTTCAAGCAATTTTTAACTAATTAGGCATGAAAATGTAATGCAAATGAATGATTAATGATGAATTTATTCAATTTAAATCAGTTATAATGAAAACAATAGAAATTAAATGCCATTTAATTCAAATTATATCAAATACAAGCCTAAGATGCAATTTTCATTCAAATTTTCCAAATTTTTCATTTTTTTGTATTTTTGCAAATGTAATAAGATGAATGAATGTAAATCTATCCAACAACACTTAGCAAGGTGCAAAAATTCAAAAACACAGGTTCACCAAGATGTTTTGTATGAAAAGAGGGATGATGGGTTTGATTGATGAGTTTAGATCCTCCTTTCTCTACAAAATTTAAGGACATATCAACCGAGTTGAATCTCTACTAAACAAGAGCATTATCCTAATAGGTTAGGATGTCACTTGGAATGATGTGGAAACACATAAATTTCTAATTAATCCTTTAATGTACTTCTCAAATATGTAAGAAACCCTAATTGTGCAAAATAGTAAGTAAATTGATGAATTATGACAAATACTTGCAGGCTAAGATGAAGGACAAAGATTAATTAATTGACCATTTTTTGAAGTTCAGGATGTAGAATAGTTGGGGACACTACCACTAGCACCCCTATCCAAGGTATTGTTTTCTCTACGGAATCCTAATCTTCTCTCGACACTGATCTTCACTGTATTTTTTGTTTCTATCCCAGAAGATGCGGAGGACACCTCCACTAATGCCCTAGTCTAAGACTAGATGTTTTTCAATATGTCAGAAGCTCTTCGGATGCTAATTGTCACTATCCAGATTGTTTATGGGGTAAGTGCAAGAAGACAAGTTCACTTTTTGGCTAAAAAGTGGAAGTGTTTTTCCTATTTTTCAAATTTTGTTGTACTTGGAGTGACAATTTGAAGCACTTGTACATAAAATATTAAGATGATGTAAAAATAAGAAATGTAGAATTTTGTTTCTAGTTTTCAAATATGTAATTTTTTCTAATACCCAGATGATCCAATTTAGTTTTTTATTGGATGTACAAAAAGTGGCTTTTTAAAAGTCCCATGTTTTTTGCAAAAACATGCATGTGTACGACCAACGTAATTTGACCTAAACTAATGTATTTTTCTAATTCCTTTTGTGGAAATATTCTCAGGATGTTGAATTTTGGTTAGGATATTTTTTTGTAATTTTTTGATAAATAATTTTTTTTTATTAATTTTGTAATGGCCCTAATTAGAGTTTTTAAAAACCCCTTGTGTACGACTAACATAATTTGAGCTAAACTAATCAATTCACTAATTTTTTTTTTTCATCATGTGGAGAATGATGTCTAGTTTGGTCATACATAATTTTTTTTTCAAGAAACTTTCAAAATCAAAAGTTATTAAAAAAAATAGTAACATGTGTTATTTCAAGTTTATGAGTTAGTTTGTTTGGAAAATAAATAATAAATAGAAAATTATGTTCAATAGAAAAAAAATTACATATTTGAAAACTAGACTTTGAGATCTATAATGGGTTTTCATTTCATTAAAATATTCTGAAAAAAAAAATCGTTAGCCATAGTGGTGAAACTAGTTTTTTCTCTTGCTGTTTTCATGGTCTCCTAGTTGTAAGTCCAAAGCTAAGGCTTGGGTTTCCAAGCCTAAAACCAATGCAAATTTGCGGGTTTGAAATTTTAAATTTTTAGAAATGGGTACCCGTTATAAACGAGTGTCCATTATAAACAGGTACCCATTTTTAAAATAACGGGTACTCGTTTCTAAAAAATAAAAAAATTAGCAATAGGCATGTTAAAAAACAAAAAAAAATTGAAAACGAGTACCTGTTTCAAAATGAGTATCCATTTTCAAAATTTTTGTTTTTTTTTTTGCATATGGCTATTTTTTAATTTTTTTGAAAACAGGTACCCGTTTTACTTTGGGTGCCCGATCCTAAACAGGTACTTGTTTCTTTCAAAATAGGTACCCATTCCAAGTAGCATTTTTCATTTGCGAGAGACTTCCATGAAATGTATACTCATCTTTGTGCTTTCACCCTATGTGTTCATAGCTTCGGAGGACATTGCCACTAGAGCCCTTGTCCAAGCAATCCTTTTCTTTAGGGATTCAAAATATGCACACTGTCTTACTATTCCCTACAACTCCACTTCGTCAAGATGCGAAACCTATAACCTACAATCACAAGGAGAGTGGTTGAGTTTGTGGTGTTTAGAGGCTTTCCTTGATCAAGCCCTGGAGAGACATTCAAGTTTTCTGAACACCATTGTCTGATAAAGAGTGTGTATCCCTATGGGATAGAGGCAAAATCTAAATGATAAATGATTGAAAACACAAATAGATATCACCTTAGAATTGTAGATCTCACATAAATGAAGGCTATTCAATCACATGAGAAGATGAAGCTAAATCCACAATCACAAACACAATAAAAATGCTCTGCTCTGCAACAATAAATATATTGAATGCTCCACAATCATAAGTTAGCCAAAAGTTCATGATCATCTTCTAGTTTACAAATGAAACCCTAAACAAGATTATATATGCAACTACATACATTCCCGCTAAGATTTTGTAATTCAAACTTAAGGTGTCAGCCTGGGACCTAATCAACAGTCACCAAACCAACACTAAAATTTGGGGCTGACCCAAAATAGGGTAGGACCAGGGCGCTAGTGCCCAAGTCCACCCTCCCAATTTTGGTTAGTGTTTATCAAAATAGCACCCCTATGTCCTATTTTCCACAAGACTTTGAGGTTTTCTCATTGACATTCAAAATTAACATGCAAGATGCTTATAATGCATTATGAGGACCTAGGAGCTAAACCTTCAAAGGGAAAAGCCCCCAAGGGGACATTTTTTGACATAACACAAACACCTCCACACACTTCACTTTGAATCAAATCTTCACTTCCTCTACACAAAAAATACTTCTACCTTCATCACACTTCCACACACACACACTCACTTCCACCCTCACATACACATCCTCACACTCTCTCACTCAATCACTCTTTTCCCACATTGGCCAAGATGAAACGTGTAAACATTAAACATACAATGGCCACACCAAGTCGGCTCCAAAAAGATGTATATATCCAATGTGGTTGAAGCCAAGTGATAAACAAGACTAATCCTTCATTAACACATTCTTCCAAGCTGTAACACACTTCCAACCATCTGGTAGGATCATCAAAGCACATCAAGATGGCCCAACAAGCCCTTATCCTTCCACAAAATAGCTCCATACCTAAAGACGTATCAGAGAGACCAATTAGGATCATGTGGATAACTTCATAAGCAACATAAGACTTACACGCACCTTCTCAAGCAATCCTTCCTCTAAAATATATGTTTTCTTTTTGGCATAAACAAAGAGACACCGAACCTAGTATCACATACAAATACTGAATAACCAGTTTTGAGATAGAACTTCAAAAAACCAACTTGTGGTGTACTTCAACACTTGAAACCTGAAATGAATAAACATATAGACCATCTGAACACATACTCCAAACATCAAATCCAAAAGATGAACTGTAGTGAAATGTGATGGCTTTTTCTATCTCCTCCAGACAATCCTAATCAGTAACATGTTATATCTTTGTTATGTTGACTCCAGAGGTCCTTTGTAGTACAAATTATCATTTGAAACTTGAATATATCAATCTAAATATCCTTCAGACCGCAGGATCACAACTTCAACTATGGAGAAGTGCAAAACATTTCTCTAACCTCTGTAACTGCACTAGCACATGAACACTGTCTTCACTGTGTGAGCCCTATAATCTTCTACAATAACTTCCAAGCTCTAAAATTAGGAACATACCTTCTTATCACCTATCTCTATCTAACTTCCAAACCACAAGACCATACCTTCAAATGCAGAGGAATGTGAAGCATTCTCCTGAGCTACTTTAGTGCAAACTCCAGTACTGTGGACTTCATGAAATTTCCTTTCAAAACTGAAGCAATAATTTTCATTAGGAAATAATGAATATCATATTCACCACATTAGAGACCCCATTCACAACATCATACAACAAACACATGAAATCAAGAATCTTCAAGTTCTTCACACCAATATACTCTTCAACTCACTACTCTCACATCTTCATGAACTTTAGAAGATAGGGTTCAGCTATGTACAGATGATACTAATCTAATAAGTATACATAGTACACAACTTCCATCACCTTACCCTTCACTTCACAACTTCTCCCTTAGACATCACTATTCTTTAACATCTCTAAACATCACTGATCAACACACCTTATCAACACGTCATACCACTGCTAATACTTCCAATCTTTTCAACCTTCCAAAGTACTATTGACATCAATGACAACACATATAAAACAATCTCCCCCTTTGGCATTGATGGCAACACTTAACCTGATATGCAAATTTCTCCCCCTTTAACATCAAGGACAAAGGGCTAGTGGTCTTTTTCTGAATTGATCTTCCTTAAGCTCCCCCTTCTTGCATTAGTTTTGATCTTTCTTTTTACTACTTCCCATCTGTTAGCTCCCCTTGACTGATCAAACCTTGTTATCCTTCACAACCTCTTACCTACCTACTCCCCCCAAATAGATGCACTATTTATGTATCTAGTTAGATGAAGGAAGGGAAATAACCCCTAACTTCTATATGAGATACTCAAATGTATCCTTAGAAAGTGTCTTTGTAAATATGTCTACAACTTGATCCTTTGTAGGATTATACTCCAATCTAAACTCTTGATTTACAGCCTTCTCTCTGAAAAAGTGACACTTGTAGATATGTGCTTGGTTCTAGAATGCATCACTAGATTCTTTGAAATATTGATGGCACTTGTATTGTCACAAAGAATAAGAATGAGCTTATCATATACAACCTTGATATCCTTCAATGTTTGCTTCCTCCACAACACTTGAGTGTAGCAGGCTACTACAACTATATACTCTACTTTTGTTGTTGATAAGAACACTAAATCTTGCTTCTTACCAATCCATCAGGCTAACTTGTCTCCCGAAAAGAAAGCTCCTACACTGGTACTTCTTCTATCATCAACACTGCTAGCCCAATCTACATCATTATAATCACTTAGAGAAAATTCATCACCCTTTTGATACCATAACCCATGTTCTAGAGTGCTCTTCAAATATTTGAATATTTTGTTGGCTGCCTTCACATGTGTTTCTCTAGGATCAACTTGAAACCTTACAACCATACACATAGCTTGCATGATGTCAAGCCTTGATGTTGTTAGGTATAGTAGGCCACCAATCATAGACCTATACTGACTCTGATCAGATTTAGGTGACTCATCATCTTTACTCAAATGGAAACCAATTACCATAGGATTACTCACTGGTTTCTAGTCTTCCATGCCAAATTTCTTCAACATCTCCTTGACATACTTTGCTTGAGAAATGAAGATGCCATCATTTGATTGAGTAATTTGGAGTCCAAGAAAGAATGATAGCTCCCCTAACATAGACATTTTAAATTCTTTCTGCATCTCTTTTGTAAACTTCTTAGACATCTCATCACATCGACAAAAGATTATATCATCAACATACACAACAACAATTAGAATTTGTTCACCTTCAATTTTAATGTGGAGATTACTATCCGTGGTACTTTTTTGGAAACCTTACTAAAGTAAGTACTTATCCAAAATTACATACCAAGCTCTAGGGGCTTGTTTGAGACTATACAAATCCTTCTTAAGTTTGCATAACATGTTTGGGTCTTCTGATAACTAAAATCCATCAGGCTGTTCTACATAGACTTCTTCTTCTAAGTCACCATTCAAAAAGGCAGATTTGACATCCATCTGATATACCTTGAATCCCTTATGCACTACAAATGCAAGAACTATTCTTATAGCTTTCATTCTTTCTACTGGAGCAAATGTGTACTCATAGTCAACACCTTCAACTTGTGAATAACCTTTGCAAACTAACATTGCTTTGTTTCTGATCACTTCTCCATCTTCATTCAATTTTTTCCTAAATAACCATTTTGTACTGATCATATTCTTGTCTGCAGGCCTTGGCACCAACTCCCAAGTTTGATTCTTCTCTATGTAATTTAGTTCTTCTTCCATAGCTTGTATCCATCCTTCATCTTTAACTTCATAAAATTTTAGGTTCTACTCTTAACAGTAAAGAAAATCTTACCTATTCATTTGTTCTTGCAAATCTTTTTCTTTCTGAACTCCTTCAATTTTATCTACAATGATATGATCTTCTGAATAATTCTTCTAAACATACTTGTCAGGAGTCTTGACCGTCTTCTCTTGAGTTTCTTCCTTTTCTTCAACTTATTCTGCTTCTGTACAAGAAGGTTCATCTAACCAACTATCTTCTTTCTCATCTATAATTTTATGTGACTCTTCATCCACTCTACCATTTGTACTCTCAACTATCTTCTTAAGTATTTTGTTGTAGCATTTGTAGGCTTTGTTAGTAGTTGAGTATCCAAGGAAATACCTTCATCTTCTCTTGAATCAAACTTTCCTAGACCTTCTTCATCTCTTCTAATGTAACATTTGCTTCCAAACACTATAAAATACTTGATTGATGTTGGTCTTCCATTCCATAGCTCATAAGGTGTTTTTGTGTTGTGTCTTCTTAGTTGTCTTCTGTTGAGAATGTAGATTGTAGTGTGAATTGCTTCTTTCCAATATATATTAGGCATCTTAGCTTCACTCAACATGGTTCTAGCCATTTCTTGAATAGTTCTATTCTTTCTCTCTGTAACACCATTTTGTTGAGGGGTTCTAGTAGTAGAATAGTATCTCTTTATTCCTTATTCTTCACAAAATTATTCAAACTCGTTTGATGTAATCTCTCCACCTCTGTCAAACCTTAGACACTTGATCCTTGTATTCATTTCATTTTCAACCATAGAATTGAATATATTAAACCTACTAAAATCTTCTAATTTTTCTTTCAGGAATGTAACCCATGTCATTCTAAAGAAATCATCAATGAGAAACATGAAATAGCTCTCACCTTATAGACTCTTTGTCCTATTAGTTTTGCACAAGTTTGTATGAACCAGTTCCAATGGCCTTATAGTAGAATACTCCTTGGACTTGAAACTTATCCTTGTCTGTTTCCTAATCTAACATTCCTTGCATACAGTGCTTGTAGGCTTGATGATCCTTGGCATGTCTCTTACAACTTGCATGGAGTTGATGTTTACAAGATTGTCAAAGTTGATGTGCCCCATCATTTTGTACCACAGTTGACATTGATTTGTTTGTCCTAGAAGACAAGTCCTTTCATTAATTCCATTCATATTATACAAGTTGCCTTCTATCCTAGCTCCTTTTGCCACCAATTTACTAGACTTTGCTCGTGTAATTTCACAGCCTTGATCATGAAATATGAGATTGTGTCATTTGCTACACATCTAACTTACATTGAGAAGATTATGCTTGAGACTTTCTACATAAAAAAAATCATGTGTTTTGGATCTTCCATCAATACTTATAGTACCTTTTCCACTGATCTTTTCCAGATGAATGATCTCCAAACCTGGCCAATCCACCATTCCACTTACCCAGATTGATGAATTTTCTCTTATCACCTGTCATGTGATTTATACACATCCACTATATATCTTCCAAAGATTTGTTTTCCCTTGAGCATGAAATGTTGTTTTGACAATCATTGAATTTTCAACTCCATTGTTTATCTCCTATCTTTTGGACCAATCACTTTGCTCTGCTTTCTTAGTGACATCTATGAAATGAGATTCTGATTTTGCCAAACCACTCCTACAATATCTTGCTATATGTCCAACATTGTTGTAAATTTGACATATCACATTGGCATATACTAGTAAAGCAAAAGAATTCTTACTTACAAGATTTCTTTTATTCATTCCAGACTTGTAATCTATAGCTTTATGACCAAATTTGTTGCAGATAAAATAATACCCAAAGAAAACATGATTGAGCCTATTCATGGAGAATTGCCTTGCATGAAGAGATCTACCTTGAGGTATGACGAGACTTGCACATTCAATATCATCTGGGGACATCCATGTTTTTCCTTCTCCAACTCCCTTTTGAGTGACAGATTTTATTTCTCAAGTCTTGTACATTCTCTTGTCTTAGCTTCAACTAGAGTTCTTTGTTATTGATTCTCTTTCCTTGAACAATCCAAGTCTTCAAGAGCAGAAACAAGTTCACCTTCAAAATCAATTTCATATTCTTCTTCATCTATAGTCTTGTCTAAACCATCTAAGATCACGCTAGCCATGAATAGAGATTCTCCTCTTTCCTCATCTAATGAGTAGTTATATACTTCTTCTCTATAATTGTGGTCTTCTTTTGAAAGAAAACTCCTCTTGAAATTGTTTCTCTTGAAACCCTTACTTCTATTTTCACTTTCTCTAAAAGGACATTTAGAGGTAAAATGACCAACTCAACCAAATTTAAAACATTTGAAAGGTAGCTTACCTTTGTACTTTCTTGATCCCCTTTTCAGTTTCCTCACAAAGTTTGCTTCTTCTTCCTCAGCTTCATTGCATACATCAGGTGTTCCTTCATTCATCATAGTATTGAAAGTAGCTTATCTTTGGCATGGTCCTATGACTTCATTTCTCATATCATAGGTAGTGAGGGACCCAAATAGCCATTCCATTGTAACTTTCTTTAGATCTTTGGCTTCTTCAATTGCAAAAACTTTTGAATCAAATCTATGAGGAAGACTTCTTAGGACTTTCTTCACAACCAATGAGTCAGCTATATCTTCACCCATACTCTTGATTCCATTGATTGAGATTCATCTACTTAGTGCAAATAGACAACAATGTTCTCCTCTTCTTTCATCCTTAGATTCTCAAACACTGTTTTGTAAGATTGTAGTTTTGCTTTTTTTTATGGTGTCATTTCCTTCATAGAGATATTTGAGGTTCTTCCATATCTCCTTTGTTGTCTTGTAGCACACAAACTTGACTAACTCTAAACTGCTCAAACTACTTAAGATGTCATTCTTGGTTTTAGCATTATTTTCATGAGCTTTCTTTACATCTGGATCTGTGATAGGGTGACTAGGTTCAACATAATAATCCATGGTAGCTCTCCAAACATCATACCCTTGCGAGGTAAGATAGGATTCCATCCTTACACTCTAGAAATCATAGTTACTTCCATCAAACATCAGAGATTTTGAAGAGGACTCCTTCTGATCCATGTGTTCTACTCCAAGATCTACCTTTAGTTGTTAGGCTACACCAAAGAACTCAGCTCTGATACAAATTGTTAGAACACAATGATATACTGCTCGAGGGGGGTGAATCAATATATCCCAAATCTTAATCCAAATTAAATTTATCAACCAAATGCTCTTACTGTCTTAAACAAATGATAAAGAAAATAAAGCAATTCAAAGCATAATACAGAAGCACACAACCATAACACTAGATTTATGTGGAAAACTCAAGAAGGGAAAAACCACAATGAGAAAGCTACTTGGATCTATTATCCAAATTGAGCCTCACAAAAAACAAGATTTACAATAGGTTTTATGGGCTATAATCGAAATGAAACACCAACTCCCTAATATATTGTTTTATGGTCACCAACCCAAAGGAATCATCAACTTTCTAATATGCTACAACACTTACAGAAAGAGGCTATAACCTCTACACAATATACTTGACAAAATCTATTGATCAAACACCTCCACACACTTCACTCTGACATAAATCTTCTCTTCCTCTACACAATGAACACTCATACCTTCATCACACTTCCAGACACTCACTCACTCACTTCCACCCTCACATACACATCCTCACACACTCTCACTCAATCACTCTTTTCACACCAACCAATATTTTTTATTTATAACTTCTGTAAATTACAAAATCTTTCGCTCACGTCGGTTAAGATGAAATGTGTAAACATGAAATGTGTAATGGCCACACCAAGACGGATCCAAAAAGATGTAGAAATCAAATGTGGTTCAAGTGAAGTGATAACTAGGATGTATCCTTCATTAACACATTCTTTCAAGTTGGTGCACACTTCCAAGCATCTGGCGGGATCATCAAAGCACATCAAGACAGCCCAACAAACCCTTATCCTTCAACAAAATAGCTCCATACCTAAAGTGGTATTGGAAAGAGAAATTAGCATCATATGAATCACTCCAAAAGCAACATAATAATTGCACACACCTTCTCAAACAATCCTTCATCTGAAAAATATGTTTTCTTTTTGGCACAAACAAATAGACACTGAACCTGATATCACATACAAATACTGAATAACCAATTTTGAGATAAAACTTTGAAAAAACAACTTGTGGTGCACTTCAATACCTAAAACTTGAAATGAACAAACATAAATACCATCTAAACAAATCCTCCAAACATCAAAGCCAAAAGATGAACTAAGGTGAAATGCAGTGACTTTTTCTATCTCTTCCAGACAATCCTAATCAGCAACATGTTCTATCGTTGTTCTGCTAGCTCTGGAGGACCTTTGTAGTACAAATTATCATATGAAACTTTAATATATCAATCTTCTCATCTGTATTTGACCATCCTTCAAACTGCAGGATCACAACTTCAACTACAAAGAAATGTAGAGCATTTCTCTAACCTCTCTGATAGCACCAACGTAGGAACAACGTCTTCACTCTGTGAGCCCTAGAATCTTCTATGATAACTTCCAAGATCTAAAATTAGGAACATACCTTCTTCACACCTGTCTCTTTCTGACTTCCAAACTAGAAGGCCATACCTTCAAATGTAGAGGAATGTAGAGCATTCTCCTAAGCTACTTTAGTACAAACTCTAGTGTCTTGGACTTCCTGAAACTTCCTTTCAAAACTAAAGTAATGTTTTTCATTAGGAAAAAATAAATATCATATTCACCACATTAGAGACCCCATTCACAACATCATACAATAAACACATCAAAACAAGAATCTTCAACTTCTTCACACTAGCATACTGTTCAACTCACTACTCTCACTACTTGATGAACTTCAGAAGATAGGATACAACTATGTACAGATGATATTAATCCAATCCATATACATATTACAAGACTTCCATCATGTTACCCTTCACTTCATAGCTTCTCTAATCCACATCGAACTGCAACAATCTCCCTTAGACATCACTATCCTTTGGCATCTCTAAATATCACTAATCATCACTTATTAACACACCTTATCAACACATCATACCACTTCTAATACTTCCAATCTTCCTCAACCTTCCACAGTACTATTGACATCAATAAAAACACATATGAAACAATTATTTCATACATGTTGTTGTACATAGGATAACTATGTATCGAAACTTCTTTTCTATTTCATTAAAACTTGAAGCACATCAAGTGGATGATTTATTTTTAGAGAAGTTCTTAGGCACATAGATTGTTGAAAAATATTGTCAATGATAGAGATAGTAGATTTGTCAATACTTTTTGGAAATAATTATTTTGTTTGATTAGTATAAATCTCATCCCTAGAGCAAGCTATTATATATACATAAATAGATAAAAATAGAGTCAATAAATGGGTTGTTCAAAGACAATTAAGAAATTATGTTTCAAATCAACAATTAGTATGGGTTAAGTGGTTATGCTTGGGAGAATACTAGTACAATACAACCCATGATATGTCCATTGGTATGTATCCACATGTGGCATTTTGTCATTGTTATGTATTAACCTTTATTGGTTTAGTATTCAAAAATAGGAAAGTGTCGATAGCTAGTGACTTAGTGAAGCATAGCCAATATGTTCTAAGGTCACTGAATAATAATATCTAGAAATATCAAAATCAACAAAAGTTTTATCTTGATAAAAATGACACAAAGAGATCATTTTAGGTTGGGATATGGTCTTTCTAAGAATGCAATCTTATAAGAAAAATTCCAACAAAAGAAGTGGGGTTAAAAATTCTAAACATTGCTTGTATGGGCCTTAAAGGATTTTTAAGAAGGTCGGATGAGTTGCAGTTTCCAGAAAATAGTGTGATCCATAATTTTTTTGATGTTCCTTTCCTTACGATAGATTTTCAATAGATTTTCCACTCTTGGATGATGAGGGAAAGCTCATATTAGTACTAGATTCTATTACTGATACAAGGGTGGAAAATTTGAGAAATAGAAACATTAAAAAATACCTTTTTTTTTGGAAGAATCTACTTACAGAGGATGCTACATGGGAGAGGCCATAGATATTGAAACATCCAAATTTTCATTACTTGTGGGCAAGAAATTTTGCGAAGGGCAAACTTGTAACGTCCCTGTTTAAATTAATTTAATTTTTAGGACACAATCCCTATTCTAATATTTCTCATGGGATAAGGGAAATTATCTAGAAAAATATATTTATATAATACTTGATTAGTGGACCCAAATTAATTATTATTTTAAAACTGGTAAGTTGTTCCAATTAAATATTAAAATAATATTAATTATTGTAGCTTCCAAATCATGTGGTTGTCTTCACTATGATTGTTTATTAACAAGAAGTTACAAATCATTATAAATAAGGTGTTTATTGTTGGTAATTAGTGGGGAGTTATAAAGGGATAATTTAGGGAGGGAATATTGATTAATTTAAATATTATTATTTTATATAAATCTAGGTGTTATGTGAGCCCTCTCAGTTATATTTAAACTAGGTTGCTTCTTCATGTTTGTGTCTTTTGATAATTCATTCAACTTTTTATATTATAGTTTAAACTTTGTGTTGAACTAAAGGATTTGAAGATGAAAACCTTTGGATTCCTAAATATTGGAGGATGAAACCCCTTTGGTTTGCTAAGGGAAATCTCATCATCAGGTTTTATTTGTATTGAAATCTTGAGGACAATCTCATTTGGACATTGTACTTGTGTTGAAGGATTTTGTTTTATTTTATAGTAGGTATTTGTATTTGGAGTAGAAAATATTTTAATAGTAGATTTGAGTCATATTTAGGCACTAATTTGATAATATTTTGACAAATTTGAATATATTTTATTTAGCTCTAAGAACATATTTGTATTGTTTGTGTAATCTATTACCACACCTTTTAGAATTGTTGTCATTACAACAAGCTTTATAATTGAAAAGATCTATTCATTCCAATGTCCTTTAGCTGACCAAAATACATTAAAAAAATGATGACAAACAACCTTCGAACAAAGGTCCCTATCTAAAAATATATTTAAAAATTATTGATCAAAGACCTTTGAATGAAGGTTCTTAGGCTGACATTTAAAAAAATTTACAATGTGAATTGTTTGTAAATATCTAACATAAGTTACCTAATTTAAAAAATGAAATATATAAATTTTATTTTTGGGATTATTTGCAGTGAGAATATTTGGTACAAAATTACAATAAAAGTGTGTTTGAAGTTTTGGGATTTTTTGTAGAGTAGAATATTTAGTAAAGGAATTTTGGGCACATATTTTGAAAAGAGGAGATGGGAAATAAAAGAACAAGTATAAATAAGGCTATGCATTCATATTATGTAGAAAAAGAACATAAATTAAGTGAGGAAAGGGCGGAAATATATTTTAAAAAGAAAGGTGTGTATTTTTAAATTTGTATAAAAATATATATCAAAAATATTAGATTTGTATTTACACCTACTTCCTCAACTCTAGGGTTTGAATATAGTTTCTAATTTTATATTTAATTTTGATACAAATTAGATTCCTACATGTTCCACATTCATCTAATTTCAAATTCTACATAGATTCCAAATAAAATTTTTGGGTTAAATTCACTAGATTCGTTAATTCCTCTCTCGGGTTTGTATCTCTTTCCCCTACTTCCTCAAATCTATTGTTTGAATATAGTTTCTAATTTTAGATTTAATTTTAATACTTGAATTAGATTCCTACATGTTCTATATTTATATACATTTTGAAAATTATACATAAATTCCCATTAAATTCTCTAGGTTAAATTCACTAGATTCATTAGTGTCTTTCAAGGGTTTGTAGATCTATTCTCCCCTACTTCCTCAACTCTAGGGTTTGAGTATAATTTCTAATTTTATATTCAATTTTAATACAATTCAGATTCCTACATGTTCTATATTCATCTAAATTTAAAATTCTACATAGATTCTAAATAAATTCTCTAGGTTAAATTCACTAAATTCACTAGTTCCTCTCTCTAGAATAGATACCAATTTTCTAGTTTCAATCAATGCCATTCTTATTCAAATCTAAGATCATTTACTTTATGTATAATTTAAAACATACTTAGATATAATAATTTCATGGACAAGATCTAACTTTCAATTTACAAAATTGAAATCTTTGTTGAGTTTGATGCTAAATCTTTGTTCTCTAGATCTCTAGAAAAGCTTGTTAGAATTTTGTAACAAAACTCCTTCAAATCTCCTCAAAGCTTAAGTGTTTAAAAACTATGTATAATGATTTATAAGGTTCTCTAGATGTTTATATACTATAATTTAATCCTATAGATCATGTACACTTTTTGAGATCAACCTAATCTCTTTCTTTTCATTCCTTTTCCTTTACAAATTAGGACAAAAATTAAATAAAATAAAAAAAAAACCCCAAAATTATTTTAGGGAATTAGATCAAACCTCATTCTTATATCTATTGGAAAAAATATTGGCCTCTATCAAACCTATTATCTTCCACCTTTGATCCAATATTCATAACTCTTCATTTTCCCCTCCCCACACCAACTTTATCTCTTGGGCAACACAATTGTTTTTATTTTATATTCTTTACAACACCCATATAAAATTTTACAGAACCTCTTTATTACCATATATATTACCCCATTTACTACCCTCTCATACCATTCCTCTCCTCAAAAAAATCATTGAATAAATCTTAAGATCTTGTCTCTTTGCCCGAGAACCTAATTTACCTATCTCTACACCCTCCTCCTTACTCTATTTTTTCACAACACCTATTTTTAAATCTTCACAAGATATTACTTTGTTCTTTCCCAAAATCCATTCCCACTTTAAAGTCTCTTTTCTTTCCATTTTGTGTTTAATTACCTACCACTTTCTTGCACTAAGCTCCATTCTTGCACCTTTTAACATGGAATCTAATGTCCTCTTTCTCTTGGGATTGCCTGTACATGATCACATCATGGACAATAAATTTTGTTTCTTTCTTTGATGGTTCTTATCTAGTTGTTATTTATGATACTACCTTCTTCTATGATAAAGATGCATCTACATATTCCATACATAGGGTTATTGAGTGCTTGAATCACTTGTCCTGCTTTAGGGATCTTTTTATGCTTTCCCTTCTATGATAGAAGACTTTGTTATATTTCTTTCCACAATACATTATGATACTATAAATTATGGTATATATGATACTATTTACCATACTACATGTTTATTTTCTTTACCTAATAATGGAGAATCGTATTCCAATTTCCCTACTTCTCCCATAGGTCATAATGATAAATGTACCCTTGAGTCACATACTAAACATGATATCATAATTTATTGTTTCTTGAATATCACATTAAATTAACTTAATGATATTAATATGCTTTTACCTCTCCCTCTTTCTTGTAGAAATATTTTACCACCTTATCCTTCACCATTTCTCTCTAACTTTAAGATTTACCATAATGCTTTATTTGAAGATTAAGACGTGTAAGCTTCTATTTACAATTTTTCTTCTCTCTCTAGTTTTGTTACACCTTTCTACAAAGAACAATGATTATACATTTTCACTAATTTCTTTTCTCCTCCTCTCAAACCTTCTTCCTCCTCCTATCTTGCACACTTTTCTTTTTAACATGAGACTATTTATTCTAATAAATGTGAAAATGATGCTATTATTGATTATTTATTAAGCAACATATTAGATTCATTTTAAAGTAAACATTCAAACATTTCTTTGTTTGCTAGTGTTTGTTCTATACATGATGCATATTCCTTTGCTTACTATTCTTCTATGTCCGTAATCTTACCTACATTTTCTAGTGATAGAGATCCTAAATTACATGTGCAATATTTTCTATCTTGTTTATATACTTTTTTTACAATGACAACTTTCATCTTTCTTATTTTCATAATATTTTATAAGGAAATGCACTTAATTCATTTAATTCATGTACTATATTTTTATTTCCAATTATGATTTAATAAATACATTTATCAATCACTTTACACATCAAAATCACCTTTCTAAAGATCCTTCTTCTTCTTCTTCTTCCTCAAATAGTGAGTTCATGGTTGATAATAATGTTAATTAAAACAAATATATTGATGAAGACCCTAATTTTTCCTTTTGTGAACTCGAAAGATTGTATGGAAAAGAACTCAAGTTTTTTGTAAACCATGGATATAAAGGAAAAGGATTTAGACCTCAAGAGGATGGTATCATCAAACCTATTCAAATTAATCTATATTTCCGTAAAACTACTCTTGGATATTCTCCTACATGTTCTTAAATTTGTCATCCTCATCCTTCGTATGATCCATTCCATTCCGTAGGCTTCAATGGTTAAATTAAATCATGTAGTAGTAGATCTAGTTAATGATACCCTTTACCTATGTACTTTGGATGGTGAATATTTTGTCCACACCATTAACACCTTTGTGTTGCAATATGGGCCTAACCAACATTATCATTGATGTCAACATACTCATGTTGCATTAATGATGAGGATTGGATGAGTTGTATGCTGAGGATATTGAGAAAATTAGTCAAATCAAGAACAGAGAAGAACAATGAAGATAACAAGGTAAAGATCCTAGCTAAGATGAAGATTAGAGGATGCACATCAAAGGGTTTATAGATATGTGTCTTAAGATGATCTAGTGATGATTTCAGAGGTTTGCATGAAGATCTGAAGAATTTATTGCCACTTGAGTAAAACCAGTTCTGGCAGATATTTAGAGGTGATAGAGTGACACAGATAGGTCCGGTGAGATCTGGAAATGCAAAATCTTGTTATGTGGATTTGGTGGAGTGTTTAGGAAGTCAATGTGAATTGACAACTCAATTGGTTCGTGGTCTAAAGGTCTGCAAGAATCTATTCCAATATGGCAGTGATGACAGTCTATGTTCTTAAGGTTCTAGATGAAGGAGAGAAAGATTTCAATAAACAAAAGTAGTGTGGATGTTCTTGGTGATTCAGGCAAGCTTGTGGAGGTCTTTGGATTGTTTCCAGTTCATGTTGGTGGTTTGCATTGAAGATTGAACTCATAATTCAATAATTACTTTTGGATGATGATGTTCTTCCTAAGTTTGGCCAACCGGATGAGTTACACATCCTACAGATGATCTTGAAGATGTTCTGTGAAGTTTGGCATGTTCCTAAGGGAAGATTGAAGTCTTAGATCTATGTGGTCAACAACGTGTTGATCCGCGTGAAGTCTTTTTGTAATTAGTCATGTTGTATTTATATATTTTCTCTGTAATGTATGCCGACTTGGATGATTATCCCAAAGTCAAATTTCTTGTATAAATAAGAGGTTGTGAAGTCATTTCAAATGCATCTTGTGGAGATGAGTGTGTGGCAGAGAGGAGCAGAGCAAAAGGCAGAGAAAAAGTATTGGGCTTAAATGGAACTGACTCAAGCATGGTGAAGATGTTATTCTTTAGTTCAAGTATGTAATATCTATTATTTTGTAGATAGTGTGTCTTCTGCAGGTAGTGAGCCTCTTGTGAGTAGTGTGCTTAGGCAGTGAGCCCTAATTGGCATGTGCCATTTTGTTCTTCTTATTCTTTTAATAGAGAATACAATCTTGGGTTAGTCACCCCGTGGTTTTTTCCTTAACTGGGTTTTCCATGTTAAAATCTTGGTATCTTATGTGTTAATGTGTTCTGCTCTATATTTAATGCATTATGTTTCCATGATTGATTTATTATTATGCTACTAAATTACAAAGTGGATTTAAGTGATTAATTGGAAGAAATTTTTGGACAACTGATTCACCCCCCCTCTCAGTTATCTATCCTAAATCTAACAATTGGTATAAGAGATAAGTTCCTCTAAAAGAGCTTAACCACTTGAGGAGATCCAAGATGTTATCTTACAAGAAGGATAGTCTGAAGTTTGATGAAACCAATTACACTGTTTGGAAAAGCTACATGGAATGTCACTTGCAATGTATGGGAATGCAATATTGGATCATAACTTCAAAGAAATATGTTCCTCCATAGAATGGTCTGAGAATTGTAGATGAAATTAGAGATGTTGAAAACATTCTTTAGGCTAAAGAAGCTTTACTAAGTGCCTTACCTGATTTAGAACTGACAAATGTTATTGATCTAAAAATTGCGTTTGAGATTTGGGAAAAATTGGAACTTTTGCATGAAGGAGATAAGTATGTCAAATGTTACAAGTTGTAGAGTCTAAAAGGAAAATTTGAAAACCTAAAGATGAGAGAAGATGAAAATATCACTACATTTATGCCAAGAGTAAATGAGCTTGTTTGTGGCATTAGATGTGTTGATGGAGTCTTAGATGAAGATGAGATTGTTGCCAAAGTTCTCATATCCCTTCCTAATTCTTACAAATACAAGTTTACTGCTATTGAAGAATTCAGATCCTTTTCAAATATCACAAGAGATCAATTGGTTGGTAAATTAGCTGCATTTGAATTGTCTGAGTTTGGAGATGCACCTCCTATAACTGAATTTGCATTCAAAGCTAGTGCTTCTATAAAAGGACAATAAAAGTTTGATCTGGGAGAGAACTCTTCAAAGAAAATATGATGGTATGAAAAAGCAAGAAAAGATCTGGAAGAAGATGAAGTAGAAGCTTCTCAACTTGAAGCCCTTATTGCAAAAAGACTGCCAAGAGGATCTGGTAAGTATGAAGGGAAATTGCCTTTTAAATGTTTTAACTGCAATAAGATTGGCCATTTTGCCTGAAGGTGTCCGAAAAGATTTTCAAGACCAAATCCTAGCAAATCAAGATTCCAAAAGAAATGTTACTATGTTCATGAAGATGATGATGATGAATCAGAGACAAGAAACAAATCTGAAAGTGACTGGGTGTTTATTACCATCAAGGAAAAAGATCCAATGCCCTCTAAATCTGTCAATTGTAATATGGTAGAAAGAGCTCTGGCTACCCAAGTTGAAGAAAAGGATGATTGGGTCATTGATAGTGGATGCTCCCAAAATATGACAGGTGAAAAAATAAGTTCATAGATTTGGAAAGATATGAAGGAGTGGTAAAATTTGGTGATAATTCTGCTGGCAAAATCAGAGGTAGAGAAACTATTTCTTTTGATGGAAAGAACAAAACCAGTAATGTACTGTATGTTGAAGGTCTAAAGCACAATTTTCTCAGTGTTGGATAGTTGGTCGATAGAGGCTATGATCTCTAATTCAAAAATAGAAAATGCAAGATCTTTGAAAGCTCCGGAACATAGATTGCATCTGGTACTCAAACAAAAGGTAATATCTTCCACCTGGTTGGTACTGGAAAAAGTTATTTATTTTTTTAAATTGATCAGAGTTGGTTTTGGCATAGGAGAATGTGTCATATGAATTTTGATAATATCATCAAGATAAGAAACACTCAGGCTATAAGAGATCTTCCAAGACTAGTGAAACCTACTAATAGTTTGTGCAAAGAATGTTAGTTAGGTAAGCAAAGCAGAGTCACATTAAAAAGTAAGGAACAATCTTCTACTAGATTATTGGACTTAGTTCATACTTATCTATGTGGTCCAGAAAGAATCAGGAGTGTGTAAGGTGATAGATACTTCATGTTATTAATTGATGACCATTCTCAAATGATGTGGGTGACTTTTCTGAAAGAGAAATTTGAGGCTCTTGAGAAATTCAAAATCTTCAAGGCTATGGTAGAAAATAAAACTGGATTGAACATAAAATATTTAAGGTCTAATAGAGGTGGAGAATTCACATTTGATGAGTTCATAGAATTCTGTGAGAAACATGGGATAAAAAGATAGTTGTCTGCTCCAAGGACTCCAAAACATAATGTAGTAGTAGAGAGAAAGAACCAGACCATCCAGGAAGCATCTAGAACCATGATGATGGAAGCAAATGTTCCTTAGATCTACTAGAGAGAAGTTGTAAGTATTGCAGTCTATACTCTTAATTGAGTACAAATAAGAAGCAATTTTGGTAAGACTCCTTATGAACTCTAGTTTGGCATCACTCCCACTGTGAAGTATTTTAGAGTCTTTGGTAGCAAATGTTACATTAAAAGAGATGAAGATCTAAGAATATTTGATGCTAGAAGTGATGAAAGAATATTCTTGGGTTATTCTACTCAAAGCAAAGCCTACCGGTGTTATAATAAGAGATTGAGGAAGATTGTAGAAAGTACAAATGTGAAGGTTGATGAAGGTATTGAAAAACCCTCAAGGTTTTATGAATATGATGAAGATGATCAAAATGATATCTTGGTCCAAGAAGTCCAAGCCCCTTCTGAAATCTAGATTTAGACTAATCCAGTGAATCGAGAAGAAGAGATAAGTTTGAATGAACCTATTCAAGGATTAGAAGTGCAAGAAAATCCCAAAATTCTCAGGTATGTAAGACTGAATCACTCTAAAGATCAGACCATAGGTGATAAAAGAAAAGGTGTTCAAACAAGAAGAAAGATTGCTCAAGACTCAGAAGAGTATTGTCTGATTTTAAAGATTGAACAAAAGTTAGTGAATGAAGCATGCAATGATGAAAGCTGGACTAAAGCAATGGAGGAAGAGCTGATGCAAATTGAGAAAAATCACACTTCAGATCTTGTTCCCAGACCTAAAAAAAAGAATGTGATTAGAACCAAATGGGTCTTCTAGAATAAACTAAATGAAGATGGTGAAGTAGTCAGAAATAAAGCCAGATTGGTCTACAAGGGCTACTCTCAAATAGAAGGAGTTGATTTTGAAGAAACTTTTGCTCTAGTGGCAAGAATTGAAGTAGTCAGATTATTTCTTGCCTTTGCTACCTTCAAGGATTTCAAAGTATATCAGGTGGATGTCAAGTATGCCTTCCTGAATGGTGACTTGGAAGAAGAAGTATACATTGAGCAACCGGATGGATTTCAATTGTCTGAGCATGGTGACATGTTCTGCAAATTGAAGAAAGCACTGTATGGACTCAAACAAGCCCCAAGAGCCTAGTATGAAAGATTGGATAAGCATCTTTTGAAGATTGGTTTAAACAAAGGTACTACTGACAGTAACTTGTACTTCAAAATTGATCATGAAAACATCTTAATTGTTGAAGTGCTTGTTGATGATATCATATTTGGAGGAAGAGACAGTATGTGCAAAATGTTTTCAAATCAAATGAAAAGTGAATTTGAGATGTCCATGTTTAGGGAAACAAATTTCTTCTTGGGTCTGCAAATCATTCAAACAAAGAAAGGAATCTTCATTTCATAGACCAAATATGTGAAACAATTGTTGAAGAAATTTGGGATGGAAGACTCAAAACCAATGAGTACTCCTATGGCAACTGGATGTAAATTGAGCAAAGATCATGACTCTCCTAAGGCTGATTAGAAAAAGTATAGGTCAATGATTGGAGGACTATTGTATCTTACTCAAACTAGACCTGACATTATGAATGTTGTTGGTCTTGTTGCTAGATTTCAAGCTGATCCTAGAGAATCTCATGTCATGGTAATCAAGAGGATTCTTAGATATCTAAAAGGGATAGTTGAGTATGGTTTATAGTATCCTAGAGATCATGATTTCTCTCTTCATGCATATATAGATGCGGATTGGGCTGGAGATGTGGATGGCCAGAAGAGTACCAATAGTGGAGCATTCTTTTTGGGGAAAAGATTGGTTTCTTGGTTGAGCAAGAAACAAGAGGCAATATCTCTATCAACTATAGAAGCAGAATATATTGCAGCAGCAAGTAGTTGCACTCAAGTATTGTGGATGAAGAAAATGTTAAGAGACATCAGAGTAGAGTATGAGGAACCTATCACAATCTTCTATGATAATTCAAGTGCAATAAATATATCAAAGAATCCAGTGTTGTATTCAAAGACAAAACATATATCCATCAAGTTTCACTTTTTAAGAGAGCAAGTGAACAAGAATGAAGTCAGGATGGAGTTTGTGCCTTCCAAGGATCAGATTGCAGATATTTTTACTAAACCTCTGCCTAAGGACTCTTTTGAGTATCTTAGGGAGAAGTTAGGGGTTCTTACCCCTTCGGCTATGAATTAAGGTGCACTGATGTACATTAGTCTAGTGGATCTCATAGTCATATCTTGTGGTCCAGATTGATGATGGGAAGCTGCTACTAAGGGGGAGCAGTTGGTATGATTCTAAAGATGCAAGTATGTGCCCTTTGCCATTGATGTCAAAGGGGGAGACAAGACATGTGAAAAAAAAGTGATTGCTAATCAAAGTGGGAGCAATAAAGGAAGAGAAGACATGTAAATGGTTGTTGTTGATATGGGGAGTTGTGTCAGTGAAGAGAATTTCTTGTCTTGATGGTTAAAATAGTTTTTCACATCATATGTTGCCATCAATGACAAAGGGGGAGATTGTTGCAAGTATGGGCCTAACCAGAATTGTCATTGATGTCAACATACTCTTGTTGCATTAATGATGAGGATTAGATGAGTTGTATGCTGAGGATATTGAGAAAATTAGTCCTATCAGGAATAGAGAAGAACAGTGAAGACATCAAGGTAAAGATCCCAGCTAAGATGAAGATCAGAGGATGCACATCAAAGGGTTTGTAGATATGTTTCTTAAGATGATCTAGTGATGATTTCAGAGGTCCGCATGAAAATTTGAAAAATTTATGACCACTTGAGTAAAACTAGTTCTGGTAAATGTTCAGAGGTGACAGAGTGACACAGATAGGTTCGGTGAGATTTGGAAATGCAAAATCTTGTTCTGCAGATTTGGTGGGGTATTTAAGAAGTCAATGTGAATTGACAACTCAATTGGTTCATGGTCTGAAGGTTTGCAAGCATGTATTCCAATATGACAGTGATGGCAGTCTATGTTCTTAAGGTTCTAGATGAAGGAGAGAAATATTTCAGTAAGCAGAAGTAGTGTGGATGTTCTTGGTGATTTAGGCAACCTTGTGGAGGTCTTTGGATTGTGTCCAGTTCGTGTTGGTGGTCCACATTGAAGATTGAGCTCGTAATTGAAGAATTACTTCTGGATGATGATTTTCTTCCTATGTTTGGCTAACTAGATGAGTTACACATCCTGCGGATGATCTTGAAGATGTTCTGTGAAGTTTGGCGTGTTCCTAAGGGAAGATTGAAGTCTCAGATCTATGTGGCTGACAACATGTTGATCTGTGTGAAGTCTTTTTGTAATTAGTCATGTTATATTTATATATGTTTTTTGTCATGTATGCTGACTTGGATGATTATCCCAAAGTCAAATGTCTTGTATAAATAAGAGGTTGTGAAGTCATTTCAAATGCATCTTATGGAGATGAGTGTGTGGTAGAGAGGAGTAAAGCGAAAGGTAGAGTAGAATTATTGGGCTTAAATGGAACTGACTCAAGCATTATGAAGATGCTATTCTTCAGTTCAAGTATGTAATATTTATTATTCTATAGACAGTGTGTCTCCTGTAGGCAGTGGGCCTCTTGTGAGCAGTGTGTTCATGCAGTGCGCCCTAATTGGCATGTGCCATTTTGTTCTTCTTATTATTTTAATAGAGAATACAATCTTGGGTTAGTCACCCCATGGTTTTTCCCTTAACCAAGTTTTCCACATTAAAATCTTGGTGTCTTATGTGTTAATGTGTTTCTGCTCTTGATTTAATGCATTATGTTTCCATGATTGATTTCTTGTTATGTTGCTGAATTACAAAGTGGATTTAAGTGATTAATTGGAAGAAAGTTTTGGACAACTGATTCACCTCCCTCTCAGTTGTCTGTCCTAAATCTAACACTTTGGGCTATATATATCCTACTTATATATTTCTTCACATTTTATTCTAAATTACCTACTATTCAATAAGATAACTTATTTTACTATTTTCTCTCTTTGCTATATTAGTTTCATGATGCACGAGCATTGTATCTTCCTCTCTATCTTTTAGTTTAGTTGGTTCTATTTTCTGTGTGTGGTAGTTATGCTAGTTTTAGATGTTATCAGGTCTCTTTGTTTTGGTAACAATTTCCTGTCACCTGTCATCTTCATGGTAGGAATGGAATTCTCCAAAGTTTGTTTGTTTCCAACAATCAATGAATCATTATCAATGACGTGCTATAAGTTCATTGTCATTCAGTTGGGAGAAGTTGAACCGACAAAGATGTTCATTGGGAGAAGATGTTTCTAATGGAGATGATGTGTAGAGTGAAGGATGGAAAGGAAAAGAGAGAAGAATGTAATCTATTCGTTTAAAAAAAAAGTATTGTTCTAAGATTGTCATTCCAATTTCTCTGTAACCTCTAACTATCTGTGATTGATCTCATTATTGTTTCATTGTTCACATTTCTAATTCATTGCTTCGATGGTGTTTGTATATTGAGAAATCAACTAGAACTATATACCTTGTCTTTGGTTTCTGTCATTGTCAACTAGAGAATATCTGAGAGTTGTTGTTCCTATTTGTAGTTTTACCAGTAGGGTTTCTATCAATTTGGTATCATAGCCCTAAAGATTTGGGTTGTTGGTAGAAGGGAAGAATGCCACTGAGAGCATTGAGAGGTAGAGGAGCCCAAGGACAAGGTAGAAGAAGACATGAAGATGGAGTAGAACTTGACTACATGAATGAATTCCATGGAGATGGCATAGAGAAGAGGAACACTAATGGATGATGCCAATGAAATTGAAGAGGAAGAGAGACCACAAGCAAAAGATGAAGAGGAGCATGAAGGGCCTAAACCTTTTGAAGAAAGACTATTGAGAATAGTTTTGAATGTTTGTTCCAAACCAAAGATTGAGGCTCCCACATATTCTAGAAGCCTCAATGGAGAAGAACTTATAGATTGAATTAATGACCCATATAAGTATTTTGAATAATAGGGAGTTGCAGAAGAAAGGAGAGTGAAGTTTGCTTGTACAAGATTGAAAGGTCACACTGTGATGTGGTGGGATTATGTTCAAACTAAGATGAGTAAGAAGAATAAAGAAAAGATCAATTCTTGGGATCATATAGTTGCAAAGTTGAAAGCAAAGTTCTTTTTGGGAGATTATAAAACTAATCTCTTCAGAATATTACAGAACCATAAACAAAAAGATATGTCAGTCAAGGATTACATGGAAGAATTCTATAAATTGGTCATTCAGTCTGGGCATAGTGAAGAGGACATAGAGAAAGTAGCAAGGTATTTGAATGGATTAAAGTATAGTCTGTAGGATGAACTGACCCTTGTGTCCCCTAGAAGTTTAGAAGAGGCTTACCAGTCAGCCCTTAAGGCAGAGGAGAAGTTGCAAAGGAAGCAAAGTCAGCAAGAAAGAAAGAGAGGAAGAGGATTTAGAGGGAGAGGACAACAGTCTGGAAGGGGACAACAACATCATCATGAAGAAGGGGCTGGAAGTTCTAATGAGACAATCAATAAAGAACAAGGAGGCTAGCATAATAAAGGAGGAAGAACATATGGAAGAGGTGGATTCCAAAGAAGAGGCCAAGGGTTTGCCAGTAAATGTTTTAAGTGTAATCAATATGTTGGTCACAAGAGTTGGGAGTGTCCAGGATCTTCACAAGGAGGCTATACCATAAATGAAGGAAGCAATCAGACTATACAAGGAGATCAAGAGAGTGTTGGGTCTCTGGTACATCACCAAGAAGAACTTGAATTTGGAGAAAGTTTGCTACTGAAAAGAGTGTTGCTAAAGCCACCCAAGGAGATTCAAGAACCAGTACAAAGGAGAGCCTTGTTTAAGATGAAATGTAAGGCAAAAGGTAATTGTTGTAAGTTGATTATAGATAGTGGAAGTACAGATAATATAGTGTCTACTGAAATGGTAGAGAAATTGGGAGTTGAAAGAACTAAACATCCCACACCATATAAAGTTTCTTGGTTACAAAAAGGTCATCAATTTCTAGTTAATGAATAGGCTATGGTAGAATTCCAAATTGGTAGTTATAAGGATAATCTTGTATGTGATATCATGCCCATGGATGTATGTCATGTGTTGCTCGGAAGATCTTGGTAGTTTGACATGAAGGCAGTACA
Organism: Cunninghamia lanceolata; assembly: GCA_027924645.1. Classification (NCBI taxonomy): domain Eukaryota; kingdom Viridiplantae; phylum Streptophyta; class Pinopsida; order Cupressales; family Cupressaceae; genus Cunninghamia; species Cunninghamia lanceolata. The sequence goes on along the minus strand of BSBN01000679.1, from coordinate 8,321,242 downwards.
TAATGGGAGAGATAATACTTACACGATTGAGAAGAATGGAGTCAAACATACCCTTTTACCTATGCAAGAATAGGAAGAGGACAATAGTAATGGCAGCAGCAAGGCAATGTTGGTAAGTGGCAAGGAGCTTTTAAATGAGATGAAGAATGTGTTGGCAAGAGATACTACTCTGATGGTCAATGTAGAATGTTAAATGTTGTCATTGATGGCAACAAGGCATTCTAAAGGGATTTTAGTCATGGCAATAAAGCTTGGTAAAGGCCTAGAAGACTAACTTAATCATAATGGCTAAGTATGGACAAGATATAGAGTGCCAGAGATTGGAATAGTATGCCTCCATAGTTGAAGATCATGTTATGCAGTTAAGGTATGTTATTCATAGCTATTTATTGATGTCATGTTCCAATTTTCAAGTCTTGACTTCCTCTCGAAGTCATATGGTAGATTGTCTAAGTACAGATGAACAAATTTATGCCTGAAATAGTGCAAAGTACCTAAGTAATCTGGTTCATGTTCCTCTGCTGATGGATATTTTGATTTGCAGTTTTGAGGCAATGTAGATACATTTCATAAGCATCTAATTCTAGACTTGTAGAGCTTGAAGTTCACCAGATCACATTCTATAAGTTCTCTAGTACCAACTCCCAGTTTGACAGTATTTCACTGTGACAAAACAATAGTTTTGAGATCCGCATTCTTTTGTAGATTATTATTATTCTCTATGGTTCTAGAGGTATGTTAAGAGGTCTATAATGAATGTTAGTTATGAATCTTAGAGTCACATATGGTTTGCATTGATAGTTATGGTATGACAGTTAAGATAGTTGAGAATGCACTTAAGGATAGAGCTAACACTCTTGTTAGATCTATATATGATGAAAATATATTGTTTGAATAATCAATCTAAGTGGTTTCATAATAGGTCCCAACCTATATATGAAGGCTCTTGTATGTTTGTTTGGGTCCACATTATTGTCTGAGCACAAGATCAAGCCGATAAGGTATAACACTTGTATACATGTTTCATGTTTGGCTTGCCAACCTAATTTTTGAGATAAATCTTGTTGTGGATATATATATTTGATGGGATTCAATGATGAAGGTATGAAAGGTGTTGTGTGCAAGATGTATGTACGATATAATTCCCTTCTTGCAATCTGACGAGTACAATAAGAGTTCAGAAGGTAGCAGAGCATAGTATATGTAGATATAGTAGAAAAGTAGAGCAATCATGATGAAAAGTTTTGAATCTATATATTCAGCTACCAAAGGAACTGTAATCTAGCATTTTGTAGATGCATTTGTAACAGTTCATCATTGTCAATGAGCCATCCTTCTTTTCTTCTATCTTTCTTTATCAGTGGACAGTGAGTCTACTTGGACAGTGAGTCCACCTGTAGCGAGCATTTGTTTGGGTAGTGAGCCCCAAGTTGCTATCATAATATATTGTGAGCTAACACTCACCATGGTTTTTCCCTTTTGGGGTTTTCCACGTAAAAATATCGGTGCCTATGTGTTATGTCTTTATGGTTGTTGTTCCTATGTTTATTCTACTTTCATGTTATTGAATTTGGTAATTGTATTAAAGTACATGTGAAGAAATTGTTTTATGGAATATTGATTCACCCCGCCTCTAAGTATTCCTTGTGTTCAACAATTGGTATCAAAGTTGCAAGGTTCCTTGGAGAAAGTTTAACAGCTTAAGGAAGATCTTGGAAAGTGAACTCATGGCAGCCAGAAGGCATCCTACCTCTCTGGAAGCTATTCATCTAGGTAGTATCAAAATTGGAAATTGCACATATGTGAGCAATAATGAATTGGAAGTTGCTCTTGAAGATCTTGAAAAGTTTGAAGCAGAAGTCAGGGATCTAAAGGCTAATATCCAAGAAGCTGATGAATGCATTCTAAACCTAAGGGAGCAAGTCAAGAAGTTCAAAGAAAAGAGCAAGGAGCTAAGTGAACAATAAAATGAAGCAAATGAAACCCTAAACAATTTAACAGTGGAAATTAAAGAGAGAGAGGAGATTGAAAAGCATCTAAATCAAGTTGTAAAGGACAAGTCTGAGGAATGTGAAAAATTGGCTAAAGTTATGTTGCTTCTGAAATATGATCTGGAAATAGCTAATAGTTATAAATAAAAGTTTAGGATAAGTTCTAAAAAGCTAGATGAGTTAATTGATAGTCAGAAGAACTCATATGATAAGAAAGGATTGGGATTTGAAAGAGGAGAAAGTTATAAATCAGGACAAGATCACACTGAGTCAAAGAGAGGTAAAAGGCAATCTAGCCCAAAATCAGAGGAATAGACCTAGAAGACTTCTGGTCAGGCAACCGAATGCTCAAAGGTACCCATCTTTTAATGGCTATTGTTTTAATTGCAATAAGTTTGGTCATAGGACTACTAAGTGTAGGAGTAGAATGAATCAAAATGCTTCATATTTCTCTGGTCAGTGTTTTAATTGCAAGAGAATTGGTCATAAAGCAAATGAATGTAGAAGTCAGATAAGGAATAATGTCAACAATGAAAGGAACACTCAGTCCTTCAATGGAAAGTGCTTTGCATGCAATAGATTTGGGCACATGGCTAACCATTGCAGATCAAGGGTGAATCCAAATAATGAAATGAACCAAGGGCAAAGGAATGTTGTTTGCTACAATTGTAATAGGCCTAGACATATTGCAAAATTTTGCAAAAGCAAAAATGTGAAAAGGAACAATCCTCTAGAAAGGAGACAAACAGAGTAGTTGAACGAGAAGAGAAAGGAAATGGTTGATCCACCAGATACCAAGAAGGAAATGAGTAAGATCTGGATCAAGAAAGATGTAAATGAGGCCAAGGATGAATTCACACTAGCCTCTAGTACAGATGCTTCCTCCGGGAAGTAAATTAGGAGCTTTGGCTCAGAGGGAGCTTTATTGAAAATCATAATCCCCTAGCTAAATAGTCAGTGCTGGGATCCAACATGAAGATATGATGTGAAGATTTATATGGCAGATCTTTTGAAATAAATTTCGGTAGAAAATGATCAAATGTGGAGCATTGTAGAGCAATCTTGATTAACTATTCTTGATAGAGAAGTGTTTGATAGCTTTTTGAAAGATAACATTTATGGCGAGTAGGTTAAGGAAAATAAAGGGTTAAAAGGCTTGGATTTGAAAGGTTCATCACTTTACATTCAAACTATCGAGTGTCTGGGGAGAACTAAAGTGAAATTCCAAGAGACTACAATGATTTCCAAAGAAATTCAAAGCAAGTTCAAGTAAACCCTAAATTCAACAAAAGAGGTATTTTTTAGTTTGAAACCCTACTACAAATTTATTTGAATCGTTATTAAATGGAAACACCACAAGTGGTTGATATAACTAAGAGACTAAGGCCAAAATTCAAGAAACACCCTTTCAAATCAATAGAGGTCAACCCAAATGGTGCATTTTTAGAAATTATGTTTGGTGTAATGCGTGTAGAAGATGTTAGGGAATACATTCACATTTCCCTAGAAGAATTTGGTGATAATAGGTTTTCTGATCCTTATGTGAATCACTTGAGCAGCGACAATTATGATTTGAAGGAAGAATATAAGACCCTAGAAGTAAATAAATTCATTCAATATATAGACTTCCCTACGTTTGTTGAGGATGAATGGGTCTGGTATGTTCTGAGCAGGATCCATGATGAATTCATGTGGCTAGAGAGACTATTCATGATTACAAAGGATGCAATAAGAGCCGTGATTGGATTAAGCTCCACTAAAATAGTAGCTATGTTAAAAGTTGTAAAGAATGATACAGTGATGAAAGCCACTAGAGCCAAATTTGACAAAAGGGATTTAATAGTGAATGACATTGAAGACCATGTAGTTAGATTTGTATCCATGGTGATAGGCTACAAAATTTATTTCACAAACCAGGAGAATTCTATCTCTGGTACTACTATATACACAACCTATGAGATGATCAAGGAGAATTTAGATTATGATCTTTGTGAGTTGCTTTGATAACAATTGATGGAGAATCTAAAGAAGACAAAGGAGAAAAAATATCCATTCAAGTTTGGTACTTTAATTCTTTCCCTATTCTTTTACTTCATGAAAGAACTACCATGGTTAAAGAATTTATTTTGGAATAGTGATAAACCAGTTGCAATCCAGATTAGAAACCATTTAAATGGTATAGGAGGTTATGATGCTCAAACTATAGCCCTATGGGGCTATTTCAAGAACTTTCAAAGGATAATGCAATCTAGGGAAAGGATCCCTAAGACAATTGTGGAGAAGTATAAAGATGACATATGCTTTATTGTAAATAAGGATCAATGCATGATGGAGGCTGTGGAGCCTAGAATAGTCTGGATTCTCCCAATGGGATATGAAGTTATAACAGATGTGTTAGATGGATATGCAGTGCTCATGCTAAGAAAACCTAAGGACACCTTTGAGGAAAAGTTTGGAACCTTTGAGGAACTGTTTGTAAAAGTTCATGTTGATTTGAGAATGCCAAAAATTCAGAGGAAGGAAAGAAAAAGAGCAGAAGAATATGCCTAGAGTTAGGGATTTACAAAACAACAAATCTTTGAAGCAAGAGCAAAGGCTTAAGCAGATAGGGAAGCAAGAGAAAAGAAGGAAAGTGAACCAGTTAAGGCTCTGGAAGAGCCTAAGAAGAAACCAGAGAACCTCATAGTGACTAAGAGAAGAACTAGAGGTTTTACCTCTATAGAAGCTGCATTTGTATCTTTTGGTCCCACAACTTCTGCAAGTGTGGAAGTCCCTACAACAAGACACAAGAGGAAGAAGACAAAAGATAAAAGAATGCATGTAAGCATAGTGGTTGATGAGGAGGAAACAAAATCAAATGAATAGGTTAAGAAAATAAAAGAAAAGTCAACTAAAGCCTCTGGTATCAAGCATGAAAAACCCTCTAGTAGCAGAAGAAGGAAGAAGGAGAAGAAAGCAGAGCCTAGAACAATAGAGGCCACAATAAGTCTTGAAGATGTCCTAGAAGCCATAACTATTGATGGCAACTTGAAACTTATAGACCAACTATATGATGAGTATGATGATGCAAACAAAAGCATCATTGAGACTGCTGTCATTCAATACGTAGAGATATATAATAGAGCTCTCATTGAGATAACTAGTAACCTCTTAGACAACTTGGTAAGCATAATGTCTGCCAAGAAGGAGGAAGAAATGACTAAGGATTTGGAGGCAAGAGAAAATTCGTTATTGAAATTTTGTCTAGATATAACACCTAAGGAAAGAGCAAAGGTCTTCAAGATACTTGGAGACAAAATTGAAATAAAGAGGAGAGTCAACACTATAATGGCTAGAAACACAGAAGAATTTATAAAGAACATACAGCAAACAATTCTTGAGATCTTAAAAGATCTTAATATTCCAACTACTTATGACAAAGAGGATACAAATGTTGGAGATAACACATCTATTCCTGAATTCAGCATGGATTAGGGCTTGGAGAAAACTGATGCAAATCCTTTGGTAAGCCTTAATAAAGACAAAGAAATGGAAGAACACCAGCTAGAGAAGAGTCCTGATAAAACTATGGAAGATTTTGAGGAAGTATCCTCAGATAAGAAAGAATCTGATCAATCCCCTATTCCTAATGATCAAGACAAAGATAACAAGGGCCAAACAAGGACAAGTCCTCATATGGATCAACAAACTAGTGATCAAACAAACAAGGAGAAGACTGTAGATGATAAAATATGTAATGAATTGACAAGAGACACTACTAAGGTGTAGTTTCTGGAGACACTGTGTGTTTCTTTTTTCCAACATTTTGGATCACACTCTATGATCCATCATCAGGACAAAAAGAGACACTATTGCTGAGACCATAACAAAGGATCCAATTGAAATGGTAAGATAATTTCTTGGAAAGCAACAGAAAAGTAAAATTTTGGAATAAGATGAGTTTTTGCAAGGTACTATAAACCTGACCTCTATGTCCCTAATGCAAAAGTTGAAAATTGGGACAATTTTCCAAACAAAGGCATAGGAAGAAATGTTAATGTCACATATACAAGATAGTGAACTCATTGATGGGGCATCTGACATTTTGGAGAAGTTGATGCCTGCATACCAGAAGGATACATCATTATCATCAACTGATTAGCTTAAAGGTATGATATAATTAATCAGTACTCATTTTGAATCTTTTGAGAAATCTATAGATGCTAAGGTCAGAAAATAATTCGAGGCTAAAAAGTTGACTAAATTGAAGAACAAGTTAGACAATGATAGAATTTTGCTAGATAACAGTATCAAAAATATAGAGAATGCTATCAAGGAGGCATGTGATATGCAAATTTTACTTTTCTTGGCTTAAGACCACCAAGGAAATAGAAGAGAAGGTAAAAAACATGGAGCTTCAACTATTAAATATCTCTAAGACCTATGATCCAATAGTTGACTCCATCAACAACATGGAAATACAAATTGTAAATATTCATAATAACATAAGTAGATTACTAAGCAAAAAGGAAGAAATGAAAAGTAGAGTGTGCTAGTTGAGAGGGTTAATAAGCCCTAAAATTTACTAAATGACAAGCCTAGCTACTGAAGCCTCAAGAGTTAAGGTAATAACTGATATACCTACTAATGTATAGAAGCTAGAAGACTTAGACTTCCTAATAAATGGTAACATTTAAATTTTGGATAGTGCCAAGAATAGATGGGATGGAGAGTTAGCACAAATAAAGATTATGTATAGCCATATCCTTTCTCCCACAACTAACTGACTTGGAAGATTGTATTTTTACATGTGGCAGATTATGATAGTTTTGTAGTTTTTGTAGTTTTGACACAATTTTCACTCTTGTACATACACCTTTGCCATTGATGTCAAAAGGGGAGAAGAATACCCAGTGAAAAATGATAAAACATCTAAAGAGAAGAAGAAAATCAAAATGCATAGCGTAAGGGGAGCAACACAATCATTTTTCACTAAGTGTTGTCATCAATGCCAAAGATAGAGATGGTTGGTAAGAGACACTGCTCTGATGGTCAAGACAAAATGTTAAATGTTGTCATTGATGGAAACAAGGCATGGTAAAGGGATTTTAGTCATGGCAACAAGGCTTGGCAAAGGATCAGAAGACTAACTTAGTCAGAATGGCTAAGTATGGACAAGCTACAGAGTGATAGAGATTGGAACAGTATGCCTCCATTGTTGAAGATCATGTTATACGGTTTAGGTATGTTATACATAGCTATTTGGTGATGTCATGTTCCAGTTTTCAAGTCCTGACTTCATGCAGAAGTCATATGGTAAGTTGTCTAAGTCTGGATGAACAGAGTTCAGCCTAAAACAGTGCAAAGTACTTGAGTAATCTAGTCTGCATTCCTCCACTAATGGATATTTTGATTTGCAGTTTTGAGAAAATGTAGAAATATGTCATAAGTATCTAATTCTAGACTTGTAGAGCTTAAAATTGACCATACCACAGTCTACAAGTTCTCCAATATCAACTCCCAATTTGACAGTATTTCACTATGACAGAACAATAGTTCTGAGATCTGCATTCTTCTATAGAAGATTATTATGCTCTGTGGTTTTGGAGGTATACATAAAAGGTCAATAATGAATGTTATTTATGAATCTCAGAGTCTCATATGGTCTACATTGAAAGTTATGTTATGACAGTCAAGACAATTGAGTATGCACTTAAGGATAGAGCTGACACTCATGTTAGATCTATATGTGGTGAAGATATATTATTTGAATAATCAATCTAAGTGGTTGCATAATAGGTCCCAACCTATATGAAGACTCTTGTATGTCTGTTTAGGTCTGCATTGCTGTTTGTAGAAAAGATCAAGCTGACAATGTATAACATTTGTATACATGTTTCATGGTTGGCTTGCCGACCTAATTGTGAGATAAATCTTGTTGCAGATATATATATTTGATGGGATTTGATGTTGAAGGTATGGAAGGTGTTGTGTGCAAGATGTATCTGTGATATAATTCCCTTCTTACAATCCAACAAGTATAGTATGATAAAAGTTTAGAGCTGTGTCACACTTTGAGCATACTTATCAGCATAAACAAATTTAAGTATTTCCAACTAAAAGTCATTTTGGGCAAACCTATATTGTATCTGTATTCATTCTAGCTAAATTAGATCTAGGCCACAACTTTCTAATTGGAACCATCCACTAAAAACATATCTAGCATCACTTTGAGGCTCATTTACCAAAAAATGAAATAATTTGAAAAACTTGATGTTCTAACAAATCCTACTAATGCAAATAATAATTTTAAAATAATCTAAAAATACCCTTTTGTAGATCTACAAGTCTACTTTGTAAAAATATAATTTTTCAAACATATCAATTAGTATTTATATTTTATTTTTTTATTTCTACTAAAAGTAGGTCATCAACACCAAAATATGGTGTTGATTGTCGTCTCAAGAAAAAATAGTAAAGTTTATCAAAAAAATTTTAAAAAAATATGATGCACTAGAGGAGAGATTCCTTATCAAGATGATATAATTTTTTTCCTATTTTGGATAAATAATCAAGCTAAAATTTGATGTCCCATCAAAACAATTGTGTTATCATTACACACAACTTCCAAGATTTATTTAAAAATATATATATTTATCAAATTGGGGAAAAAATAATCCATACACTAAAGTTTTGAGTTATGAATACACAAAAAAATATATAAGAAAAATAAATGAAATTTACTATATAAAGTACGACGTCCTATTCAACCTTATTTTTCAGCATTTTATCAACAACTAAATTATAGTGTTAATTTTATAAAATACTACATTTAAATAATTTTTAAAAAATTTTAAAAATACAAACATAAAATACACTAAAAAATCTACATTTTATTAGTTTACATCATTTTAAAATTCAAAACATATATGTCACTTTCTAGTGATTCAAGTTTGAAAGTTAGATTAGTGTTGACCATTTCCTTTATAAAAGTGTGACACATGTTTGAACTTTCACCCAGTAAGAGTTCAGAAGGTAGCATAGCAGAGTATATGTAGACAAAGTAGAAAAGCAGAGCAATCATGATGAAGAGTTTTGAATATGTATATTGAGCTACCAAAGGAACTATAATCCAACATTTTGTAGATGTCTTTGTAACAGTTCATCACTGGCAGTGAGCCATATCTTTTTTTATCAGTGGACAGGGAGTCTACTTGGACAATGAGTCCACCTACAGTGAGCATTTCTTTGGACAGTGAGCCTTATGTAATTTGGTACTATTATCATAATATATTGTGAGCTAACACTCACTGTGGTTTTTAATCTTTTTAGGTTTTGCACATAAAAATCCTAGTGTCTATGTGTTATGTCTTTATGGTTGTTGTTCCTGTATTTATTCTACTTTCATGTTATTGAATTTGGTAATTGGATTAAAGTACATGTGAAAAAATTGTTTTATGGAATATTGATTCACCCTGCCCTCTCAGTATTCTTTGTGTTCAATAGAATGAAGAAGTAGGATTTGCTTTGGTTCCTAAACTATCTACTATGTTTATTTCAACAAGATTAGATGATTTGTCTAATGAAGTACAAGATATTTTGAATGAACATATGGATATTGTTGCAATGGATCTGCCTAATGAGTTGCCACATATGAGAAGCATTAATCATCATATGGACTTGATTCTAGGGGCTAGCCTTCCAAACAAGGCTGCCTATAGATTGACTCCAAAGGAAAATGAGGAGATTTGAAAGCAAGTTAAGGAATTACTTAAGAAAGGTTTGATAAGAGAGAGCCTTAGCCATTGTGCTATTCACACAATTCTAGTACCAACAAAAGGAGGTGAATGGAGAATCTGCACGGATTCTAGAGCAATAAACAAGATAACCATTAGATGTAGTTTTCCTATTCCTAGAATTGAAGATTTAATGGATTGTTTGAGTGGTTCAATGTATTTTTCTAAGATAGATCTGAAAAGTGGTTACTGTCAAATTCAAATCAAACCTGGGGATGAATGGAAAACAACCTTTAAAACTAATGATGGGCTTTATGAATGATTGGTTATGTCTTTTGGGATTTCTAATGCCCCTAGTACTTTTATGAGGCTTATGAATGAGGTCCTAAAGCTGTTTCTTGGAAAGTTTGTGATTGTATATCTTGATGACATTTTGGTGTTTAGCAGTTCAAAAGAGAAGCATTTGGAACATTTGAGAATGGTTATGACAAGGTTACATGAGGAGAATTTGCAGATCAACCTTAAGAAGTGTGTGTTTATGCATACCAAACTAGTTTATTTGGGTTTTGTGGTGTCCAAGGATGGATTAAAGATGGATAAGGAGAAGGTTCAAGCCATCATTAATTTGCCAACACCTAGGAGTACAATGGAGGTAAGAAGTTTTCATGGCCTTGCTAGTTTCTATTGAAAATTCATTAAGAATTTTAGTCATGTAGTTGTTCCAATACTTAAAACCATTAAGGGAGATAAAAGGTCATTTGTATGGACACAAGAAGCTGAAAGGAGCTTTGAATTTCTCAAACAAAAGGTGAGTGAACAACCTATTCTTACTTTGCCCGATTTCAATAAAGTATTCCAAGTAGAATGTGATGCTAGTGGATTAGCTATAGGGGCTCTTCTTAGTCAAGAGGAAAAACATGTGGCTTACTTTATGAAAACTTAAATGAAGCTAAGAAGAAGTATTCAGCATATGATCTTGAGTTTTATGCATTAGTTCAATCATTGAAGTTCATGGAGGCATTATTTGGTGCCTAAAGAGTTTGTTGTTTACACAGATAATCATGCATTGCAATTTTTTAACAACCAACATTAACTCAATCAAAGGCCTACAAAATGGGTAGAGTATCTTCTAAGTTTTAATTTTGTATTGAAGTTTAAGAGTGGGCAAACAAATAGGGTTGCAGATGCATTAAGTAGAAGAGTTTTATTTTTTCATGAAACACATGCTAACAGTGTTGGTTTTGATAGTTTCAAAGAGATGTATGTAGATGATGCAGATTTCAAGGATGCATATGAGGTGTTCAACAGTCCTATCAGTAGAGATAGAGGATTGTGGATGGATTATATGCTACAAGAAGGATTGTTATTCAAAGGAACTAAGTTGTGCATACCGAGGGGATCTACGAGAGACAATTTATTGAAGGAGAAGCACTGTGGTAGCCTTGCTGGTCACTTTGGATAGGATAAAATTTATTTGTAGCTAAGTACTCATTACTATTGGCCTAAGATGAAAATAGATGTTAAGATGTATGTGGAAAGATGTAGAGTTTATCAACATGCAAAAGGAAGAAGTCAAAATGCTGGGCTATATCAACGACTTCTGGTTCCATCTAGGCCTTGGGATTCTATAAGTATGGATTTTGTTTTGGGTTTGCCTCAAACTCCAAGGGGCAATGATTCAATATTTGTTGTTGTGGATAGATTTTCAAAAATGGTTCAATTCATTCCATGTTGTAGACACCCAAAAATGACCAAGTCATCGAATCACTTGTATTTTGTCTAATCTGTCTAATCACCTACATTCAGTGTTAATTAAATAATCTAATTATTTAATTAATTTCATCTATTTCTTCTAAATCACATACTTTCAACATTAATTAAGCAAATCTTCTTTATTTAATTAATTTTTATTAAATCAACCTTATTCTTCCATGATTAAATAATTTTTATTATTTAATTAGTTCATCACAAATTCCCTCTTATCTATAATTAAATAATTCTACATTATTTAATTAAATCAATTATTCTTCTAAATTAAATAAATCATGCAAATTTATTTAAGTTATCTCAATCCTCTAAAAATAAATAAAATCAAATATTTTATTTATAATCCTCTATTCCTCTCTCATGCACAAATAATTAAATAAATTTGTTTATTTAATTTCAGTTATCTTTGAATTCCTCTTAAAATATCTTGTTAACTCATGTGCATAATCAGTCTTATTTTTAGAACTCTAAAAAAGGCAAAATTACAAGTTGAGTTATCTATTCAATCAATCTTGTTTTCATTATATCTTAATAAAAGTATCTTTATGGATTGACACGTCGTGTGCACATTCATCATGGTTATTTGATTTATCTCCTCCATTGATTCTTCTGAATTATCTAGACCATTGATTGATCTTTATAGAAACCTATATAAACTGCCCTCATCTCCTTCACAAATCTCTCTTTGATCACTTATTCTCAGGCATCCTTTAATAGCGCTTTGAGCATATATCACATCAATTGAGCATTTTACGATCTTTTAACATTGATCTTTGAGCACTTTGAGCACTTTACTTGCTTGTTGCAAACATGGTTTCGCAGCATTATTGGGCAATCCACATTCATCCAAAGAGAACAATACAAATATAGATAAAAGCTTTCATATTTCATTGATTTATTGGTAATGGCTTTTATTTAGATTGGTTTTCTTTATGTTATGGGATTTTGATTTATTATTTTTGATTTAGTCGATTTTCCTCATACACATTCTGGCATGCATGGTGGGACCCACTAATCCTTCTTTTTCTTTGAGAAATTGATTTTTTTAAGTACAGTATGGAACAACGCAAACGATACAGAAAAGTGCTATTGGTAGTATCCTAAAGTGCTTTTGGAGGCACAGTACAGTGCCCTCGGGTGATATTGCAGTGCTCCTGCTTGCACAGTAACGTGCATTTGGTGAAACAGTCTAGCGCTATTGGTAGTATCGTAAAGTGCATTTGGCAAAATAGGTTTTTCTGATCTTGTTTGGTGTTTTTACAGGGTTTTACTCACATACCTATCATTGATTTGACTAACAAGCTGGTTTATTTGTCTTTCAATTATCTTTTATACCTCCTAAGATGATGTATTTAGGAGTATTTTTTATATTTGAGTTAACCTATGTATTTGCCGCATTCTTTGAATTGTTTTTGATCCCAGGTTATAGATCTATCAGCTATTTCATACCAGATCTACAAAACAAACATGAAATTTTCTTTTGACCTAACTTTTTGACAACATACAACTTTTTCTAGATTTGAGACAGTAAAGCGCATTTGGTAGCATAGGACGACACTTTCAGCATCACAGTACGTCACTTCTGGAGCTGGTTCAGCGCTTCTGGTATCATAGTGAATCACTTCTGGTCTTGATCACCACACTTCTGGTAACACAGTTCAGCGCTTTCGGTATTACAGTAAGTCAAGTTTGGTAAGACAGTAGCTCGCTTTTGGTTAATTTGATGTACCTTTGCTAACTTGTGAGTTTTTATGGAACTAATTGACTTGTTGCAGCTTCTTATCACTCACATAGAGCAAATAGGTTTTTTTTAACATGTTCATGCAAGATGAATGTTAAAGAAATCTTGATTCATAGCACTAAGTCTTAGAAACATATTTCCTTCTTAAGGGACAATTGAACAAATCTTTTTTTAGCAATCTAAGTCTTGAGAACATATTGCCTTCTTGAGGGACAATGGACATGTATGCAAAAACACTTCAATTTTTCTAAGGGACAATGGACATGAATGCCAAACACTTCAATTTCATAAGGGACAATTGACAACTACAAATGTGTGTGTGCCTAATTTAGTTGCACCATATTTTTCTTATAACCGGACAATTGAACCTTTGTTTGACGTGCTTGCTCTTACATTTCAGTTATTCCTTTAGAAGGGCCTACTTTTGGATTGCATTTCATCCAAAAGGGATGACCCTAAGGGGAGTTTTCCTTTGAATCACTATATAAGAGGGATAAGGTGAAAGCCAAGTCCTAACTAACATTAGCCTTACCTTGTGGTGCCAAACTGAAAGGAGGTGTACTAGCTCTTTGTGGAAATAATTTTCACATCGAGCAACTTAGTGTTTGATACTCTTAGTAGGATTGGTTAAAGCTTTTAGTAGCTTATCGCATTGGTCCCTCAAAGTTACTAAGAACCATTCTAGATAGTGACTACCCGATCTACCTTCGAACATTGTGGTAATCATCAGTGCAAGGGGAATCGATTTAAGCCCTTAAGATACTCACCATTGGCTCCCTTGAGAAGAGATGGTATTCCCTTGGCCATAAAGATTTTGTGACCTACTTGAGCTTTCCAAGGGGAGGGTGAGATATCCCTACCTATTGTCTCTTGCAAAGATACAAAATGTCTGACACCTTTATGGGATGACATTTTTATTGATGGAGTATTAAGCTGTGAGCTGATCTACTGCAATGAAACCTTCTCTCTAGGGATAAAAAGTGCTTGATATTGATTGCAATTGTCTTATACCTGTGGAAACATTGGGCTTTTTTGTAAGCCTCGAACATACACTATCTGTTGGGTCAGTCCCTTTTGCCAGCTTTGTTTTCTATGTTTTGTCTTGCCAAAGCAAAACCAATCAGAACCAAAGCCAAATCTATCAAAATTTGCCTTTTTCAAACATCAGACACTACTTCAGCACCTCTGGTATTACAACAGCTCGCCTTTGGTAGCACAGTAGCTCACCTTTGGTATAACAGTACCTTGCCTCTGGCAACCCTACTTTAGTGCCCTTGGTATAACAGTAGCTCACTTTTGGTCACAGTAGCTCACTTTTGGTATAGCAATACCTCACCTTTGGTATTACAGTAGCATGCTTTTGGTTGCACAGTCCCACGCCTCTGGTCAAACAGTATAGTGCCTTTGGTCCAGTGAATTATGCATCAAGAGTTTGTCTTTCTCAAAACACAAGCAGAATCTCAGTATTCCTTTTGTCCTAGTGTATTCCATGTTACCACTAGGCTCCAACAAACTATGAAGTCCAAGAAAGTTGTCCCTAGGAAGCATAAATTGCCTCCTCATACACTGCAATCAGGCCAACTCAACATTACTCCCAAGGTTACTCCTAGGACACTCGCGGAAAGATCAATCAACTCTCCAAGCATGCTACAGCTTGACCAACTGAACAACCCTTAAGAGGGTAGGTCCTCTTTAGTAAGTACACCTCACTATACCACCGGCATGCCTCTGGATTTTGTTCCACAAGGTTATACTATCAACCAAGCACCATCTTAGGAAGGTAGGTCCTCTTTGGCACATACACCTCACTATACAACTGGCATGCCTCCGGATTTTGTTCCACAAGGTTATACTATAGATCAAGCCCCATCTCAAGAAGAGTGACACTTTGAAATAGGTCAATCCTCTCAAGAAGATGGGCAAGATCTTGATGAATTCATACAAGATCCTAGAGCCGTAGCTGCCTTTGACAAAATCCTTAGTGAGAACCAAGATCATTTCTTTCGCTTGCTTGCAGAGAAAGGAGCCAAATTACGTCAAGATTTTGATTTATGCAATCTCAAAGACACAAACAACACTCAAAATGCCATACAAGTGGTGCAATCCATGTCAACAGTGACCACACCCTTACCTGAACAAGGCTCACAAGGGAGGATGATTGCACAATATGAGAATCCCCTTTATCAAAACCCAACAAGAAAGAGGGCCATATCACCACTTCTGACTCTTATGGAAATCTACAAACACCAACAAGAAACTCTCCAACATCAAGCGAAGCTAGCTAAGCAAGCCACCATAGCTTGATCAAATATACAACACACTCCTAAAGTGTCCACACCAATCGCAAGTGGAATTTTGGTCACCCCATCACGAATATGTTTCCCACCAAATTACAATCCAGGGAACAACTATGTAGCCATGCAACAAGGGTCTCAACAAATACCACCTCATATATCATCAAACCTTCATGTCTCTCAACCAACTAGGGTCATGCAATCCCAACCACAAAATTCTTCTATGCTCATCCTCAATCAACCCCAACCATCGCAAAACACATCTACCTATGTCCCCCCTGCACTACGATCATCAGTACTAATCTTCTTCCACACATTGCCTATCAACCCTCAACATTCCCAAAACCTAACTTCCCAAAGCTATGTTCCACAATCGCAACCTAATCGAATGAACTTTAGCTTCCCACCCCCAAATTCTTTTCTCCAACCATTGCAAAGCCAACATTCTTACCTAGCGCTGCCCCCAACTCCTCTGAATCAAAGCATCCAATTCCAAACTAATCTGAACCCAACATACAACACATATGACCCTAACCAATCATATGACCCTTATAGCGCTAATGCCCATGGCTTACACTACAATCTTTCCTATGGGAAACAACAACCACTACTAGGACAATAGGAGATGTTTCCAACCCCTCCCACAACAATGAAACTAAAAATTGCGGAAGTTCAACAACTATCTGATCTTACATTTGGCCACACCAAGAAGACCTTCTCTGTAGAAGAAGTGTGTCCTTATCCTTTTGATCAGTCGTTACTCATGATCCCTTTTCCTGAAAATTTCACTATTCCCAAATTTGATAAATACAAAGGAAAAGGCAACCCAAAAGACCATCTTAGGGAATTCTATCTTGCTCACTTCAAGGTCTCACATAATGACACATATCTTATGCGTCTCTTTCTTCACAGTCTTGGAGGTCAAGCTATAGAATGGTTCTCACACCTACCCACGAGTATCAAGTCTTTTAATGAACTTGCAGAGAAATTTTCCACCCATTTTTCCTACAACATTGAGCATGAGATCTCCATGACTGATCTATGCAACAACAAATAGAAACATGGTGAAAATTTCATTTCATTCCTACAGTGACGAAGGCAAATGGCTATCAAATTCCCATTCAAGATACTTGAAAAATAGCTTGTTAGGATATTTGTGTAGAACCTCAACCAAGAGTTAGGTTTTCATTTGCAAATTATTAGTGCTACAACCTTCGATGAAATCACGTACAAGGGAATCAACATTGAAAAGGCCCTCATTGCTAAGGGTGTGGTCAAAATCTTCAAAGAAACTAAAGACAATGCTCCTCAACAACAAACAAACGATAAACCTAAGTATTGGAACAAAAATAAAAATGTGATCAATGATGGGGTGGTCGATTCTAAACATGTCCAATCATTGCAAACACCACTTCAGCTTTCCAAACCAAGTCAAGCTCCACCTCAACAATAGCAACAACAAAGGCAACCTTATCAAAACCAATAGCAATAACAATAAGTGCGGCCTCACCAGGATTACCCTCTGCAACGTCAATTCATTCCCTTGGGAGAGCCCATAGAGTTGGTCCTATAGAATCTTTTACACAAAGGCCTTGTCACCTTACCTGATGCTCCCCCATATGGCAAACCAGTTTACAAAACTACATGATATAGAGAAAATGAATACTGTGAATTCCATAGGAGCAAAGGGCACAAAACTGCATTATGCATGAAACTAAAGCACCTAATCCAAAATCTCATTGAGGGAAACCAAATCTCTCTAGAAGATAAGCCACTAGCTCAACACATGAACAAAGACCTCAATATGTATAAGGAACCATTCCCTCACCATGGTTCGCCTCCTCCTCAAGATAAAGGTAAAAGTGTCAATCATGCTTCCACTTCCTTTGACTCCATTGTGGGTCATTTTGAAGAAAGTTGAGTGCATACCCTCACAATCAAAGGCAAATCTACTAATTGTGCTATTACTACTCATCATGGTCATGTCACCATTTGTGGTCGTACACCCAGCCTCCCAACTCAATCCAATTATAATCTTGTTGAACATCTAGGGAAATTGCCAGCACAGATCTCTATCTTCTACCTTCTACGGTCATCGCCCGCACATAAGGTGGTGTTAGAAAAAGCCCTCCAAGAGTCTTTGGTTCCTAACAACATAGTGGTCACCAATTTCTGAGCTATAGTAGGTAACATTGCTTTGCCCTACAATGTGGTCTTCACTAAAAAGGACCTCCCATCCCATGATCCATGTCACAATGATGCCCTTCATATTGAGGTTCTCATCCATAAGCGCAAAATCAAACGCATACTCATAGATGGTGGTGCTGGTCTCAACATCTATTCTTTAAAGTTACTTAAGCAATTGGGATACTTTGAGGATCATGTCAACACTAATCAAAGTATTACAATCAAAGGGTATGATGATGCTGAACGCCATTCAGAAGGTGTTATTCATTTGCCTATACAATTGGGCCCCGTCATGCTTGAAATGATGTTCCAGGTCCTTGACATTGAGCTACCTTACAACATTATCCTAGGCCGCCCATGGATCCATGCAATGAAATTTGTTCCCTCCACGTAACATCAGTCTCTCAAGTTCCCATTCAATGCTAAGGAGATAACTATCCCAAGTAACCCTAATCCTTTTGAATTCTACTGTGTCTTGCAAGGCAGTTATAAGAATTGCAACCAAGTGCCTCAAAATGACAAAGCCCTTGAATCCTGACTATATGTCGATCCTATAAATCTGACCGATGCCTCTCCAAGTGAACCTAATCCTCTTCCTGAAATCAAAGCTCACATCCGTGATATAGGCTTTGGAACTTATGATATCTCAAAATCTTGTTGTGTAGGGTGGATGCCTTTATCCCCTAAATCTTATGGCCAACTGCCCATTGCCAAAGCAACTCAAAAAGCAACTATTCCTCCCCCAGCATCTTTAACCCAATTGCAATAGGGAAAATTATTGGAAGAGGAAACTATTGAGGACATTTCTTCTTGGCTCTATAAGGAGAAAGAACCAGTCACAACACCGGTCAAGCAATATAGCAATGGCTTAAGGATAGTCAAAAACATGGACTATATAGGCAAAGGTGGCCTTGGAAAATAGAATCAAGGAACAAGGGAGTCCATTAGTGTGACAAGGAAACTAGACAACAAGGGGTTAGGATTTGGTAGAAAGGTATCACGTGCCTTGGACACTGAGGGTATCCTCGACAAGGTGGCTAAAGCTTCTCTCATAGATTCAACATCTAATGAGGATACCATCAATGACTCTTCCCTCCATATGACTGACCTATTTATAGAATCCTCTATATTTATGCTATCATCTGTATCCCTAACATCCACCACAAACACCCAGAAAGTAACACTTGTCTACCCTAATCTTATCAATTGGGACCAACAAGGGTCCCCCATTATAGATGTATTTCAGAATGACGAAGCTAAGTTCATGGGACTTTGGGAAGGTATCCCTCTTGGTGATCATAAGGCAGGTTTTGTAATGGAACTAGAGCCAATGACTTATTTTGGTGAGAATGTCAAATCGTCCAGTTGCAAAAATAAAAATAAAGAAAGATCTCTATGTGAAAACCACACTGTGGCACCTCCCGATCAGAAAATAGTAAAAATAAAGGACGTATCAAAAGGTGAAAACCCAACTATGGAACCTGAGGATGAAGGATTTGACCTTCCCCTACCATCTAAGTATCAAGAGAAATCAACTCTCCTAGTGGAAGATTCAACAGAGATAAACCTTGGCACAGAGCAAAATCCAAAGACCACATTCCTGACAGCGTCATTATCAGAAACAGAGCACAGGAATCTTAACACATTCTTCTTATAGAGAACCATCAACTTTGCATGGACCTATGCTGATATTCTAGGCTTAGACCCTAAGCTAGTGGTTCACTATCTCATAGTAGATCCAACAGTTAAACTTGTCAAGCAAAAGCTACAGAAGATGCACCCATAGATAGCTCTCTTAGTAAAAGTGGAAATACAGAAGTTGTTAGATGTAAAGTTCATCCGACCCATTGACTATTCATATTGGGTCTCAAACATTGTACCTATGTCTAACCCAATGGACGCATCCGCATGTGTAATGATTTTAGAGATCTTAACAAAGCATGTCCCAAAGATGACTTTCCATTACCAAACATTGATATTATAGTAGACTTGACAACAGGTCACAAAATGCTTTCTCTCATGGATGAATTCTCAGGCTACAATCAAATAAGGATAGTAAAAAAACAACTTTTACTTGTCCGTGGGGTAATTATTGTTGGTGTGTCATGCCGTTTGGTCTAAAGAATGCTAGGGCAACTTATCAAAGAGTAATGACAGTGATATTCCATGATCTCTTTCATCATATCATGGAGGACTATGTGGATGACATACTAGCTAAATCTTCTAGGGTAGATCACATACAAGTTCTAGGACAAATCTTTGACAGACTCGAGAAATACCAAGTGCGTCTAAATCCAAAGAAGTATGTCTTTGGTGTAACATCAGGGAAGCTATTGGGATACATTGTATCTCACAGAGGTATTGAAGTAGACCCCGCAAAAGTCAAAGCTATAGTGGAGATGCCTCCACCAAAGAACCTCAAAGCATTAAGGAGCCTTCATGGAAGGTTGCAATCCATCAGGTGTTTCATTTCACAGCTAGCAGATAATGTTAACCATTTCAAAACTTGCTCTGAAAGGATGTCTCATTCCAATGGGATGATAGGTGTCAAGCAGAATTTGATCAGCTCAAAGAGTATCTAGCTACACCTCCTGTATTGGTTCCACTAGTTCCTGATAAACCTTTGATATTATACATCTCAACTAAAACTTTGGCCCTAGGGGCCTTGCTAGCACAACATGATGAGTCAGGAAAAGAGCATGTAATCTACTAAATCAGTCAAACCTTGGTGGGATATGAACTCAATTATTCACCGATGGAAAGAGCTTGTTTAGAAGTAGTGTTCACTTCCTAAAAGTTGCAACATTACATGTTGAACCAACACACAAATCTTATAGCCAAATTTGATCCATTAAAGTATCTACTAGCAAAAGCAACTCTCACAGGTAGACTAGCTAAATGGGTCATGATCCTTAGTGAGTTCGACATTGAGTATATGGATCAAAAAGCTATCAAGGGACAAGGCCTAGCAGATCAACTAGTAGAAGTACCCATGACAGATACACACCCTATGGTAGTAGACTTTTTGGATGAGAATCTCTTCACTCTTTCTAACTCAATAATGTGGAAGTTATACTTTGATGGTTCCTACACACAACATGGATCAGGGGTTGGCATCTTGTTTATCACACCTCAAAATGACTATATTCTAAAATCATATTAGCTTGCATTCCCTTGCACCAACAACATTGCCGAGTATGAAGCACTACTCATAGGTCTCAGTACAACAGTTCAATGGGACATCACAGAATTATAGGTATATGGAGACTCACAACTAGTCATTTGACAACTCATAGATGAGTACCAAACAAAGGATGAAAAGTTGGTCCCCTACAAGCAACTAGTGGATGCCTACAAACAACACTTTTCTAGTATCACATTTGAGAAAATTCCAAGAGATCATAATAAGGCTATAGATTCTATGGCTTCTGTAGGGTCACTTATCAACATGCCTGCAAATACATAGAAATGTGAATTCTTGATCGAGCAATTGTTGATACCTGCCATCGATGTCCTAGTTACTAAAATCATCTACAAACTTGTTGGTCCCAATTCCCCATGGTACAAAGACATCTACGAATACCTTAAAAATAGTACCTTTCCCTCTGAACTATCATCCACCCAATGCAAAACCTTTATCCGTCGATCTTCCCATTACACCATTCTGGGTGATACACTATATCGCCGGAGTCTCGATGGTATCCTTTTACGATGTCTTAATGTGGAAGAAGCCAAAGCTACCTTACAAGACATACACGAAGGTGTTTGTGGTGCACATTCTACCAGTCCTAATCTTGCTAAGGAGATACTCAGAACAGGGTATTACTGGCCTAAAATAGAGCAAGATGCTTTACAGTTTGCTAAGAGGTGTCTACAATGCCAACAACATGGAGATTTGATTCACGCACCAGCACATGAATTACAATCGGTGACAACTCCATGACCCTTTTCTCAATGGGGTCTTGATCTTGTAGGGAAAATCCACCCATCCTCATCCAATGGCCATAAGTTCATCATTACTGTCACTAAGTATTTCACGAAGTGGGTTGAAGCCATTCCCATGACTTATATCACTGGTAAGCAAATAGCCAAGTTTATCCTAAACTACCTCATTTTCCAGTATGGTATCCCCCAAGCCATTATCACTAATAATGGGAGACCATTCAAGAATCAAGATGTCCATGCCTTATACACACAATACAATATCCAACATCACTTTTCAACTCCCTACTATCCACAGAGTAATGGCCAAGTGGAGGCTTCCAATAAAACCATTCTCAAAATCCTCAAGAAAATGGTCAATGAAGCTGGTCGTGATTGGCACTTGCAACTCAATCCCTCCCTATGGGCCTATCGCACTAGTATCAGAACACCAACTAGTGCCACACCATATGCCTTGGTCTATGGCTCTGAAGCCATCCTACCTGTAGAGGTCGAGATCCCATCCCTCAAAGTATCCATATAGAACTTGATTGGCGGAGAGGAGTATCACACTTCCAAATTATCTGAGCTAGAACTACTAGATGAAAGGTGCCTTGCCGCGCTTAATCATCTCCATGTCTATCGAAACCACCTCTAGAATAATTACAACAAAAAGATCAAAGAAAGACGGTTTCAAGTTGGTGATCTTGTACTCAAAGAGAATCAGAGAAATCAAGCAGACCGAGAAAAGAAGGGCAAGTTTGAGCCTAACTGGTTAGGTCCCTTTATTATCACAACAACATATGGATCATGAGCTTATACTTTAGATACACCTGATGACATTCCTCTAGAAGAGCCACTTAACAATGTTAATCTCAAGAAGTTCTATGCCTGATCCTCACAGTATTCCAAAAAAAAAAAAATCCATCCTCTGGTGAAAACCTGGCGAACAGGTACCTTGGATAAGTACCATAGTGAAAACCTGGCAAACAGGTGCTATGTGTAGAGTCAAGATCCATCATCTATCAAGTCCTTTTTATTCCCTGTCCACTTTGCAACACACTTCATCCATCCATACATAATAAAACCATTGACCTTGTTTGCATTTCCATCTCCCTATCTAGTATAGCTTGAAAATTTGTCAATGTCCATCATCGTCATCCCACGTCTTGATCTATGTCAACAGTTAGCAGTCTTGTCCTAGGTCAAAACTTTCCATGTCTTCTTCATTAGTCACCCATGCGAATTCCTCTATTAGAATGGGGGCAACTCTTTCCTTAACCTAGGTCTAAGAATGGATCCTAGTTCATGGTTCAGCAAAACACTTCAATCGTTCTCCTTTCCGCAGATAACACCCTTTAATAGACAAATCGCTCCTACGATAAGGCTATTATCTTCCTAGCACTTTTCCTACATCATCACACCAACGAGAACTACATATCATCTTATCTCAATCTTAAGGTACCTTGATCCCATGGATATGGGTATGTAGGTAGTATGGAATAGGAAGGAAGTATCCAATACTCAAGTACACAAGATCTCATCATTTCCCCAACCCACGCTCAAACTCCTTGACCCATTCATCACTCTATCCAGAACTACATATTATCATTTTTCATGATCCCATGCATACAAGGTATGAAGGCAGTCTGGAATACAAAGGATGTATCCAGTACTTAGGCACATATGATTCACCATTCTTCACCCACCCCAACCCATTAGCATGTCACCTTTCTGGTCTTCCATTTATCCAAATCTATTCCCCTCAACTTGACTAACTCAAGCAGTAAAACAACAAGATAGTGCATCCTTTCAAAGCAAAAGTCCTTAACAAACTTGAAGCAAAGTAGCTTGCTTCCAAAGTCATTTACTATCCTATTCCAATTGCCAACATCAGCTAGGTCCAGCTTAACCAAAGCACCAAGTCAACAAGCTTGTCTTCTACAGAGTGTTCCATTGTCAAGACCAACACACGCTTCTCATGTAACATGTGGCATTTCCTGCAGCAAGACATTATCTTTTTAGGTAGATAGCACCCTTTAATGGACACAGAGTTCCTATGATAAGGCTATTATCTTTCCTATCCAATCTATCCTGAGCAACCTCTTTGGCAAGAGAATATGTTGGATGTATGTTTACTTTGTAAGCTAGTCAAATTTCTCTATGGTTTATTTTTTGCTCCTTTGTCCATTACCTATTCAAGGCTACCTTGATTTATCTATAATCTTGGTATGTTACGATGTAGTACAGATTGGGGGCATAGTCATTGCTTTTGTGTGCCGTGTTCGGGGAATGATCTTTAGCATCTTTCTTAGCAACATATTTATCTTGTGTGTGTTACGACCTCGCATCTTACATATTAATATTCTTCTTGCATTTACATGTATTGATGTTTATTTTATGTTCAAGACTATGGCTCATTCACATGTACAACAAGGTTATATTATGTCTAAGGGATCTAAGTTCAAACTGCTTGCTTGTAGAGTCAATGTCAATGCACTAAGATATTACAGCACATTGGTCTTTTATACCTTGGTGGTGAACTATCCACGTGCCATATCAAAAATAAGGATTGTTCTTTATAAACATTTGTGAAACCATTGCAACAAGCTCATCCATTTACACCATCCATTTTTCCATGGCCTTATATAGTTTTCTAGCAAAGATCGATCAACCGTCTTTCTCTCATGTTCTCTCCTATCTCCTTTCTTCTATCTATCATCAACCCAACCTCACCTATCTCCAACACAATCTTCTAGTAGAGCGTCAACCTAGTCCTTCTATCACTTCCCTATCTTTCCTCTTGAGGGGGCATCCTACGCCAGCTACACAGGAGCAACTAGCTACACTAAGGCATCAATAAATTGTATCATATCTTCAACAATTGATTTCTTTGAGGCAACATTGTAAACTACATTGCATCAAAGAGGGGCAAAATGTAGACACCCAAAAATGACCAAGTCATCGAATCACTTGTATTTCATCTAATCTATCTAATCACCTGCATTCAGTGTTAATTAAACAATCTAATTATTTAATTAATTTAATCTATTTCTTTTGAATCACATACTTTCAACATTAATTAAACAAATCTTCTTTATTTTATTAATTTTCATTAAATCAACCTTATTCTTCCATGATTAAATAATTTTTATTATTTAATTAATTCATCACAAATTCCCTCTTATCTATAATTAAATAATTCTACATTATTTAATTAAATCAATTATTCTTCTAAAATTAAATAAATCATGCAAATTTATTTAAGTTATCTCAATCCTCTAAAAATAAATAAAATCAAATATTTTATTTATAATCCTCTATTCCTCTATCATGCACAAATAATTAAATAAATTTATTTATTTAATTTCAGTTATCTTCTAATTCCTCTTAAAATATCTTGTTAACTCATGTGCACAATCAGTCTTATCTTTAGAACTCTAAAAAAGGCAAAATTACAAGTTGAATTATCTATTCAATCAATCTTGTTTTCATCATATCTTAATAAAAATATCTTCATGGATTGACACATGTCATGTACACATTCATCATGGTTATTTGATTTATCTCCTCCATTGATTCTTCTGAATTATCTAGACTGTTGTTCGATCTTTATAGAAACCTATATAAACCCCCCTCATCTCCTTCACAAATCTCTCTTTGATCACTTATTCTCAAGCATCCTTTAACAATGCTTTGAGCATACATCGCATCGATTGAGCATTTTACGATCTTTTAACATTGATCTTTGAGCACTTTGAGCACTTTACTTGCTTGTTGCAAACATGGTTTCATAGCATTATTCAACAATCCACATTCATCCAAAGGTAACAATACAAATCTCGGTAAAAGATTTCATATTTCATTTATTTATTGGTAATGGCTTTCATTTAGATTAGTTTTCTTTATGTTATGGGCTTTTGATTTATTAGTTTTGATTTAGTCAATTTTCCTCATACACACATGTAATAAAACTAGTGACGCTACTAACATTACCAATTTGTTTTTTAAACAAGTAGTAAGGTTGCATGGTATTCCAAAAAGTATCATATTTGATAGGGACACTAAATTTGTGGGCCATTTTTGGAGGACTCTTTGGAAGAAATTGGGAACAAATCTATGTTTTAGCTCAGTTTAGTACCCCCAAATGGATGGTCAAACTGAGGTAGTGAACATGAGCCTTGGTAATATGTTAAGATGTTTGGTTGGAAAGTCACCCAAGAATTGGGATCTTGCATTGGCATAGGCTGAATTTGCATATAATGACTTCCCTAATAAGAGCACTGGTTATAGTCCATTTTATATAGTGTATGGTGTACATCCTAGGGGTGTGTTTGAACTTCAAGATCTTGGTGGAATGGAGAAGATAAGTGTAGATGGAGAAGACTTTTCTAAAGTCATCCATGATCTTTATGAAGACGTGAAAAAAATAGAGAAGAAAACAATCAACACTACAAGCAACATGCTAATAAAAAATAGAGAGAATTGCAATTTTAGGTAGGGGATCTTGTCTTGGTTCACCTTCGGAAGGAGAGATTTCCGAAAGGTGAATATAATAAACTAAAAATGAAGAAAGTGGGTCCTTGAAAAATACTTCGAAGGTTATCAACAAATGCCTATGAATTAGACCTACCAGTAGACTTAGGCATTTCCCCTATTTTTAATGTAGCAGACCTATATCTATACAAGGGAGATGGGGCAGATGAAATCACAGAGACAAAGCTACCTTTTCTCAAGAACATCAAGGAAACACATCGACTCTATTGGAGATAGAATGCATTCTCGACCAATAGGTATTGAGGTAGACCCATAAGAAAGACTATTTCAGATATCTGGTTATGTGGTGACATCATTAAATAGAAGATTCATTTTGGCTTACTAAACTAGAAATCATCAAGCTGGGTCATACTATTGCAAATCTCATGAGAAGGATCTCATGATCTCTTTTCCTACCTAGGGAGTTTGATGTAGGAGCATCATATCTTCTTCTCTATCTTTTAGTTTAGTTGGTTATGTTGTTTGTGTGTGTGGCAGTTATGCCAGTTTTAGATGTTATCGGGTCTCTTCACTTTGGTAACAATTTCCTATCACTTCTTGTCATCTTCATGGTAGGAATGGAATTCTCCAAAGTTTGTTTGTTTTTAGTAGTCAACAAATCGTTATCAATGACCTATGCTAGAAGTTCGTTGTCATTCGTCTAGGAGAAGTTGAACTGATGAAGATGTTCATTGGGAGAAGATGTTTATAATGGAGATGATATGTAGAGTGAAGGACAAAAAGGAAAGGAGGCAAGAATGTAATCTATTCGTAGAAAAAAAAGTATTGTTTTAAGATTGTCACTTCTTGTCATCTTCGTGGAAGGAATGGAATTCTTCAAAGTTTGTTTGTTTCCAACACTCAATGAACTATTATCAACGACTTGTGCTAGAAGTTTGTTGTCATTCGGTTGGGAGAAGTTGAACCAATGAAGATGTTCATTGGGAGAAGTTCATTGGGAGATGATGTTTCTAATGGAAATGATGTGTAGAGTGAAGGATGGAAAGGAAAGAAGGGAAGAATGTAATCTATTCATAGAAACAAAAAAAGTACTGCTCTAAGATAGTCGTTGGTTTCTCTGTAACCTCTAACTATCTGTGATCAATCTCACTATTGTTTCATTGTTCCTATTTCTATTTCATTGCTTCGATGGTGTTTGTATATTGAGAAATTGACTAGAATTGTATACCCTATCTTTGGTTTTTGTCATTGTCAACTATAGGATATCAGAGAGTTGTTGTTCCTATCTGTAGTTTTGCCAGTAGGGTTGCTATCCTTTCATTAGCTTAGTCAAATTTCTCCTAGATTCCATACACTGTTAAAATTAGGGCAGACAACTGAGAGGGGTGGGGGGGTGAATCAATTATCACAAAATTTTTATCTTTTGCTGCATTTAATCTTCTTTACCACTTATTAATAGATTAATGATATAACCATGAATGCATGAATAAACAACACATGAGAAGAAACATAATCAACACACATAACACCAGGATTTTTACGTGGAAACCTGGTTAAGGGAAAAATCATGGTGGGGGTTAACCCACAAGATATATTCTCTATTAAAAGAATAGAAAAATGGGAAGGCACTTGCCTTCAGGTGCACTACCTAAAGGTTACTGCTCAAAGGAGGCTCACTGCCTACAAGAACATTCACAGAGTTAACACTGAAAGGTTGAACTAAAAACAACATCTTCCTCATGCAAGGTTCAGTTCCATTGAAGTACATAACATCTCTACTCTGCCCCCACTCACTTCCTCACTACATCTACATCCTCTCTCACATTCCCATATTTCCATGACTTCATAACACTTATTTATACATGACATCGACTTTGGAATGAACATCAAAGTTAGCCTTACAATCATCTATCTAGAAAATTCTCCAAGATAGGCATTACAAGAAATTATAATCACAAGACTTAAAATGCTACATGTGAACCATTACACTATCGTCCAAACATAGCTAGGACTTAAATCTTCCTCGAACAACACGCCATAGTCCATAGAACTCTTTTAGATCATTTGTAACATGCACCAAGCATCTGGTCGGCCAAAGACTGGAAAGAACAACAACACCCAAGGAGAAATCTTCAACCATGAGCTCAATCCTCAATATGGACCACCAACACAATAGGCACATGATCCATAGACCACCTCAATCACAATGAAATAAACAAGAACAACTGCACCACCTCAAATCACCAGAAACACTTGCATCTTCATCTGGGAACTTAAGAACACTAATTGTCATGACTATCACACTAGAAAGATTGCTTGTGGACCTCTAAACCTTGAACCACTTGAGTTGAGGATACACACCAACATCTCAAACATACCTCTAGATCTACAGACCATAATATTCCAATGCAGAGCAATCCAGACCAAGTTTTTGTCACTCTGTTACCTCTGAATAACTGCAAAACCTGGTTATACTTAGACGGCCATAACTTCACCAATCCTCTATGCGTACCTCTCAAATCTTAACTAGAGTAACTCCAGATAATCCTCTACACAACCCTTTCGTCTGTAGACTCTGATCTTCATCTCACTAGAAATGCAGAGCAATCTAATTTTTTGAACTACACTATCTTCATTGTCTCTGACAAAGAGATATGTTGACATCAATGACAACACATCATATGCACATATTTACAACAATATCCCCCCTTGTCATTGATGGCAACATATGATGTGAAAAACTAATTCAACCATCAAGACAAGGACTTCTCCCCCTTTCTCTTATCACACCTGCAACCACTTTCTTCATTGCTCCCCATTTCACCAACAACTACTTACTTCCATGTTTTTCACATGACTTCTCTCCCCCTTTGACATCAATGGAAAAGGGCACATATTTGCAATCATCTCTTACCCCTTTTGTTTCTTAGAAAAAACCAAATTGAACTTAGGACATACTGACTACTCCGCCTGAGTAGCATCTCGTTAACACCAATCCAGATCACAAGATATGACTGTGAGTTCCACCAAACTGATGCATATTGGTGCACCTTAGTTCTAAACAAGAGGGGTAGTAACCCCTAGCTTCCCTCTGAGATACTCAAAAATATCCTTAGGTAGAGGCTTAGTGAAGATATCCACAATCTAATCCTTTGAAGGGACAAACTCCAATCTGACTTCATTCTCATTTACCTTCTCTCTCAAAAAGTGAAACTTGATGGATATATGCTTTGTCTTTAAATGCAACACTAGATTCTTTGAGATGTTTATTGTAATGGAATTATCACAGAAGATTGTAACAGGCTCTTCAAACACAATTCTGATATCCTTCAACATTTGCGTTATCCACAAGACTTGAGTACAATTACTTGCTGTTGCTATATACTCTGCCTCTACAGTAGATAGAGATATTGCCTCTTGCTTTTTGCTCAACCAAGAAACCAATCTCTTTCCCAAGAAAAATGTACCACCACTAGTACTCTTCCTTTCATCCACATCTCCTACCCAATCAACATCTATATATGTATGAAGAGTAAAAACATCATCCTTAGGATACCATAATCTATAATCAGATGTTCCCTTCAGCTATCTAAAAATACTTTTGACTGCTACAACATGAAATTCTCTAGGATCAGGTTAAAATCTAGCAACAAGGCCGACTACATTCATAATATCAAGTCTGGTATGAGTCAAATAAAGTAGTCCTCCAATCACTGATCTATACCTTTTTTGATTTGCCTTAGGGGAATCATCATCTTTACTCAAATTGCATCTAGTTATCATAGGAGTTCTCACTAGTTTTGAATCCTCCATTCCAAACTTTTTCAACAACTCTTTTACATACTTAGACTAAGATATGAAGATTCCTTTATCTGACTGAATGATTTGTAGATCCAAGAAGAAATTCATTTCACCAAGCATGGACATCTCAAATTCACCTTACATCTGATTAGAAATTTTTTTACACATGCTCTTATTTCCACCAAAGATGATATCATCAACAAATACCTCAACAATCAAGATATGTTCATGATCAATTTTGAAATAAAAGGTTGTTGTCAGCTGTACCTTTACTAAAACCTAACTTTAGCAGATACTTATCTAATCTTGCATATCATGCTCTTGGGTCCTGTTTAAGTCCATACAATGCTTTCCTCAACCTATAGATCATATCCCCTTGATTAGATAATTAGAATCCTTTCATTTGCTCAATGTACACTTCTTCCAAATCTCCATTTAGGAATGTTGACTTGACATCCATCTAGTAAACCTTGAAATCTTTGTAAGAAGCAAAGGCAAGAAATAATCTAACTACTTCAATTCTTGCCACCAGAGAAAAAGTTTATTCAAAATCAATTCCCTCTGCCTGAGAATATCATTTGCACACCAATCTTGCTTTGTTTCTCACAACTTCACCATTTTCATTCAATTTATTCTGAAAGACCCATTTAGTTCCAATTACATTTTTGTTTTTAGGTCTAGGAACAAGATCCCAAGTATGATTCTTTTCAATTTGCATTAATTCTTCTTCCATTTCTTTTACCCAACTTTCATCATTACAAGCTTCATTCACTAATTTTGGTTCAATCTTTGAAATCAAACAATACTCTTCTTGTTCTTTAGCAATTTTTCTTCTAGTTTGAACACCTTTATTTCTATCTCCTATAATCTAATCTTCAAAATGATTCAACCTTACATACTTGGGAGTTTTGGAATTTTCTTGAACTTTTGATTCTTGAACTTGTTTCTCAACATTTGTACTAGCTTCTTAAGTCACTAGATTATCTGGAGCAATCTGAATTTGAGTTTGAGTTTGAACTTGTTTTCCTTTGTTTGGAATTTCATTTTGATCATCTGACTCATATCCACAAGACTTGGAAGGTCTCTCCTTGCTTTCATCAACCTTGAGATTGGCACTTTCAACGATCCTTTTCAATCTCTTGTTAAAGCATTGGTATGCCTTGCTTTGGTTAGAATAACCCAGAAATATTCCTTCATCACATCTTGCATCAAACTTGCCTAGATCTTCATCTCTTTTGATATAGCATTTACTACCAAAAACTCTAAAGTATTTCATAGTAGGAGCATTACGAAACCACATTTCATAAGGTGTTTTACCAGTATTACCTTTGATCTGCACCCGGTTAAGAGTGTAGACATTAATACTCACAACCTCTCTCCAATAGACATGTGGAAGATTTTATTCCATCATCATGGTTCTAGTAGCCTCTTGAATAGTTTGGTTCTTCCTTTCCACAACTCCATTCTACTGAGGAGTCCTAGGAGCAAATAAATGTCTTTTTATTCCATTGGAGACATATACTTCTTGATCATCAATCATCAATCATCAACTTCTTAGACATAGTAGCATTTCTTCTGAACCCTAGGTTTGTTAGGGTTTGTCTTTGAAACCCTCTCCGATCATCTTGAAGCAAAATGACCAATCTTATTGCAAGTAAAACATTTGAAAGGAAACTTTCCTTCATACTTACCAGATCCTCTTGGTAATCTTTTGGAAATAAGGGATTCAAGTTCTTCAAGCTCTGATTCATCTTCTTCAAGTTCCTTCCTTGCCTTCTCATATCTAGTTAGTCTTCTTGAAGAGCTTTCACTTGGATCAAATCTTTGCTTCCCAGAAACACTGGCCTTAAAAGTAGATTTTGATTTAGGAAGAGAATCACCAAACTCACTCATTTCAAATGCTAAAAGCTTGCCAACCAATTGATCCCTTGTAACAGTTGTCACAATCCTAATCTCCTTAATAGCAGCAAATCTATGATTATATGAAGCAAGTAAGGATCTAAGCACCTTGCCAACAATATCTAATTCTTCTAGTTTTCCACCAGCACACCTGATACTGCACATAAGTTCATTTACCTTCTGCATGTAGGATGTGATGTTTACATCTTCACTCATCCTCAAACTTTTGTATCTACCCTTCAAGCTCTGCAACTTAGCACATTTGACATATGCATCACCTTCATACAGAGTTTCCAACTTCTTCCAGATTTCATGAGCAGTTTATAATTCCAAGACATTTGTCATTTCTGTATCAGTCAGGGCACTCAAGAATGTTTCTTTAGCCTGAATGTTGTTTTCAGCATCTTTCATTTCATCTGGAGTTGTAGGACCATTCTTTGGAATAATATACTCATTCTTAGTTATCAACCAATAAGGATCACCCATGCATTGCAAATTACACTCCATGTGATTCTTCCAAAGAGAGTAGTTTGTTCCATCAAATCTTGGACTGTCCTTCTTGTAAGGCAACATCCTGTATCTCCTCAAGTGGTCAAGCTTCTTTTAGAGGAACTGGCTCTGATACCAATTGTTGAAATTAGGGTAGACAACTGAGAGGGGGGTGAATCAGTTGTCACAAATTTTTTATCTTTTGTTGCATTTAATCTTCTTTACCACTTATTAATAGATTAATGATATAACCATGAAGGCATGAACCAACAATACATGAGTAGAAACATAATCAACACACATAACACTAGGATTTTTACGTAGAAACTCAGTTAAGGGAAAAACCATGGTGGGGGTTAACCCACAAGATTTATTCTCTATTAAAAGAATATAAAAATGGGAAGGCACTTGCCTTCAGGTGCACTGCCTAGAGCTCACTGCTCAAAGGAGGCTCACTGCCTACAAGAACGTTCACAAAGTTAACACTAAAAGGTTGAACTAAGAAACAACATCTTCTTCATGCAAGGTTCAGTTCCATTGAAGCGCATAACACCTCTGCTCTGCTCCCACTCACTTCCTCACTACATTCACATCCTCACTCACATTCCAACATTTCCACGACTTCATAACACTTATTTATTCATGACATCAACTTTGGAATGAACATCAAAGTTGGCCTTACAATCATCTATCTAGAACATTCTCCAAGATAGGCATTACAAGCAATTACAATCACAAGACTTCAAATGCTACATGCAAACCATTACACTATCGGCCAAACATAGGTGGGACTCAAATCTTCCTCGAACAACATGCCACACTCCATAGAACTCTTCTTAGATCATCTACAACATACACCAAGCATCCGGATGGCCAAGACTAGTAAGAACAACAACACCCAAGGAGAAATCTTCAACCATGAGCTTAATCCTCAATGCGGACCACCAACACAATAGGCACATGATCCAGAGACCATCTCAAGAAAAATGAAATCAACAAGAACAACTGCACCACCTCAAATCACCAGAAACACTTGCATCTTCATCCAAGAACTTAAGAACACTAATTGTCATGACTGTCACACTAGAAAGATTCCTTGTGGACCTCCAAACCATGAACCACTTGAGTTGAGGATACACACCAACATCCCAAACATACCTCTAGATCCACAGACCGTAATATTCCAATGTGGAGCAATCCGGACTAAGTTCCTATCACTCTGTTACATCTGAACAACTGCAAAACCTAGTTCTACTCAGATGGCCATAACCTCACCAATCCTCTATGTGGACCTCTCAAATCTTAACTGGAGCAACTTCAGACAATCCTCTACACAACCCTTTGGTTCGTAGACTCTAATCTTCATCTCACTAGAAAAGTGGAGTAATCTATTGTGCTGAACTACACTGTCTTCACTATCTCTGACAAAGAGATATGTTAACATCAATGACAACACATCATATGCACATATTTGCAACATGCACACCATCTTTCAAATTACCTCTTCTCCCCTTTCTTACATCTTGCATGGATGCACATCTAGTTTCCTACTTATCATATCACTTAATCCCCTCATATTCTTGTCACTTTATCACTTGTATTCTTTTATCTTCATAGTCTATGAGTGTTATATAGTGCACCCTTCTCTAATTGCTCCATGTAATCATTCATTTAGTTTCTACTAAATTTATATATTGTTGTATTTAGAATTGTAACATGCCCTTACCTCTTTATTTATTTATTTGTACAAGATGCTAAAGTGAAATGCTTTATACCTTTTATTATATCATGATGCAGGAGCATCCCTGGTTCAAAAGAAATCTTGCATTAACCAAAAACATTTGCTTTTTAGTTTGTTCCTTTTCATTTTCCAGTTTAGTTCAGGCAGTTATGTTAGTAGTAGTTTATGTACTTCGGTATGCATTCTATTGTAGTTGCATCTTATACCTTGTGGAGATAAACTTACCATCTAGATTCATTAATGAACATCATATCAAAAATTTAGAGCATTTGGATCAAGTACCAGAAAGTTATCACTATCAGAAGATTGATCATTTTCTCATAATAGAGCGTCCTAACAGTCTCAGATAATCATCTGAAGTA
The DNA here is from genome assembly GCA_027924645.1 of Cunninghamia lanceolata. Taxonomy (NCBI): domain Eukaryota; kingdom Viridiplantae; phylum Streptophyta; class Pinopsida; order Cupressales; family Cupressaceae; genus Cunninghamia; species Cunninghamia lanceolata. The sequence goes on along the minus strand of BSBN01000679.1, from coordinate 8,286,837 downwards.
GAAGACTTGTGGAGCATTTCATGACTTACAAATCTAAATTACACATCATTCAATGTTGATTGGTTCATGGCCGACCTTCCTTGAGATCCGCACATCATTCCATTCATTTGTAGAGGATCTCTATTCATTTAGGTTTGACCTATCTGTGTACACACGTTATAGCTCTTCATTGGAGTTTGTGATCTTCCTTGGCCGATGCAGAGGAATCTTATGTTTTGGAGATGATATATATTGATGTAATAGATGCCTCAAAAAGTAGCATTGGATAGTTGATCATTAGTTGATAAGTGATAATTTAATTTTGTGCAAAGGAGCTTCAAAGCCATATCTTGTGTGTATTCTCTAATCAGGCATGTGAGCCCTAGTTGTAAGCCCGCATGTTGCCGACCATTTTGTATTTGAATTCTATGATATACTAAATGAATGAATCTGCATTTGCTTCATATATTTGAGTTGTTTCCATTGTGTTTACTCTAGTTGCATGATCTTGATTGTTCTCTCTGAAAACCCTCATAACCATGACTGTACCAAGTGGTATCAGAGAAAAAGTTTAAATCTTTGATAGCAAATTGAGAGAAGTTGGTGAAGGAATTCCATAAGATTTTGTTACGAATAGATCACTGAATCTGAGGCAGGTTACTTGTGTTGCAACCAATCGTCGATTGTGAGGCAATTGTCACCTTATAACCTGATCACCAAAATTGAGGTACTTACACTTGATCCTAGGAAGAATGTCACTGAGGAGAATCCCTACTATTGGAACAATGGCTGGTAGAAAGGATGAGATGATGGAAATGATGAAAACAATGTGAATTACACTGGATGATGTTGAAGAAGATAGAAGAAAATGACTAAGCCCTAGACTTGATATTGAGAGTGATGATGAAGAATTTCAATTTGTGAATCAAATTGAAGAAACCCTAGAAGAAGAAGAAGAATCAGATCAAGTGAAGATGTTGTGATCTATTTCAAAGATTGGAAAGAGACCTAGAGTGGATGTACCTAATTACACTAGAAATTTGAACCTTGAAGAGTTGATTCACCGGATAAATGATGTGGAAGAATACTTTGAATATGAAGAAATTGAAGATTTGGAGAAGGCTAAATTTGCAAAGACAAAGCTAAAAGGACTGCTACTATATGGTGGAAAGAAGTTCAGCTAGATAGAAACAGAAGAGGAAAAGAAAATATTACAAAGTGGGATAGGATGGTGATAAAATTGATGAATCAATTTATACGTGCTGACTATGAGTTGGAACTGTTGAAAAGATTTCAAAACCTGAGATAAAAGGAGAAATTTGTGAAGGAGTATACTAAAGAGTTTCAAAAGATGATCATAAGAACAGGACATAGTGAAGCAAACAAGGAGAAAGTGGCTAGATACATCAATAGACTGAGATTGAACATTCAAGAAGAATTGAGTTTGGTGAGGATGACAACACTAGAAGAAGCATATCAATTTTCCCTGAAGATTGAAGAAAAGTTGAATAAGAGGCATGGTCATAAATAAAGAGGTAGAGGAGGTAAATTTCAGAGAGGCAAAACATTTTTCAGAGGAGAAAGTGTTGAAATGCACTAGACAACTGAGAGGGGGGGTGAATCACTTGTCCCTAAAAATTTGATCACTTATGAACATTAAGACATCAAACACTTATTTAATGTTATTCTGATCAACCTTTTCCACTGGGTTTTTCAATTCTACCTGAGTATCCTTCTTCATGCTCTTACTTCTACAAAATCTTGCAATATGTCCAGGCCTATTGTAATTGAAACACATAATATTTTTCTGACCATTGTTCCTTCCATTCATCCCTGACCTGCATTGGTTAGCCTTATGCCCAAATTTATTGCATGTATAATAGTAGCCACTGAAGGATTTGACTATCCTATCATAGCCATTTCTTACTTGATTTCTACACTCATTAGCCCTATGTCCCATCTTATAGCATGCATAACACCTAATAGAATTTTGACTCACTTTACTTTTGCATAGAACAGCTCTATTGCTAGCTTTATTGCATGTGAAACATCCATAGCCATTTCTTATCTGACTTCTTTATTCATTAGACTTGTGACCTACTTTATTGCAAGTAAAGAATTGACCAGAAAATGACAGAGAATTTTGATTCACTCTGCTCCTACATTGAGTATCCTTATAACCAAACTTATTGCATGCATTACAATAACCATTGAAATATGGATACCTTTGAGCATTTGGTTGCCTAATCAGTGGTCTTCTAGGTTTGTTTCTCTGATTTTGGATATGTTTACCTTTGTCCTTCTTGATCTCAGTATTCTTTCTTTGATCTTCTTTAGAACTTTCACCTTTCTCAAATTGCAAGCCATCTTTGTCGTCAAGACTCTTATGACTTGCAATCATCTTATCAGGTTTTGTAGAACTGATCTTGAACATTTCTTCATAGCTCTTTTCCTTCTCTAAATCAAACTTCAAGTTCACAACATCTTTTTCAAGATTAGCACATTCTTTTGATTTGTCTTTCACTAATAGATTTAGGTCTTCTTCTACTTTCACTCTTTTTATAGCTCCTTCTTTCAAATCATCCAGGACTTCATTTTCTAATATTAGTTGTTCACCAACCTCCTTATATTTCCCTTTGAACTTCTCAACTTGCTTCCTCAATTTTCTGATGCAGTCATCTACTTCCTTGATATTTTCTTTTAGATCTCTATTTTCTTCTTTAGTCCTTTCTATGTCATCAAGAGAAACCTTGAGTTCTTCACTGCTGACAAAAGTATATTCATCATCAAAAGAATCATAAGATAGAGGAACATTCTTCTTGCACACCATCCCAAATCTACCTCAATCTGTTAAGCTTTCTTCTAAGGAACCTGGCTTTGATAGCAATTGTTGAAATGCATAGGACAATTGAGAGGGGGCATGTGAATCAATTGTCCCTAAAATTTTGATCAGTTATGAACATTAACACATCAAACACTTATTTACTATTATTCTAATTTAACCATGAAAGCATGAAATAAGAAGCTCAACACAATAACATAATCAACACATTAGGCACTAGATTTTTTTACGTGGAAAACCTTATAAGGGAAAAACCATGGTGGGTGTTTGCCCACAAAGATACATGTTATAGCAATACCAAAAACCAGAGGCTCATTGCCATAGGGCTCACTACCCAAAATGTTCACTACCAAGAATGACTCATTGCGAAGGGTTGGCTCACTGCCAGAAGTTAGTGAACTGATTTGATAGCATCTACTCCATGCCTGAGTTTAGTTCTATTGAAAAATAATATAACTCCTCTACTCTTCTCTTCTTACACTTCTTTCCTTATATTGTCATTTTTGCACAAGGAAATCTTTTTTGCAACTACATTACATATTTTTATACAATTCATCAACCTTGGAATGTACATCAAGGTTGGCATTACATTCATCAACCGTTGTAACAATCTCCAAGGTTGGTATTACAAACATACATAGAAATAGGTCTAGGCCTAAACAAGATTGGCTAAGGAAAAGATGTATGTGGATCATGGTATGTCTTAGCTAGGACTCAAATACAATCTTCCATGCCACAACACGCTTCCACAATCTTCAATGCATTTCCACAAGTAGTGAAAACAACTAGGTCTGCCAAGACTTGGAGTTAACACTAAGTCTTTCAAGAACAGTCTTCATCCATGATCCAAATTACTCTTTATGGGCCAATAAGAAGGTAGGAACACAATCAAGAGACATCCATAAGCACATTGTAAGATTCACCAGGAACATCCACATAACCTCTAACCACTTTGTCAAGAAGATTCTTCAAACTGGAGTATGTATCAGCCACTATCATAAAGAAAGGATCACTTGTGGACTACCAGATCATGAACCATTGTAGTTGAAGGAACATAACATCCTCCTAGACTTAACTATAGAAGTACATACCATAAAACTTAAATGCGGAGAAATTTGGAGTAGAATACATTCTCCTTGTCACCACTAGAAACTCAGGAAAGGGAGTTTTTACTCTGGTGAACAAAACTCACTCAAATCTTCATACCGAAGGCTCAAAATTGAGACATAACATCTATAGACATCCCTTTAAATAAATTCCAAACCATAAACAAAGATATTCAATCTACAGAATATGCAGAGCAAAACACTAAACTGATCTTCTCAGACACTTGCTCAAAATCAGCCAAATAACTTCCTTGGATGCTTACTTTAGGTGTTGACATCAATAACAATACTTACTACTCATACTTGCAACAATATCCCCCTTTGTCATTGATGGAAACACATGATGTGAAAAACTATCAAGACAAGCAAACTTGCTTTGCTTCTTTGCCCCCCTTACTTTATGCTTTCTCTGGCTACAAATTTTCCTCCGCTTGAGTTTTTCACGTGAACTTCTCTCCCCCATTGACATAAATGACAAAAGGTGCTAGAGATTTTACTACTTTCCCTCTTTAGTTATCAAATCTCAACTTAGATCTTACTATTATTGCACTACTCCCCCTGTCAGAAACATTACATCACTTACTGCTCTTTATCAGGAATTCATATCAGCAACATCAACTTACTCCCCCTTAGAGGTAGCCTTCAATGTCTCTACCTAATCTGCTCCATCTCTTTCTTTCACTATTCTAAATACCCCCCCTAAGGAGTACACATTAGACTATATCAACTCTAACTCATATTTCAGATGACTATAGAACTTTCACAACCTAACACTTCTGGAGTAACATATCATGTCTTCTCAAAACTTCATACTTGACTCTGCTCAATTCAAGATATGATATCCAAACATGAACTTTCCTTCTTCATAGGGACCATAACACTCCATATTATATTAACCTTCATGACAACTTATGAAAACAATGCATATTAATCAATGTCAACAACAATTTCCTTAGGTCAACACTCATCTATCTATAACTTTTCTCCTATAGGATCCCCTTATCATTAGTCTAGATAAAACAATGTCTTCTTTAACCTTCCATTCAAGCAAGTAGTCTTCACATCTATTTGATATGCTTTGAAATCCTTATGTGTTGCAAAGGCTAGAAACAACCTAATAGCCTCCATTTTTGCCACTAGAGCAAGAGTTTCCTGGTAGTCTTTCTTTCCACTTGTGAGTACCCTTTACACATAAGCTTTGCCTTATTCCTCACCACTTCTCCATTCTCATTCAATTTGATCTCTAGTCTTGAGACAAGTTCCCAATCTTGATTCTTCTTAATCTGCATTAGTTCCTTTTTCCATTGCCTTGATACAAAACTTATCCTTGCATGCCTCATCCACTATTATAGATTCAACTTATGAAAATAAACAAAGATTTACCTATTCATCTACAATTATTTTTCATTGTCAATGAACCTTTGCTCTTTTTACCAAAGATCTGGTCTTCAATGTGATACTCCTACACAAATCCTAGGGATCTCAAGAATTCTTTCTAGAGCTTCTTCTTCTTCAACTTGACTGCCTTTTTGTTCAACTGTAATAACCGGTCCATCTGATTCATAGCCACTCAAATATGATATTCTTTCTTTGTCTTCATCAACCTTCACATTAGCACTCTCAATGATCTTTCTCAATCTTCTCATTGTAGCACCAGTAGGCCTTAGACTTGGTAGAGTATCCAAGGAAAATTCCTTCATCACACCTAGCATCAAACTTGTCTAGATCTTCTTCTCTTCTGATATAACATTTACTTCCAAAGACATTGAAATATTTCATTGTAGGAAATCTTCCATACCACAATTCATAAGGAGCTTTAGTACTGATGGTACCATGTAAAATTTTTCCATGGTTTTAGTCTTTTGACATCATGATAGAAGGTTTGTGACTTAGGATTTTTAAAAAACAAGAATACTCTGAGCAATAATCCTCAAAAAGGACCTAAGCCCTTATGTTGAGCATCCTAAAGGTCTTTTACTTTTATTGTATCATTGAAGTCAACAACCTATCCCCTATCACCTGTGCTCTTAAGTTGTCTCCTTATGTCCCCCAGAATGTTATTTGACTACCCACTCACCTTATAACCACTGCCACTAGCCCATGCCTTAAAAACTTCATTTTAGAATGACCAAATGATCATGTGCCCCCCTTTCATTCCTAATAGATGAAGGTTGTTTTTAAAAAGTATACGCCAAGGGTCGGGTACCGCTAACCCCTTTTGATAGGTAAAAGCTAATTTACACATTTAAGCTAATCTGCCAATATCCAAATATGACTTGTAAAAGACGTTCATGGAACTATGGAAAACATGCTAGCTAGTGGAGGACTATTTCCTATTACAATAAAGTGAATGATGGTGGGTCCCATCTAGCATGTAAATAACTTCAGTACTTCCACCGTTTCACCAAGCTCTATTCAGAAGCCCTGGCTAGCATCCATAGAGAAGTGAAAGTTTGACACATGGCTACTACGTATGCAAGAAAAGATTTGTCTGGAGAAAGGCATGTTTTGATGTTGTGGTTTTCATCTCTCTGTCATTCCATTGGATCATTAATCAGTGTGCCTTGCCAGATTGCAGAATGTCAGACAACTACCGCATAGCAAGAATGGCACAATTTCTATGGCTTGTCCATTCTGGCAATTAATCAAGAAGTAATGAGAAATAACTTTATGATTTGTTTAGTAAAATTGCTAGACGTATCATGTATGATCAAGTTCTCAGGATTGATCATGGTTGTTAAATCCCTACTAGTATCATACAATCTGACGGTCAATAGTCAAATCTCCCAATGTGAATGATCCTACATATCTAATTCATGCTAGACAAAGTGAAGGCAGATATGACTAATTCCAGTCCTGAATAAATGGTACTTATGTGACTCACATCCCAAATTCTTCTATACTTGCTATTCCAAAAACATTGAAATATTGGAACATTGAAGCTGATAATTGTTACCATATTTCTGGTGGCAAATTCAAAGTGGAGGTGTGAAATAAATCTAGTGAGTTGTCTACACCTCCTATTTGTGCTTTACATTTCTATTAGGGTTTTTCTATTTTCTCTTGTTCTTAAGAAAATCTTCTGTGGTGCAAATTGAACGAACCCTTGAACACCAAAAGAGAAAACCCTCACCTCAATCCCACCATTTGGTAATGGCTCCACCTAAAGCCCAAGCTTCCCCCATTTCCCAAAAATGAGCCCTACATGAAGACCTTGTAAAACAACTCCCTAGCTCTGATGCACAAAGGATAAGAGTAACTAGCCCTAAAGGCAAAGATGATTTGACTAACAAGTTTGGTGAATGTAGAGATGCATAAATCCCTATCCATTGTTAGATTCAGGACAGACAATTGAGAGGGGGGTGAATCAGTTGTCTAAAACTTTCTTCTGATTTAAACACTTAAATCCAGTTTGTAATTCAGCAGCATAATAATAATTCAATCATGGAAACACAATGCATTAAACCAAGAGCAGAAACACATTAACACATAAGACACCAAGATTTTGACGTGGAAAACCTAGTTAAGGGAAAAACTACAGGGTGATTAACCCAAGATTGTATTATCTGTTAGAAGAATAGAAAGAACAAAATGGCACATGCCAATTAGGGCTCACTACCTGAGCACACTGCTCACAAGAGGCACACTGCCTACAAGAGACACACTACCTAAACATACATGAACTAGAGAATAGCATCTTCACCATGCTTGAATCAGTTCCAATTAAGCCCAATACTTCTACTCTACCTTTCACTCTCCTCCTTGCTACCACACACTCATCTCCACAAGATACACTTTGAAATGACTTTACAATTCCTTATTTATACAATACATCAACTTAGGAATAATCATTTAAGTTGGCAAACATCTACAAGAACATCCGCACGATGTGTAACTCATCTGGTCAGCCAGTCTCAGGAAGAACACCATCATCCAAAAGTTATTCTTCAATTGCAAGCTCTAACTCTAATGCGGACCACCAAAACAAACTAGAAACAATCCAAAGACCTCCACAAGCTTGCCTGAATCACCAAGAACATCCACACTTCGTCTGCTTATTGAAATCCTTCTCTCCTTCATCTGGAACCTCAAGAACAGAGTCTGTCATCATTGTCACAAATGAATAGATGCTTGCGGACCTTCAAATCACAAACCAAATGAGTTGACACTTCACAAATACTTCCTTAACACTCCCTCAAATCTGCAGAACAGGATAATTCATTTCCAGATCTCACTGGACCTGTCTGTATCACTCTATCACCTCTGAACACCTACTAGAGCCGGTTTTACTTGAGCAGCCACAACTTCTTTAGATCTTCATATAGACCTCTAAAATCTCTACTGGATCACCTTAAGACACATATCTACAAACCCTTTAAACTGTATCCTCTGATCCTCATCTTATCTTGGACTTTTTCCTTACTGTCTTCACTGTTCTTCACTGTCCTTGATATGACCAATTTTCTCAATATCCTCAACAAACAGTTCATCCAATCCTTATCATTAATGCAACAAGAGTATGTTGACATCAATGACAACACCGGTTAGGCCCATACTTTCAACAATCTCCCCCTTTGTCATTAATGGCAACATATGATGTGAAAAACTATTTTGACCATCAAGACAAGAACTTTTCTTTATTGACACAACTCCCCCTATTACCAACAACCATTCACATGCCTTCTCTTCCTTTCCTGCTCCCCCTTTGATCAGAGACTACTTGTTTTTCACATGTCTTCTCTCCCCCTTTAATATCAATGGCAAAGGGCACATACTTGCAATTCCACCACTTCAGAATCATACCAGTTGCTCCCCCTGAGTAGCAGCTTCCCATCATCAATCCAGATGATAAGATATGATTGTGATATCCATAGGATTGATGCACATTAGTGCACCTTAGTTCATCACTGGAGGGGCAATAACCCCTAACTTCTCCCTGAGATACTCAAAAGAGTCCTTAGGTAGAGGTTTAGTAAAGATGTCTACAATCTGATCCTTGGATGGTACAAACTCCAATCTGACTTCATTCTTGTTCACTTGCTCTCTCAAAAGGTGAAAATTGATGGATATATACTTAGTCTTTGAATTTAACACCAGATTCTTAGATATATTTATTGCACTTGAATTATCACAGAAGATTGTGATAGGCTCCTCATACTCCACTCTTATGTCTCTTAGCATTTGCTTCATCCACAAAACTTGAGTACAACTACCTACTGCTGCAATATATTCTGTTTCAGCAGTGGACAAAGATATTGCCTCTTGTTTCTTGCTCAGCCAAGAAACCAATCTCTTCCCCAAAAAGAATGCTCCACCACTGGTACTCTTCCGTTCATCCATATCGCCTGCCCAATCTACATCTGTATAAGCATGAATAGAAAAATCAGGATCTCTAGGATACCATAATCCATACTTAACTATCCCTTTTAGATATGTAAAGATCCTCTTGATTGCCATGACATGAGATTCTCTAGGATCAGCTTGAAATCTAGCAACAAGACCCACAACATTCATAATGTCAGGTCTAGATTGAGTGAGATACAACAATCCTCCAATCATTGACTTGTACTTTTTTTGATCAGCCTTAGGAGAGTCATCATCTTTTCTCAATTTGCATCCAGTTGCCATGGGAGTATTCATTGGTGTTGAGTCTTCCATCCCAAATTTCTTCAACAATTCTTTCACATATTTGGACTAAGAAATGAAGATTCCTTTCTTTGTTTGAGTGATTTGTAGACCCAAAAAGAATTTCATTTCCCCAAGCATGGACATCTCAAATTCACTTTTCATTTGATTTGCAAATGTTTTACACATACTGTCTCTTTCTCCAAAAATGATATCATCAACAAACACTTCAACAATCAAGATGTTTTCATGATCAATTTTGAAATACAAATTACTATCAGCAGTACCTTTGTTGAAACCAATCTTTAAAAGATGTTTATCCAATCTTTCATACCAGGCTCTTGGGGCTTGCTTCAGTCCATACAGAGCTTTCTTTAACTTGCAGACCATATCACCATGATCAGACAATTGAAATCCATCTGATTGCCCAATGTATACTTCTTCTTCCAAGTCTCCATTTATGAATGCAGACTCGACATCCATATGATATACTTTGAAGTCCTTGAAGGCAGCAAAAGCAAGAAATAGTTTGACTACTTCAATTCTTGCCACCAGAGAAAAAGTTTCTTCAAAATCAACTCCTTCTATTTGAGAATAACTCTTGCAAACCAATCTATCTTTATTTCTGATTACTTCACCAACCTCATTTAGTTTGTTCTAGAATATTCATTTGGTTCCAATCACATTCTTGTTTCTAGGTCTAGGAATAAGATCCCAAGTGTGATTTTTCTCAATTTGCATCAGCTCTTCCTCCATTGCTTTAGTCCAGTTTTCATCATTGTAAGCTTCATTCATTGTCTTAGGTTCAATCTTTGAAATCAGACAATACTCTTCTAAATCTTGAGCAATCCTTCTTCTTGTTTGTACACCTTTTCTTTTATCACCCATGATCTGATCTTCAGAGTGATTTAGTCTCACATACCTGGGAACTTTAGGAGTTTCTTGCACATCTAATTCTTGATCAGGCTCATTAAAACTCATCTATTCTTCCTGATTTATTAGATCAGTCTGGATCTGAATCTCAGAAGGGGCTTGGACTCCTTGGATCAAAACATTATTCTAATCATCTTCATCATATTCATAAAACCTTGAGGGTTTTTCAATTCCTTCATCAACCTTCACATTAGTACTTTCTATAATCTTTCTCAATCTCTTGTTATAACACTGGTATGCTTTACTTTGAGTAGAGTAACCCAAGAATATTCCTTCATCACTTCTAGCATCAAACTTGCATAGATCTTCATCTCTTTTAATATAACATTTGCTACCAAAGACTCTGAAATACCTCACAGTAGGAGTGATGCCAAACCAAAGTTCATAAGGAGTCTTACCAGTATTGCTTCTGATTTGTACTTGATTGAGAGTATAGACTGTAGTGCTGACAGCTTCTCTGCAATAGATCTAAGGAACATTTGCTTCCATCATCATTGTCCTAGATGCTTCCTGGATGGTCTGATTCTTTCTCTTCACTACTCCATTCTACTATGGAGTCCTAGGAATAGACAATTGTGTCTTTATTCCATGTTTCTCAAAGAACTCTATGAACTCACTAGATGTGAATTCTCCACCTCTATCAGACCTTAGCATTTTAATTTTAATCTAGTTTCATTCTTTACCATAGCCTTAAATATTTTGAATTTCTCAAGAGCTTCTGATTTCTCTTTTAGAAAAGTTACCCACATCATCCGGGAATAGTAATCAATTAGTAACATGAAGTATCTATCACCTTGCACACTTCTGATCCTTGCCAGACCACAAAGATCAGTATGAACTAGGTCCAATAATCTGGTAGAAGATTGTTCTTTGCTTTTGAATGAGACTCTACTTTGTTTACCCAACTGACATTCTTTGCACAAACTATTTGTAGGTTTCACCAATTTTGGAAGATCTCTTACAACCTGAGTATTGCTTATCTTGATAATATTATCAAAATTCACATGACACATTCTCCTATGCCACAACCAACTCTGATCAACTTGAACAAATAAGCAACTTTTACCAGTACCAACCAAGTGGAAGATATTACCTTTAGTTTGAGTACTGGGTGCAATATCTGTTTTGAAACTTTCAAAGATCTTACATTTCCCATTCTTGAATCAGAGATCATAGCCTTTGTCCACCAACTATCCAACACTGAGAAGATTGTGCTTCAATCCTTCAACATACAATACACTACCAGTTTTGTTCCTTCCATCAAAAGAAATAGTTCCTCTACCTCTGATTCTACCAGCAGAATTATCACCAAACTTTACCACTCCTCATTCATACCTTTCTAAATCTATGAA